>JARHVA010001893.1:212500-447500 GCA_037957365.1 Torreya grandis | reverse complement strand
TTAGATTCCAATGCAATCCCCACCAACCTCATCATTAATGGTGAGTCTGGATGTCTCACTAAGTAATCAAATCTCTACCAATGAAAGAGTAGATTAGCATTCACTAAAAGGGATTAACATAACCACATTGAATATCATTGAAAACTTCACCACTTTCCTCATTAAATGAGGCTAATGCAATTTCATTGCAAACCATCGACCTAAGATTCTATGGTTTTATCAATATTAATATAAAGTTCAAACCAAGCCACAACTTCATAGTCATTAAAACAATATGCCCACCACCTTAGTAAATGGGTTTTAGATCAAAGGGTTTAGAATAAGTAGGGGGTGACAAGGGTTTATAAGGAAGTTTAGTCTAGGTGGGTTTTAGTTAGATTTATATATGAAATTTAATAGTTCAATAGATTGATAGGGTTAGAAGAGACCAAAAGAGAGATTTAAAGGCCTACGCGAATAAAGGACCTGCACATGCACAAAAGGATACAACCAATAAAAAATTTAACTAAAAATAATGAAAAATAATGATAATTAATGACTCATAATGATATTGATAAGTATAATAGTAATCACAAGCATAGTGACCATAACTGACAAACATATAACAAAATATAAGGACCAAATCAAATTATCTGAAAGACAATCAAATAAAAAGTATACATGTCAGTCATGTTGACGTGCTTAGAATTCATTGTTTTAGAATTATGGCCTCGATCACTTACATAGCTCATAGACAAAATATACAACCACTAAAATGGCATAAATTGCATTATATCATAAATCAATAATCAATAAAGATTATAAAATCATCATCAGTAGTAATAAATAGTCCATAATATAATTAATCACATAGATAAGTATGCAAACAACACTATTATAGTAAGTACCATAGATAATCCATCTAAACAATAGATAAGACTAGTCTATAATCATAATGTTAATGTAATAACAACATAATAAATAATTAAAATATGGAATCATAACAAACCTACAATGGAGTAAACACTCAAAATATCTTAGGTCACCGAGATAAATATATTGAATTGGACAAATCAAAAATGGAAGCCTATATCAATAGAATATGTGAGAAAGTCATGCTTCAAATAGATAAATTAAGACATCACCATAGAGGTTTCAAGACACAAAGTTCTATGGACAACCTCTAT
This sequence comes from Torreya grandis, assembly GCA_037957365.1. Lineage (NCBI taxonomy): Eukaryota > Viridiplantae > Streptophyta > Pinopsida > Cupressales > Taxaceae > Torreya > Torreya grandis. The sequence continues at coordinate 446,334 of JARHVA010001893.1, read as the reverse complement.
ATTTTAGGCTAGAAATGAATGCAAAGTTTTTGTTTCCTCCTTTTAAGTAGGGGTTAGTTAGCATCAAACAGTCTAGGTTGGAATATTCCTTTCAGTATTGGGAATAAAAACACAAGACAAAGGACATGAATGATTACCCAAAATCTCAAAATATTCATTTAAACCAAATTAGGTGTATATATCACAAAGTATATTTTCTAAGGTTTCCAGCACAAAGTTTACAAAACTAAGAGATTTTACACAATCTAGAAAGAAGCAATTTTAATAGATTTATTTATTCATAAATTGTACAACAAATATTTCAAATAATAAATAGTCAACACCTATGAATTAATATATTCATCTTATATTTTTTTGGCTTTGAATTCAACACTAGCTTCGAAAATGAACAACTTGTACAAAGACATAGTCATTCTTTCCTCTTGAACGATGAGTAAGAGGAATTTTAAACACTTTTACAATGATAATAATTCTATTTATATGCTATGAGGGTGTAACCACATTTTACCCACCCAATAACCACCTACATGACCACCTTTTTGGTTTAAAAAAATATGTTATAGTTACTTTTCCCCAAATGACTTAAAAAAGTAAATATGACATTTTTAAGTTATTACAAAAAGTGCAAGGGGGAATAGAAAGTTAGAGAGATAAAAAGTGATTTTGATTGGTTATTGAAAATAAGAAGATTTTTTTATGAAGAAAAATCCTTCTCAACTGTTGCAACTAAATTTGACTCCTACCACTTTCTTTATCAACTTTTCTTTCTCCATCGGGCATTCTATCCTTATATACACCATAAGTCTTTTGTCATGTATTCATAAGAATTCCTCGGGTTTTGAATTTCAATTTATAATTCATGGTTTATAAATACATATACACCCATTAATGCAATGTATGATTTTTTTTGGCATCTTTAGGTGACAAGCCCCAAAATAGTTGTGTCCACCTCTAACAAACATGCCTTACCTCATTGTATGAAAAATATATCCAATTAAAGGACCATATTGAGAAAAAAAGTTTTGAGTGCTTTCCTAATCTATTTTTATCCCCATACTCTTCTTCAAGTGTCTAATGGCCCTGATTTTGATTCTCATTTCCACTCGAATTTATGTCTTTTACCTTTTAATGTTTATCTTTCTCAGACTACTCAATCATATTTTCTCATTCCAAAAACATTTTTTACTGCTATTTGTGTTGAGTCATCAAACATAGTTAATACATCTAGTGATTTTTTAAACTAATTTTAGGAGATCGAACAAGAGAAAAACCACCTTGAATAGGTAAGATGATAGTTGTAGGGTTAGAAATTTGATTCTTATGAAGATAATCAAATTTATCATGTTGTGTAATAACCTCTATTAGTGATGGAAAAAAATTAATGCATTGAGTTCTAACCTATATTAGAGATGGAAAATATTTAACAACAAACCAAAGGAGACCTTATAGACCCATATATAAACTCAACTCAGATGCATCAAACTATAATGTGGTTTACCTTTTCATCTTTAGTGTGGATAGTTTAGAGATTTTATTATTGTTGCATATCATCGCTACTATGAGACTCAACTATTATTACAAAAGATTTAGATTTTTATTTTACACTTTCTTTGTTATGCATCTACAACATTTTTTAATAAGTAGATGAAGGTGTCACCAAACCTAGAAATAGAGTTTTACACACCAAAACCTAGTGGAATATCTGTAAGAAATGTGAAGGTGCCATTTGTTACCCACCTTTTGTCATAATATGTGTAATAGGAACAAAACCATAGAGATACATACATAAGCCACCTCTCTTCTTTAAGTCATTTTATATATAAAACCACATACTAATGACTTCACATTTAAAAATTTGAAAAATAGGCTTCAAGATATTGAATACATTGAAAAGTGACCAAACCCCTACTGACACTTGGAAAGACATTTACAACTTTGTAAAATATGCCACTAAAATCTTCCAATGAATCCAATTTTAACTTATTAGTCCCAAAGGGATCTTTAGTCTCCATTCACCTTTAACATAACATTAAACCTAGATTCACTAGTGAATGGCAAAGTGTTATTTTAAGGGATGTTAAAGATGTGAATAATTTATCAAGGTAAGTTAGGTTTTTACCTAGTCCAGTATAATATAATTTTTTCCTTCTACTTATTGGTTAAAACATTTCTATATTATTAGTAGCATCACATGATTCAAGGTGATTTTAGTGTGGTCATTAATCAGAGTAGGTTTGTATGGTTGGGAAAGGTGGTGCACATGGCAGAGAAGTAGAAGTAGTAGAATAAGACACAGGTGTCCATATAGATTTATAGTTATAATTGGTTGATCACATTAGGGAGAGAATAATTGTCACCATATGAGCTCTAAATTCTATCCTTATACAACCAACACCATTTTCATAAACTCCTGGTCCATCTATAACATCCACTTGAGAGAGGAAGTGAACAGGGGAACTACTATGTCTAATAAGGCTATTCTTGGCTGCAGCATTAGAAGGGTTAATAAAAGTAAGCGGGTTGCATAAAAGTGGGTTCATTCTGTAGTTACTTTCCATCCCTGATCGAGGGTCCTATCCCTATGTCTGGTAAACATTATAAAAATTGTTCCTAAAAGCTACCTTAAGTCCATTATTGAGTATTGAATCAAGATGGTGTATACCCACATCCTCATTCATACCCTTAACCATAACATCACTAGCACTATGGCTAGGCCCATTCATGCTACTAAACTAATTACCTCTACTTTCCCTCTTTGGTGCTATAGATATATCAAACACAGACCCATTGGATTGAATTACTCCAGAACTAGACTCTAATATTAGGGAAGAAGAATCAACATGAAATCATGGATTTATTCTACTAGTTTTTAGGTTAATAGACTAGAGATCGATATAGGTGAGAATTTAATTTATATTCCAACCATATTTTTTAAGCCTCTTAAAAGCAGGGTTTCTTCTTATTCTTTGCTCAAGTTAAGTGGCAATGGCCTTGCAGGGTTTGCTTTTGATTTTTTATTTCTACCTATTATGGTTGTAGTCATATTGGATGCATTTGAAATATGTATGGTAAAAGAGGATAATTTTGACAAATTTTCCATGGATTAAGGTGGTTAGTTTCTCATCTTAGATGTCATTATTTTAGTATTATTGATGCTTTTTCCCCTATTCTAAAAGATTGGATATGCTACAATTCTAGTTAGTTACTATGATATTTAGAAGCATTTATTCTCACACTTTTATATATGAGGAGATGTTTGCCTCCACCAAAATTTCATGGCATTGTGAACTTGAGTCTAGTAATTGAATATTAACAAGGAAATGCTTCAGGCTAGTTAATGGAATAGCATTGAATCTTCTCTTTGAGATCAAAATTTCTTTAGCAATATAGAGGGCAAACATCTTTTTTTTAAGCATTCTCTAAACCTTGCTTTTAAGCTTAAAAAAAAATAGGTTTGATGGTGATAATGAGTTGTAACATTCACTATATTAATTGGAGGTAGGGGCAAATGATGTAGATTGAGGTAATAGTTCAAATGAATATTTCTATTTTGTATCTATTTGTTTATGGGAAAGGTTCATGATGCTATAAGCTTTGATGACTAGCATTAACAAGATAAACTTATGCAATTTGTGTTTTTATCTTGAACTCATTATCACATACTATTAAAAATTATAATAAATATATATATCTTCTTTAATTTTTTAGTCTATCAATCTGAACCATACCAACATTATGATGGAAATGGTGAATAAATAACCATCATAAAATTTTATTTTGACTAGCAAGGTCAACCATCAAAATTAGTTCCTACATCCACACTTGCCAAATTATAGTGACGTGTAGGGCTAATTGTCATATTCACTCACCTTGAAACTAGAAAAATAATAGAAGAGGCCAATATTCATTACCCACTATCTCTTGTTGATAGAAATCCTATCTTAGAATTTATGGTTTTCAATCCTTAAAATTTTATCTCTAATTGATTGTTTGAAGCATTTTCTTATTAGGGTATTTTATAGTGTTTTTTTTGTGACAATCACATGGTTGTTTCAAAAATAATAACTCAATTAAGGCTCCCTATAGGAATATATGATTATTATTAGACTAATATTGTCTCATGGCTTTTGATTTAAATGTTATATTAGGATTAGGGTTACCAAAAATCATGGTAGATTATTATAGAGACTGCCCAACCACTGACCCAGTCAAAAACAATTATTAGATCACTACTGTAGCACAAATATGATGTTGAGTTTTGGTTGTTCTCTTTCTTTAGTTGAAAGTATCTTGCCTAATTCTCCTCATGAAAGATACAATGATAAAAATTCGAGCTATAAATAACCTTACAAACAATATCCATCTTGCAGTAGATCATGTGGGTGCATCATGTTTTTACTGTGAACAATTTGACCATACTGATTTGGTAATTACATCTTTGTTTCAGATTCTTATAATGTTTTAATGTGAGAATGATAGTCAAGAGAGGAATATTTTTAGATTTATAATATAGTTTTTTAATTTCTTTTATCTATATTTAGCATTCATCAGGAAACATGTCCAATAATACAAAGATTTCATCTTTAGGGATAACAAGACATCCAGGGCTTGCAGATAAGATGTTAAACAAAGATTCACCTAAAGGAGCCTTAAAATCTATAAAAAAAATTAGAGTCTAAGATTGAATTTATTTTTGGTAATGTAATTTCACATTTGGAGAGCTTGGATCAAATAGGTGAAGAAAGAACCAAAATGTCTAGACTAGTGAACAAATCTATTGCAAAGGAAGTTGGATGGCCAAAAAAAGTTAGAGATGGAACTATTTTTAATGATACTCCAATAACATCTATGAATTCAACATCCTGGGATCCTATGTTTGTATCAGATTCAAATGATAGGGATGCTAAGGGTCTTGAATATTTAAGCATTTTTAATATGGTAAGTTGTAGTAATTCTGTTCAGTCTATAAATACTGAAACCTTTAAATATTTACATTTTAATTTATCACATCCTTAAGTTTATTAAAAGTGCACTTTATATATTTCTATTTGTTGAGCCACTACATAAGTTGGTTGCATGCATAATTCTTCATCTTCCATAAAGAGTTCCATCAACATGATATTTTATTTTGAAACCTTCAAAAGAATCAAAATTCCTCTAACACTTTATGAAATAATTCAAAACCCTATTTTAACTCCTCAAAACCAACAACCCAATCCTCCAACACTTTTGAATAACCTTTCAATTCACACAAAATATAATCACTCTTGAAGAATTCACTAACTTTGCACAAACATTGGTTTCTAACAAAGTCCCATATATGAGATAACTATAGTATTACCCCCTAAAAGTGGTGTACCATTTATAAAATTAGTCCAAATGTCTGATTTATTTCCATTATCTAGAAACCAAGAACACTACCTATTAAAAATAAAAATTCTAGCATGTACATTTTGTTGAATAAGAAAACCAATCAAGCGGCTTCTATTCATCACTACAATTTGATCAAAAAGCCTACCTCAGAGATATTTGTTCAATTTAATTCTACTCCACAAAGAGTTTCTATAACAAATTAGCCTCTAAACTAATTACACCTTGGTAATATATCAAAATTATTAATACCCAAGCCCCCTAACTATAGTTTAGTTATTTGTGTTTTTTTCCTTAAATTTTTAAAAACAATATATTTAATCTTTTCTTTTCTTTTATCATTATGTTTTTATTACAACTATCTAATATGGGGGCCTTTCTCAGTTAGTATCTAGTAAATAAACTATCTTGGATTTGGGATATCAATTTTTTAATTTCAAAGTATTTTGGCTTTTTATTTTAGTATGAATTTAGATAACGGTATAGTTCAATGAATATGCAATGCAGATAGAATATAGGAAAAGTGTTTTTGACATATAATTTGATATTATCATTTGGATATGCATGCATTGATTAGAATTCTTTCCACCTTTGATATCAAATCTGCTTTAGCTCCTAAAAATCTTCTTGAACTTAATATAAGTCATTCTATTTCATATGCTCTTGTATAGTGAATTTTCATTTTTAATTTAATTTATATTTTTCACTGTGTCTTTTGAACTGGAAAATCTTATTGGGATCCTGAAGGAACAACTCTCTATTGAAAAATTGTAGTTGAATGAGCCTTCAATAATGGTATTTGCTTCTCATATGTCCCTTCTGAGGCTAGACTTGTCCTAATAGGTTGAGAACACCCTTCCCATTTTTGGTATTGTTTTGATCCAATTGAAGTTAAGCTCTTGATGATCATTTCAATAGTGATTGTCTTCTCATACCATAAATGAATTTGTTTTGTAAAGCAAATTGTATTCAAAATCATGTTTTTAACTTCGAGCTAAACTTCCTTGCAGGGACTTGGAACTTTGTGCACCTTGTTTGATGATGTTTCGAGTCTTATGGATTTAGTTGGGTTTCAAAAAATTGACTAAGACTATGTGAAGTCTTTTATTCAAGCCATGAATAAATTGGTCTCTCAAAATTAGTTTTCATTGTTTAATAATTTACTGAGACTCATTTTGTTGATACATCTTGAGAAATCCATTTTTAACTTGGTTTGAAAATGCTTCAAATGATAATTCTATTGAAGTCCCAAGATAATAATTTGTACACACATCAATCTATTTTTTGTGATTATAATTCTTCACTATTTTACATAATATCAATTGATATATTACAAATAGATTATTGAAGGATCATTAAGATTTATCTATTAGGTACATAGTTGATTTATTTATGGTTAAAATTTTCACTATACCTATCTTTAAAACAACTCCAATCATTTGTAAGAGTATAATTTGAGGTATTGTTATGAAATTTAAAATTCCACAGCACCCCAACACTTTTTTGGAAGCAAAAATTTCAAAAAGTTAGTTGCCTCTTTTCTTATCAATAACAGAAAAAGCAATGTAATCTCACCTATTCTATTATGATAAAAAAATTTATACATACCTTCTTTAAGTTTCTCCCTTATCTCCTACACTTTCTATACATCACTTTAAAGAGTTTTATTCATTTCCAATAGTTATATTACAATATATTTTATTTACATGTGCATTGGGGTACCTAATCTAAATGATGTCTTGATTGACCTATAAATTTTATCTCATAGGTAGTGGATTGACCGTCCTTTCAATTTGTGTCTACATTCCAATTATTTTGAAATGTTTATCTTCAAACCTTCACCATTTCTACAATACTATTTTTTTTGGGTTCCCAAGACTTCTTTTAACCAATTCAACTCATTCTCATATATTTATTTTCTTTCTCATTCTTTAAGATCTTTACTTATTATTCCATGAAATATTATGTTATTTAGTCCTCACAATTTCCAATATTCATGTACTTATTAAACTCTTTATTGTAATGACATTCTCCATGCTTGAAACAAGTTATGGGATCACAACCCCTTCCTCTACCACCTCATCCTATGCACCTCAAGGATCCTTAGGCCTTGATTGAATCCTTGTTAATAAAAACAAACACATTGGTTTTAGGTAAACTCTCACCTTAAGGTTGATTATATTCTCCTTGATTTTGGTAATTACCTGGATACGATAGTGGATATGATGTAGTGGTGGCCTTGTGCAATATTATCTCCACTGCTTCTTTAATAACATCTATGAAACTATAATTATTTATGTCATTGCTGTTTTCATCACAAATCTTGTAGTACAAAAAGTGACATTGATTTATTTTTTGTGATGCAGCAATAAACATTGGTGCATTTAGTGGTCTCCTATATAGTGATCATAAGATAATCCCACCACTTTTCACCTTTTTATTTTTGAAAGTTTCCTTAGAGTGACCCTTTACTTCACATGTGGTATACCATAGTGGTTATGACACATCTCACATAAAACATGTTGAAATACTTTACAATTGTGTTACGGTCACTGATATATAAAATTTAATAAATAGGTTATCCTGATATCAAAGTTCTAAACAAACACAATTATTAGATCACCATCCATTCCCTCTCTCACATCAATTAAATTCTACATTGCTAATTATCTCCTAAAGGATGAAAAAAACCATGATAAACAATTGTGTATGTTGCAATTAGTGGATATCATAAGAAATTTTCAAAATTAATTTCTTAAAATGAGCATCATATGGATGCACACTCTCATTAGCATCATTCTTGATATATTTTAGTGCAAAGATCATCTCTTGCTCAAATTTAGGAATGTGGAATTCCTTTAGAAATGCATTATTCAATTACTAAAATTTAACCACCATTTTATTTAGGTTGTAATCCCTATACCATATATTCAAAAATATAAAAAGGCCATTGAAATATAGATATAGTTTTATTATCTTATGTGTTAAATCCTTTCATGTGCCATGAAATCTCACATTTATGAATATGATACATGACATTTTCAATTCTTCAATACTTTAAAAAATCATTGAAATTTCATACACACATCAAATGTGATACCATTTACTATTTTTTTGGTTTTATTTATGTTTTAATTTTAGATGAAATTCCTCCTTTCAATCAAAAAGGAGAGCCTCCTCTTAAAACTATAATTTTCACTATTCTCCCTTACATAGTGCCCGCCTTAGTCTTAGTTGTGGATTTTTCTGATGGACTAACTATTCCTATAAATGTACCTTGTTTAACATTCCCTCCCATTTGGACTGTGTGTGTGTGTGTGTGTGTGTGTGTGTGTGTGTGTGTGTGTGTGTGTGTGTGTGTGTACCTCTTTTTTTAAAAAACCATTTTATTAATTCTTTCCACTAGTCACACATGGTTTTTGAATTCTACTGATTCAGGTTTCATGCCTCCTCCATCCTATATACTTCTTGAAACCACATATTATTGTGAGATTCAATCGTTATCTTTCCATGGATCAACATAAAACATTTAGATTTCCATGTGCATATCCCCATACACAAAAAAATCATTTATAACCTTTACGTGAAACTATTGTATGTCCTCTTCACCTCCCATAAATAGCAACATAATAAAATTGATTAAGTTGTTCCATATTCCTAGGATCCTCAATAAAAATTAACTTATCAAAAAATAATTATAATTTCACATCTCCTATTCTTTTTCATTACTAGGTTTCATGTTCTTGCAATTTCTCTTAACAAAACTTACACAACACTCATAATCTTTTCCACTCTTCTACCTAAGCCAAGAACAATCAAACTTAGCCATTGATTCTCATAGTCATAATTTTATAATCAACTTAGAGCATATTTATCCATATTTATACATAGTGTAATTTAAGTAATAAATTAGCCCATCTGATTACATAAAAACTAAAATTTTGCATCTTTTAGTCATGATTTTATGAGGAAAAAAAATTGACAAGTAGTTTTTGAATATGCCTCTCTAATAGAAATAAAAATATCTTGTTCACTCCTTATCTAGTTTTTCAACTATTTGGCTCAATTTATTTTGAAATTTATCAAATTTAAATGAATGTACCTCTCTAGTAAAAATACAAATCTATTGTTAACTCCTTATCTAGTTTTTTCAACTATTTGACTCAATTTATTATGAAATTTATCAAATTTAAATGTATATTTTGAATGGTAATATTACGTAAGATAGATGTTAAACAAGGATTATGTGCAAGCACTAAGTGCATATTGATTGCATAAGTAAAAGTGGTTGTGCAAGCTTTCATAAAGATTGCCTATGAAGATTGTGAAATATGGTAAACATGTGTTGATGATGGTATATATATGCCAGGATATCTACACATTTTCATTGAATTATGGAATGTTAAAAAGTGGAGCACATTTTTTAAGTTCTGTTAAGGTGCTATGAGGAACTGTGTAATGTGTCATATAATGATATTTATCTTAAAGAATTTAAGGAACATGTATGATTGCATATATAAATTAGATAAATGATAGACACACCTTGGTGGAACTATGACATAAATTAATTGAGGATCATTACATGTTAATAATTTGGCTTGATAGTTTGTGAAAGCATATTCCCTTACTGTGTGGGTATTACAAAATGGGAGTTGTATAAAGGAACAATTTTTCCAAAGAAGATGGGTGTGTTTTTTGGTGTGTGTATTATAATTGTTGTTCCCAAAATCAGCTGCGCTTATTTTTAGAACAACCCCTACGAAACTTGTTCGTTTCATCTTTCATCTCTCTAAGCCCATTTTTGAGATAGGTTTTTCTCATTCTCGTGCCTGCTCAATTGACATGTTTTCGAATTCGTGACGTCTTTTCGTTACGTTTTTCCCAAAAATGTGAAAATTGTTACGGTCTCGATGCGAGTAGGAGACTAATTTTTGGCTTTTTCAGAGTTAGTATTTTTCTTCTATTTTTCCTGCAAAGGTGGAAAATTTTACCACCATTGCATATTTTTATGCAAAGGTGGGAAATTTTACCACCATTGCATATTTTTATGCAAAGGTGGGAAATTTTACCACCATTGCATATTTTTATGCAAAGGTGGGAAATTTTACCACCATTGCATATTTTTGTGCAAAGGTGGGAAATTTTCCCACCATTGCATATTTTTATGCAAAGGTGGGAAATTTTACCACCATTGCATATTTTTGTGCAAAGGTGGGAAATTTTACCACCATTGCATATTTTTGTGCAAAAGTGGGAAATTTTCCCACCATTGCATATTTTTATGCAAAGGTGGCAAATTTTCCCCCCACTGCATACCTTTCTCTCATTTTTGCTATCTTTGGAAAATTTTATTTTCCATCCCCGCTCTCCTTTTTTTTTTGCTTTTAGACATGCTCACGTCTCATCTCTTTCAAGCGCATTTCCCTGATCGTGACTAGAAAATGTGCAGTTCTCCCAGATCGCTACTTTCTTCTCCTGATTGCATAATCATGATTCCTGCTACAGTTTCTGTGAAGGATCCCTCTTCATCAACGTATTTTCAACAAAAGTTCTTTCAGATCACTGAAGTTTCTCTGAAGAAGTCGAAGACCATGAAGAAGACTGAAAATAAAGATTGAAGCTGTTCTTCCGTGCTTTATTCAAAATGCACTTTGTAATTATCTCGGGACATTTTTACATGCAATTTTGTAATATGTAATTACATGTAAAAAGTTTGGAAAAATATCTAAAAGTCAAAGATGAGTCATCTTTGACCAAGATATTTTGTATATTTTATTATTTTCTATTTTTGAGGATTTTCTCCCTATATATAGTGGAGACCTCATTTGTAAATGATCTTGGAAAATTTAATAGTAAATACTCTGCTGAAATTGAAGCAACTTTTGAGACTTTGTGCTCAAATTTGTAAATCATATTTTGTTGAAAGAATGAGAAGCAGGTTATTTCAAAATTTGTGTTGAGATTGTCTGTGTTATTTAGGAAATAGTTCTTAAGTCCTTTTTCCTGGTAATATCTTATTCATCTGATTTAATAAGCAAAGTGGGTGTGTTTATATTATTTGAGGGTGCTTCTAGAGGGTATAAGATAGACTTTGTGCTGTTTTTACCTTTGAGATTCTATTATCTTTTGTAGTTTCAAGTGAAGACTTTGTGCTTCACTTTACTCTATGGTTGTACTTGTTTTGGATCTGTGGAGAAGCTACGGAAGACTTTGTGCTTGTGTGAGTATTCTTGTGAACTTTGTCACTTCAGGTGATTTCTTGCTCTCTATTTGATATCATTCCTAAAAGAAGAGGAGTGTTGTTAGCTTAAGGCCAAGATTTTTCCTCTCTTGTTCCTTGTACATTACCTCTAAAAAATGAGAGGTAGATGCTATTATACCACCCCCATGTGTTATTTTCTGCTTAATTATATATATTCGGCACGTAAGTATTAATAGGGAACCTCCCCTTGATGAGAGGAGAGATTTACCTCGTCTAGATCTGGTAAACCCACACTTTTTGTGGTATAAATCTCCCTATGTTGTGGTTGATATCTCCATTTTGTCATCAGTTAGTTGACGACAAAATATTCACCCAACAGTTTTTTGATGACTCCACTGGGGAATCGAATGTGCAGTCTGAAACCTCAAGTTTCAGATTGAAGCAGTCCCTACCCTTATCCATTACATAGTCTGGTGACTCTGTTTCATGTCTTACCCATTATCATTATAGCCTTACCATTTACCTCCGTTATATTATCTAGTCTGCAAAACCAGAACCGCTGGAATACGAACGTGCATTTTGAAGCCCCAAGCTTCAACTTGAAATAGTTTTGGTCCCATTTTTATTTTAAAATCTGGCAACTCCACGCTACACAAGAAGCCAGAGATCTAAGGGTGTTGTTGACCCTATGTTTGAGTTGGCACAACAAAGTAATTTTGATCTGTTTCCTCCATCAACTTCTCTTCAACGGTCTAGGAGTTTTCCTTTTAGCCTTGTCAGGTCACCAACGCAAGGTAGAACTTCTTTTTCCACTATTAATCACCACCTGCCTATAAACACTCCACCAAAGTTTGTTATCCCACCAATTAATCTTCCTATCATAATGGCTCAAGGCCCGTGGGGCAATTCTTTTGGTCCCCTTAACTTGACTGCACCCTTGCATGAACTACCTCATAGTTTTAGAATTTTTTTTTAAAAGTTTTTTGGTGATGGAAAAGTTCATCCCGACGAGCATATTGCTACTTTCTCCATAGCATGTGGCTTGATCGGCGTGGAATTCGAAGATGTAGTAGTTAGACTTTTTGTGGAGACTTTGCAAGGTGCTACTGTAGATTGGTTCTATCACTTGCAGGCCGAGTCAGTAACTAACTAGAATATACTAAAGTCCATATTTGAGGCTAGATTTAAACCTGCTGAAGATGCACATGCCTTGTTATCACAACTAACACAGATGAAAAAAGAATCCCAGGAACCCATGAGGGATTTCATAGCCAAATTCAACAAGTTGAGAAACTGGATTCCAACTATGGCTCAGCCCACACTGGAAAATCTCAAGTGCTTTTTCATCAACTCATAGCTTCCCAAAGTAAGTTTCTTGTTAAGGCGAGCTGGCCCTATGGATTTAGCATTGGCTTAAAGTTTGGCTACTGAGATTGAATATGATCTTATCCTGGTAGGTAAGATCAAAAAAGACCCAAGTAAAAATAGATTCTCTTCATCTGCTGAAAGCTCTTCTACAGCTATTACAGATCCTATGGTACAAAATTTAGCAAATGAAATGCTAGCTCTCAGAAGATAGATGGCCCAAGTTATGTCTGCTTCTCCTAATCAGGATACGTCAAGAAGGACATTTCAAAATCAAGTGTACCAAGGCAATGCTGCTAGGAATCAAGGGCTATCAAATCGTCCTCCTCCCCCACAAAGAAACCTCGCCCTTGAAGCCCCTCCAACCAACTCAGTGGTTGGATATCTGGAAACAGAACATGCTCCCCCTTTCCAACCTGAGTTGGACCAACAATATGATGCTAATCTCTTTGAAGAGTAAGAAAAAGAATTAGTTGGTGACTCCGTCATTTGTTACCTGAGTTATCAGGATGAACCCAAAAGTGAGGGGAATGTCGCTGAGGGATCATATGCTGTATTCACCTGGTCCCAGAAATAGTCAGCCTGACAAGCTGATAAAGAGAAGATAGAGGAGCAACCTCGGCTAGTAGTTTCAATTGCCAAGTGGAGAACCACTCTGCCCTTCCAACCAAAGGACTCGATGACTATTGAAAAGGTACGTATCCCAAGCATCTCTGCACCCTCTACTTCAACTTCGTGAACCAGCCCTCCCAAAAACCAAAAGAGTGAACTCCCATCCTCTGTGCCTAGTATAATACTGACATTAAACATAATTGAGCATGTCAAAACGACTAAAATTCAAATGTCTAAATTTGAATTTCTACAAACCCATCCTGAACAGTTGGACAGGTTGGCAAAATGTGTGAAAGGTATAGCCATCCCTATAGGACAAGAAATTTTGAGGGTAAATCATGATCCCCCAAATAATGTATCCACCTGGAATAATCTTGTCGTGACTCCTCTAGTTGCTCCCGAGAAAATAGAACCTTTCTATGTTTCCCTGTTAATAAATGGTCACAAGCTGAGCAACTGCATCATCGATTTTGGTGCATCGGACAATGTCATACCTGCTAGAGTGGCAAAATATCTTGGTCTCACATTGACTAAAACTTTTGGGAGATGTTTCTCCATGGAGAACAAATAAGTACCACTATTAGGGTAAATCAAAGATGCCCAATTTGCATTTGCAGCGTTCCCTGACAAGAGGATCAAGATGACAGTTCTGGTAGATGATGTCCCAGCCTCATATGGCATTCTGCTTGGGCAAAACTTTTGCAAGGATGTTGGAGGAGAATTGACCATGGACTTATCCTAGGCAAGGATCCCTATGAAAGGCGTGATGCAAAGGGTGCTTCCTGAGAGAGAGGCAAAGTACGTGGTCACCCAAACGTCAGCGCCTGCAGCTCAGATTTTGTTTGAGTCCTTTGGCAGGGGTAATTATCTTTTGACCACAAAAGAGGTTCATGAAGAGCCTATTAAAGCCCTTGAGAATGCCAACCAAAGAATTGGTTCAACTGAAATAATGACAAGTGGACCTGATAGTGCCAATCAGTGGCAGATGTTAAATGAGGACAATCAAATCAGGTGCTGGATAGAACCAAAAGAGCAACCAATTATGGTAGCTGACCATGCTGCTATGCGTCAAGATCAAAAAAAAGAACTCTTCACCAAGAAAACAAAGATTCATGGTTTTCGGGTCAAAAGACAGATCTTGCTGTGGAGCAAGAGGAGAAAACCAAAGGGAAGGCATAGGAAGTTGGTTTTCTGGTGGAGGTTTCCATTCACACATCATCAATTTTGGGGAGAAAATGGCCTCTTACTGGTTTATTAGGACAAAACACCATTGTCACTGCCTCTTGAGGGGCAGCATTTGAAGTACTTCAATTCTTGAAGTACCAAATAAATTCACTTGTATATTTGTATAGTCTTTTGCTTTGTTTTGTTTGTTTTGTTTTCATTTTTGGAGCCTTTCTTTTTGAGTATCTTGACTTCGTGGCCCAATGGCACGCTTCTAAGGCACTGGAGATTTTGGATTCTACTCCCTTTAATTACTTTTTGTAATAGAAGACAGTTCCCCAATAGGAGCCAGCTGTTGTTCCCAAAATCCGCTGTGCTTATTTTTAGAACAACCCCTACGAAACTTGTTCTTTTCATCTTTCGTCTCTCTAAGCCCATTTTTGAGATAGGTTTTTCTCATTCTCGTGCCTGCTCAACTAACATGTTTTTGAGTTCGTGATGTATTTTCATTACGTTTTTCCTAAAAATGTAAAAATTGTTACGGTCTCGATGCGAGTAGGAGACTAATTTTTGATTTTTTTAGAGTTAGTATTTTTCTTCTATTTTTGCTGCAAAAGTGAGAAATTTTACCACCATTGCATATTTTTATGCAAAGGTGGGAAATTTTACCACCATTGCATATTTTTATGCAAAGGTGGAAAATTTTACCACCATTGCATATACTATGCAAAGGTGGGAAATTTTACCACCATTGCATATTTTTGTGCAAAGGTGGGAAATTTTCCAACCATTGCATATTTTTATGCAAAGGTGGGAAATTTTACCACCATTGCATATTTTTGTGCAAAGGTGGGAAATTTTACCACCATTGCATATTTTTGTGCAAAGGTGGGAAATTTTCCCACCATTGCATATTTTTGTGCAAAGGTGGGAAATTTTCCCACCATTGCATATTTTTATGCAAAGGTGGCAAAATTTCCCCCCACTGCATACCTTTCCCTCATTTTTGCTATCTTTGGAAAATTTTATTTTCCATGCCCGCTCTTTTTTTTTTTTGCTTTTAGACCTGCTCACGTCTCATCCCTTTCAAGCGCATTTTCCTGATCGTGACTAACAAATGTGCAGTTCTCCTAGATCGCTACTTTCTTCTCCTGATTGCATAATCATGATTTTTGCTACAGTTTCTGTGAAGGATCCCTCTTCATCGACGTCTTTTCAACAAAAGTTCTTCCAGATCACTGAAGTTTCTCTGAAGAAGTCGAAGACCATGAAGAAGATTGAAAATAAAGATTGAAGCTGTTCTTCCGTGCTTTATTCAAAATGCACTTTGTAATTGTCTTGGGACATTTTTACATGCAATTTTGTAATATGTAATTACATGTAAAAAGTTTGAAAAAATATCTAAAAGTCAAAGATGAGTCATCTTTGACCAAGATATTTTGTATATTTTATTATTTTCTATTTTTGAGGATTTTCTCCCTATATATAGTGGAGACCTCATTTGTAAATGATCTTGGAAAATTTAATAGCAAATACTCTGCTGAAATTGAAGCAACTTTTGAGACTTTGTGATCAAATTTGTAAATCATATTTTGTTGAATGAATGAGAAGCAGGTTATTTCAAAATTTGTGTTGAGATTATCTGTGTTATTTAGGAAATAGTTCTTAAGTCCTTTTTCCTAGTAATATCTTATTCATCTGATTTAATAAGCAAAGTGGGTGTGTTTATATTATCTGAGGGTGCTTCTAGAGGGTATAAGATAGAATTTGTGCTACTTTTACCTTTGAGATTCTATTATCTTTTATAGTTTCAAGTGAAGACTTTGTGCTTCACTTTACTCTACGGTTGTACTTGTTTTGGATCTGTGGAGAAGCTACGGAAGACTTTGTGCTTGTGTGAGTATTCTTGTGAACTTTGTCACTTCAGGTGATTTCTTGCTCTCTGTTTAATATCGTTCCTGAAAGAAGAGGAGTGTTGTTAGCTTAAGGCCAAGATTTTTCCTCTTTTGTTCCTTGTACATTACCTCTAAAAAAAGAGAGGTAGATGCTATTCTACCACCCCCATGTGTTATTTTCTGCTTAATTATATATATTCGGCACGTAAGTATTAATAGGGAACCTCCCCTTGATGAGAGGAGAGATTTACCTTGTCTAGATCTGGTAAACCCACACTTTTTGTGGTATAAATCTTCCTATGTTGTGGTTGATATCTCCATTTTGTCATCAGTTAGTTGACGACAAAATATTCACCCAACAGTAATATAAAGTGAAAATTATCTGAAAGGGATGATAAACTTATGAATTGGTGTAGCATTCTAAAACCATTTATTTTTTTTTATAATTAAGAAGGTTAATGTGTTGGGTTAACCTAATGGGTTTTTTGATGTGAAATCATGTGTATATGTGTTTATATTTATCTTTTTAATATGTTTAAGGTTTGAATATATATATATATATATATATATATATATATATATATATATATATATATATATATATATATATATATATATATATATTATTTTTTTATTGTGCATATCCTTATTCCCAAAATTTTAGATCATGTCTTGATTTTAAGATTTGTAGAAGTTGGAATAACTTGTGATTAAGGGTTTCCTTTAGTTGGATTTTTTAAGAACCTTGTGTCAAGAAAATGATTTGAGGTGATATGATTAATATTGATAAATTTAGTCATACACAGTATAAGGTATCAAAAATAAATATAGATGATGTCATGGTATACAAAAATCAATGTATTATTTTAGTAAGCATTCCACCTATGCAAATAAAACCTATAGAATGTAATTTTCTTAATAAGAAAGCTATAAAATCTATCAGATTATATTTATTGGATTCATTATCACTATTTTTTTGATTTAAAATAATTTTTATTAGAGATTTATTAGTGATATCATATTGATGTCATAAAGGTGTCTTGGTGAGTGGAGGAAGTGCCTTGGTAGTCTATGTGACAATGACAAAGTGTGCAATGTGCATATCCTAGTATGCTTGAGGTTAACTTGGTTGATCTTTAGAGTTTGACTATTCAAAGATGATTAGGGATGAGTCTGAAGTATTGAGGATTTACAATAGGTCTCATAAGATGTTTTATATGCTTTTATTGCTTTTGTGTATGAGTGGTATTCATATAGTTATTCATTGTGTTCACCTAGACATTTTGATCTGTGGCAAAAAATATGAGTAGGCAGATTGGTGACATCATAATTTACACATGTGGATGAGTCATGAGGAGTTGGTCATATGGTTGTGATCAAATTTGTGCCTAGTTGTTATGTGCTGAATTTAAAGTCATGTGATGAAGTGTATTCAAATATATGAGGGTAAAAATTTGGCCTCTAAGATAGAATTCAATATTTTCCCATAGCCAAATTTGCATGTGGCCAGAAAGACCTGAGTAAGCATGTTGACGAGGTCAGCATTCACATGTATAGAGGTGTCAAGAGAAACTAATCATATGATTTTGATCAATTTCAGTCCTATTTTCTATGTGATAAATCTTAGATGATGCAAATAAGCACGTCAAAATAAATGCACATGCAAAGTTGGGCTCCTAGACAATTTGACTATGTTTTTCCATACTTAGCCAAATTTGCATATGACAAGAAAAGATGAGTAGGTATTTTGATGGTGATATATATTGGATGTATGAATGTGTTAAGAGAAACTAATCATATGGGTTTATTTAGTTTTTATCCTAGTTTATTTTTGCTAAATTTTAGATCATGCAATGAAGTGCATCAAAAGATATGCATGAGAAAAGTTGGCCTTCCAAGCAAGTTTTGACATAGTTGGCTTTGTGACAAAAGGTTTTGAGAATGCATTTTAATGGAGATATATCTCACTTGTGTGAAGGTTAAAGGAGATTATTAGTATATGTATGGATTATCTTATGTGAGGAGATCATATGGTTTAAATTTGAGATCATGCATTGAAGCGTGGTGAAAGTTATTAAGGTCCAAAGTTGGCCTTCCAAGCAGATTACAATGATTCCCATACTTAGTCAAATATGCAAGAAGTAAAGTTTGAACAAGTCTCAAGGAGATAAATGAAGTGAATTTTCTCCAAGAAATTAAGAAGTAGTGATATGAGGATAAGTGCATGATTTTTAATGTTGAACAAAGGTAAAGGATAAGGATCAAATAGTTTGCATGTATTCATATAGTTTGAGATCAATAGAGCGTAATAAGTAAAAATGGTCAACCTATTCAAAGTTTAACATCATTAAATTTAATTATACTTAAAATAATAAATATGGTGTATGATTTGACAAGTTGAGTGAGAGCATGAGATAAAGGCCAGTGGTCAAGGTTTAACTATGACCATTGACATTTAAATATTTGAGTTTTACAAAGCAAAAACTAGTATGCATGTATTGAGCCATATCTTTTGATATAAGACAAATTTACTCATATTATAAAAATCAAAGATAAAGAGAAATCCAAGGTGCATATAATGAACCTAATTTAAAGGTATTAAAGTGTGTGTAGTCAAAGATATTAAGGTTCAAATTTGATTATGTGTTCGTGCATGTTCTACAAGTAACTCGAGAAGGGTAATTGAGCTTGTGTTGATGTTATTTTGATGTTTCATGATGAATTAGATATTTAGGAGTGTTGTATACTCCATGTGGATTCTATGTGTTATTTTTGAAGGTGTGATAAATCATTATTATATATAAATAAAGTCTAATAAGTTGATTGTGTGTTCATTCATGATGTTTCTGTGTACAAGACCAATATTTGAGAAGATTGTACATATGTATAAGTGTGTAATGCTGACTGTGATAATTTAAGAATGTTTAAGGGGACATAAGTAATGGACCCATGAATCTTAAAGTGGTCATGTGTTCGTTTTTGATTGATGAAGTGATAAATGGGAGAATAAGTCTCCATGAGACCTATAAGAGCTACAAGGGCTTTATTAAAATGTGTATCTGCTTAAGGGTGACCCATAGATACTATGGCCAACCTATGGATATGGTAGTGAGCAATGTATTCATATGATATATTCCTTATAGGTTAAGGAAGGTGCAATGTCCTACGTAAAAGTTGATATTCATGATTATTCTATAGATAGTGAAACCAAATAAGATGGTTTCTAGACTCGAACAGACTTGTGTGTGAGAGAGTTGGAGAATGAAGGAAAGGAGAGGAGAGTGAGAGTGCCCAACTATTGGGTTGATGAGAAAATAATATTAAGGATTGTGTGTATGATTTTTAGATCATGTTTTTGATGACATTATATTGATCTTGTAATTTAAAGTTATGTGAAGAGATCTGAGTGTGTATATGAGGACTGTTTGAGTGAAGAAGGAGAGAGATTATGACATGCCTATGTGAGAAGCCTACATTATTTAAAGGGAGAGTTTTTTAATTTTTTAGATAACAAGAGGTCCATCATCAGGTGTTGAAGACATTAATTTTAAGGTGGAAGTGTTCATTTCGAGGAGAGTCGAAAGGACTTGATCTTTCTAAGGGGCAATTGTTCCTTGTGAAATAGGGTTTTAATAAAGAAATTTGGCTAGAAGTAATTGATCAAGTTTGTAGGTTAGAAGGACTTGACTAAATAGGTAGTTAGAAGGAATTGATCATCTTAGGGGTATGTTCTCCTTGTGTAATTATTGTTTCACTAAAGTCCTTAGGTCATAAGGACTTAACCAAGGTTCCTGATCAGAAGGGCTTGATTAGTCTCTTGTGTGTGATCATCTTATACGATAGTAGTCCATGTGTTTGTAGGGTTGAGAGTGGGTTTTATTCCCCAAGAGGGTTGCCCATGTAGATCTTGTGTTATATATGTGATCTTTCATTATGTTCATTCTTCACTGCTATGAATGATCTATATGCTTCATGAATGATTGTATTGAATGCTTAAGTATTTGTAAGGGTTTGGAATTTAAAATGGACTATTTACCACCAATGATTCACCCCATCTCAATAGATTATACCTCTAACAATTGGTATTAGAGCAAGGTCCTTTGATAAAAGCTTGACAACTTGAAGGTGATCCAAGGTACAATGGCTAGTCAGAATGTCCAAGGTGGTTTATCTACTAAGAAAGAACTGATGTTCCATGGATCTAATTATGCATTTTGGAGTGCTAGGATGAAGACATACATTATGTCCCTAGGGTTTGATGTATGACAATCTATTTTGGATGGTTATGTTATTCCTGCCATTCTTCCATCTAGTGTTGTAGAAAAGAAGCTATTTGAGAACAACTCTAAGGCAATGAATGCCATCACTTGTGGTATTATAAAAAATGAGTTCACCAGAGTAATTAATTTCACATTCACCAAGGAAATATGGGATAAATTTAAGACTATTTTTAGGGAGATTTAAAGGTTAAGTTGGAAAAATTGTAAACTCATCAAAGACAATTTGAGAGCCTCAAAATGAAAAAAAGAATATTTTGTGGCATCCTTTTTGTAGAGAGTTGATGAGATTTTAAACACCATTAGAGGTATTGGAGAGAATATTGAAGAGGCTACTATAGTTATAAAGGTATTAAGGTCTTTATCCCTCAAGTTTGATCTAAAAGTATCTGATATAGAATAAAGTTATGATATTACTTAGTTGAAGATGGATCAATTGTATGGCACCCTTACTATACATGAGATGCGAGAAAATGATGATATACCACCAAATAAGGAAGAAATATTCAAAATAGAGATGAAGCCAAAAAGGGAGTTCCAAGGTAAGAAACCCAAGGAAGTTGAAATTTTTGATATTGATGAGGATGAACTAATCTCCTTGATTTTAAGGAAATTGAGAATATGTTTATGAAAGTATAAAGGTAAACTACCCCTCAAATTATTCAATTATTGAGAATAAAACATTTTTCTAATAAGTGCCCTCATAAGTATAAGAAGGATGATGATGAAGAGCATGATGATAAAAAAATAACATTTAGGGTCAATAAAAGCAAAAAGGGTTTCAGAAGATTTGATAACAAGAAGAATTACTTCAAGAATAAAAAATGTCTCTAACACTAAAGAAGATTACATCTCATCAGATGAGAGTGAAATTAGTGACTTAGAGTATGATAAGGAAGATGATGGTGCTACTGAAGATGAAGCTTTGTTCATGTCTAAGGAAGGTAGTTGCACATAAAAAGGAGTCTACTTGGGGTAATTCAGATAATGATGAAGAAGAGGTAGACTATGAGATTGAGTTGATGATTGCTCTTGAAGAACTAAAGATAGAGAACAAGGTCAATAATAAGATGAAATATAAACTCAAGGATTATGAAGAATAATTCAATATCTTTGAGGAAGATTGATTGAAGACTCTAGAGAGTATGAAGGTGTTGTCATGTTTCTCAATTCTAAGTTACAATCTATATCTATAAGTCTAAGAGCTAAAGAAGAATGTTCAAGGTATGATTTTGAGATTGCATATTTGAAATATGAGTTAGATAATTTTGAAAGAAAGGTGAAATAATTTGTCAATTTTGATAAAAGTTCTAATGATTTGGATGATCTTCTAAAGTGTCAAAAGTCAGCTAGTGACAGATCTAGATTGGGTTTTAATGATGAGGCCAAATTTATTTCTCAAGTTGACTTGAAGGTCAATAAGATCAAGATGGATTAGAATTTGAAGAGAAATCATCAGACAAGGAATGAAGGTGTTGGCAGATTAAAGACAAAATAAATTAGACAACCAAATGCCATGAGGTATGTAAATTTTAATGGTTATTATTATACTTGTAATCAATTTTTTCATAGGGATAGAGAATGCAAGAGATTTTTTAGAAATGAATTTTCTTACAACTATGATGATATTCATCAATCAAAAGGTGTGAACAAGGTTGAGTGTTTCAACTATCATGATGTGGGACACTTTTCAAAACATTATCCTTTTAAGGTAAGACAAGCTAAGTTCCCTTCAAGAAATGTTGAGTGCTATAATTATTATGACATATGACATATTTCAAGATTTTGTAAAAATATGGAAAGGAAGAAAGAGATTCTTTCAAAAATTATGGTATGATTCAAATCTAAACAAAGAGTTCACATTGATAGGTTCTGCAAGCAAAGGCCTACAAGATAGAATAGGTTTTATGGGCTCATAGAGTATAAAATAAAAGGTAAATAAAATCATGAAAGCTAAAAGTGATAAGTATGTGTCATGATGAGACTACATGTCCAAATAATTTTTTCTGTATGGTGAAAAAATCCATAAAATTTGAAAAGTGATCCAAATATGAAGTTTCAGGTATGGAATGTATGTCTACTAAAAGTTGTGGGCTCTACAAGTTCCAGGCAGGGCTATAAGAGGATTGGATAGGCCTAGTGAGAAGAAGATTTATTTTGTTTAGTTTCTAAAAAAAGAGGAAATCATGAATGTTTCAAGGTGATTTATTAAGTTGGTTTATAACATGTTTCCTGAGTGATGAGTGATATGAAACTCTATTGGTGGTCATGGAAGTGTCTTGAGAGAGAATGATAGTAAGCTTGTATGGTGGTTATTCATAGTGTGTGGAGATCTGAAGATGCTCAAATGATGAAATGGATTAAAGGTCTTAAGGGGAGTCCCTATCAAATGTTTCTTGGTGAGTTCCATCAAATTTTAGTTTTTTGTGTGTTCTATCTTCAGTAGTTACTATGCTTGTGAAGAAGAGTGTTGGCATGGAGCAAGAGGAAGTTTATCAAGGAAATAAAAGGTAGGCTCAAGGTAAGGGGGATTTTGTATCATATTTTAAAGAAGTTCCTTTCCTAATAATGTTATTTTTATGTCCTAAAGATCAATTGGTGCCCATTTTATCATTGTGTCAAAGGGGGAGAAAGTTCCTATTATAAAGTGCTTGAAGAGAGAGAAGGAAGGTAAGTTGTTTGATGGGTGTTGACATCAATGACAAAGGGGGAGATATTTGAAGATCTATTAGTGATGTCATAGTGATGTTATGGAGGTGTCCTAGTGAGTGGATGAAGTGCCTTGACAGTCTATGTGATAATGAAAAAGTGTGCAATGTGCATATCTTAGTATGCTTTAGGTTGGCTTGGTTGATCTTCAGAGTTTGACTATTCAAAGATGATTAGGGATCGGTTTAAAGTATTGATGATGTGAAAGAGGTCCCATAATATGTTTTCTATGATTTTAGTGCTTCTGTACATGAGTGGTATTAATCCAATTATTAATTTTGTTCATCTAGACATTCTGGTCCAGTGGCAAAAAATTTGAGTAGGGAGATTAGTGACATCATAATTTCCACATGTGGATGAATCAAAAGGAGTTGGTCATATGGTTTTGATCACATTTATGCCTAGTTGATATGCATTAAATATTAAATAATGCAATGAAGTGTGGTCAAAGATATAAGGATACAAAGTTGGCCTCCAAGATAAAATTCACTATTTTCCAATACTTAGCCAAATTTGCATGTGGCCAGAAAGAGCCGAGTAAGCATGTTGATGACGTCAACATTCATATGTGTGGAGGTGTCAAGAAAAAATAATCATATGGGTTTTCAAAATTTTGGTCCTAGTTTTTATGTGATAAATATCATATCATATGACTAAGCATGTTAAAATATATGCATATGCAAATTTGGGCTCCCAAGTAGTTTGACTGTGTTTTTCCATAACCAAATTTGTGTATGACAATAAATTCTAAGTAGAAATTTTGATGGTGTTATTTATTGTACATGTGAAGGTATAAATATAAAATGATCATATGGGTTTGTTTAGTTTTGAGACTAGTTGATTTTAACTAAATTTTAGATCACGTGATGAAGCATGTCAAAAGATATGCATGAGCAAAATTGGACTTCTACTCAAGTTTTGACATAGTTGGCTTTGTGAAAAAATATTTTGAGAATGCATTTTAATGGATATGTATATCACTCATGTGAAGGTTCCAAGAGCTGATTATTATATGGATGGATTATCCTATGTGAGGAGATCATATGGTCCAAATTCGAGATCATATATTGAAGTGCAATGAAATTTAGTATAGTCCAAAGTTGGTCTTCCAGGTAGATTATAGTGATCCCCATACTTAGTCAAATATGCAAGAAGTAAAGTTTGAGAAAGTCTCAAAGAGAGAAATGGAGAGTGTTTAATCCAAGATGTTAGGATTTAGTAAGATGAGGATAGGTTCGTGATGTTTAATGGTGAACAAAGGTAAAGGATAAAGATTAAATAGTTCACTTGAATTTGTATAGTTTGAGATCAACGGAGTGTAGTAAGTCAAAGTGGTCAACCTATTCAAAGTTTAACATCATTAAAGTTTAATATCCTTAAAATAATATCAATGATTCATGATTTTCTAAGCTGAGTGAGAGCATGAGATGAAGGCAAGTGGTCGAGGTTTAATTGTGACTGTTGAAATTTAAATATTTAAATTTTACAAAGGGAAAAACTAGTCTACAGTTTTTGAGCCATATCTTTTGATCCAAGACAAATTATCTCATACTGTAAAAATAAAAGATAAATATGAATCCATTGTGTATATAATTAACCTAATTTGAAAAATTTAAAGTGTGTATAGTCAAATATATTAAGGTTCAAATTTGATTACGTGTTCGTGCATGTTCTGCAAGTAACCTGAGAAGGGTAATTGAGCTTGTGTTGATGTTTTTTTTATGTTTCATGATGAATTAAATATTTGGGAGTGCTTTAGACTCCATGAGGATACTCTTTTTAGGTTTTGGAGGTGTGATCAATCATTATTATATATGAAAAATGTCTAAGAAGTTGATTATGTGTTTATTCATGGCATTTTGGTGTACAAGACTAATGTTTGTGTAGATTGTGCATATGTAGAAGTGTGTAATGTTGAATATGACCATTTTAGGATGTCTAAGGGGACATAATAAATGGAACCATGTATTTTAAAGTGGTCTTGTGTTCTTTTTTTGATTGATGAAGTTCTAAATGGGTAAATAGGTTTCCATGAACCTATAGGAGCTACAAGGGCCTTATTAAAAGGTGTATCTGAGATCTATATGCTTCATGAATGATTATATTGAATGCTTAAGTATTTTTAAGGGTTTGGAATTTAAAATGGATTGTTTACCACCAATGATTCACCCCATCTCAATAGATTATGCCTCTAACAATTGGTATCAGAGCAAGGTCCTTTGGTAAAAGCTTGACAACTTGAAGGTGATCAAAGGTACAATGGCTAGTCAGAATGTCCAAGGTGGTTTATCTACTAATTAAGAACTGATGTTTAATAGATATAACTATGCATTTTGTAGTGTTAGGATGAAGACATACATTATGTCCCTAGGGTTTGATGTATGGATATCTATTTTGGATGGTTATGTTGCTCCTTCTATTCCTCCATCTAGTGTTGCAGACAAGAAGTTGTTTGAGAAAAACTCTAAGGCAATGAATGCCATCACTTGTGGTCTTACAGAAACTAAGTTCACCAAATTAATTTATTTTACATCTACTAAGGAAATATCTGATAATTTGAAGACTATTTTTGAAGGAGATTCAAAGGTTAAGTTGGCAAAGTTGTAGACTCATTGAAGATAATTCGAGAGCCTCAAAATGAAAGAAGAAGATTCTATGGCGTCCTTTCTAGAGAGAGTTGATGAGATTGTAAAATCCATCAGAGGTCTTGGAGAGAACCTTATAGAGGCTACTATAGTTCAAAAGGTATTAAGGTCTCTATCCCTCAAGTTTGATCCAAAATTATCTACTAGAGAAGAAAGTTATGATCTTACTCAGTTGAAGATAGATCAATTACATGGAACCCTTACTACATATGAGATGAGAGTAAATGATGATATACCACCAAAGAAGGAAGCAACATTCAAAATAGAGATGAAGCCAAAAATTAAGAGCTATAAGGTAATAAACCCAAGGAAGACGACATTTTTGATATTGATGAGTATGAACTAATTGCTTTGATTTAAATAAAATTGATAACATGTTCAAACAAGTATAAAGGTAAACTACCCCTCAAATGTTTCAATTATGGAGTGATAGGAGATTTTACTAATAAGTGCCCTCATAAGTATAAGAAGGATGATGATGAAGAGCATGATCAAGGTCATGATAATGGCAAGAGAACATTCAAGGTTAATAAAAGTAAAAAAGGTTTCATAACAAGAAGTACTTCAAGAACAAGAAGAGTCTCTACACCAAAGGAGATTGCAACTCATCAAATGAGAGTGAAGTTAGTCATTTAGAGTATTATCATGAAGATTATGGTCTTGATAAAGATGAAGATATATTCATGGCTAAGGAAGGTAGTTACTCACATCAAAAGGAGTATACTTGGGGTGATTGAGATGATGAAGAAGAAAAGGTAGACTGTGAGACTAAGTTGATGAATGCTCTTGAAAAACTGAAGATAGAGAAGAAGGTTAATAAGAAGATGAAATATAAACTCAATGATTCTGAATAAAAATTTAGTATCTTTGAGGCAAGATTGATTGAAGACTCTAGAGAGTATGATGGTGATATCATGTTTCTCAATTCTAAGTTAGAATCTATGTCTACAAGTCTAAGAGCTAAAGAAGAAGAATGTTCAAGGTATGATTTTGAGATTATGTCTTTGAAAGATGAGTTAGAGAAGTTTTTAATCAAGGTGGAATCATTTTTCAAGTTTAATGAAATTTCTAATGATCTAGATGATGTTCTAAAGAGTCAAAAGTAAGCTAGTGAGAGATCTAGATTAGGTTTTAATGAAGAGGCCAAATTTGCCTCTCAAGTTGACATGAAGGTCAATATGAGCAATATGAATCAACCTTTTAAGATAAATAATTAGACAAATAATGAAGGTGATGGTACATTGAAGATAAAACAAATCAGACAACCAAATGCCATGAGGTATGCAAATTTTAATGGTTACTATTTTTCTTGTAATCAATTTAGTCATAGGGCTAGAGAATGCAAGAGACCTATTAGAAATTAATTTACTTAGAAATATGATGGGATTCATTAGTCAAAAGGTGTGAGCAAGGTTGAGTGTTTTAATTGTCATGATGTGGGACAATTTTTAGAACATTGTCCTTTTAAGGTAAGACAAGTTGAGTTCCCTTCAAGAAATGTTCAGTGTTACAGTTGTTATGACATAGGACACATTACAAGATTTTGTCCAAATCTGAAGGCAGAAAGAGCTTCGTTAAAAAAGTATGGTATGATTCAATTGTGAATAGAGAGGTCACATTGCTAGGTTCTACAAGTAAAATCCTATAAGACATAATAGGTTTTATCAGGTTCCTAGAGTACAATATAGAAGGCAAGTAAACTCATAAAAGCCAAAAGTAACAAGTATGTGTCATGATGAGACTGCAGGTCCAAGTAATTTTTTTTCTATGGTGGATAAATCCACAAAATTTGAAGAGTGCTCCAAATATGAAGTTTCAGGTCTAGAATATGTGCCTATTGAAAGTTGTGGGCTCTGCAAATTCTAGGTAGGGCTATAAGAGGACTAGATAGGCCTAGTGAGAAGAAGAGTGTTTTTTTTTAGTTTCTCCAAAAGAGAAAATCATGAATATTTCAAAGTGACTTATCATGTTGGTTTAGAACATTTTTCTTTATTGATGAGTGATATGAAGTTCTGTTGGTAGACATGGAAATGTCTTAAGAGAGAAGGCTAGTAAACTTGTGTGGTGGTTCTTCATAGTGTGTGGAGATTTGAAGATGCTCAAATGATGCAATGGTTTAGAGGTATTAGGTGGAGTCCCTCTTAGATGTTTATTGGTGAGTTCCATTAAATTTTAGTGTTTTATGTGTTATGTATTCATTAGTTATTGTGCTTGTGAAGAAGAGTGTTGGCATAGAGAAAGAGGAAGTTTGTCAAGGTAGGATCAAGATAAGGGGGAGTTCGTATCATATTTTTAAGATGGTAATTTCATATTGATTATATTTTTAGGTCCTCAAGATCAGTCTATGCCTACTTTATCATTGTGTCAAAGGGGGAGAAAGTTCCTATTGGAGAGTGCTTGAAGAGAGAGAAGGAAGGTGAGTTGTTTGATAGGTGTTGACATCAATAATGATGGGTGTTGACATCAATGACAAAGGGGGAGATTAGTCAGTAATGTCATGGAGGTGTTTCGGTGAGTGGATGAAGTGCCTTAATAGTCTATGTGATAATGACAAAGTGTGCAATGTGCATATCCTAGTATGTTTGAGGTTGGCTTGGTTAATCTCCAGAGTTTAACTATTAAGAGATGATTAGGGATGAGTTTGAAGTATTAATGATGTGCAAGAGGTCACATAATATTTTATATATTCTTTGAGTTCTTGTGTGCATGAATGGTATTCATTTAGTTCTTCATTGTGTTCATCTAGACATTTTCGTACAGTGGGAAAAAAATCTGAGTAGGCATATTGGTAACATCATAATTTCTATGTGTGGATGAGTTATGATGAGTTTGTCATATGGTTGTGGTCACATTTATGCCTAGTTACTATGAACTAAATCTAGAGTCATGAAATAAATCACGGTCAAATATATGAGGATGCAAAGTTAGATTTTAAGATAGAATTCACTATTTTCCCATACTTATCCAAATTTGCATGTGGCTAGAAAGAGTTGAGTAAGCATGTTGATGAGGTCATCATTTTCATGTGTGGAGGTGTCAAGAGAAAATGATCATAGGGGTCTGCTCAATTTTGGTCCTAATTTTTATGTTCTAAATCTTGGATCATGCAACTAAGCACATCAAAATAAATGCATATGAAAATTTGGGATCCTAGGTAGTTTGACTGTGTTTTTCCATACTTAGCCAAATTTGAATATGACAAGAAAAGATGAGTAGGCCATTTGATGGTATTATATCTTGCACATGTGAAGATATCAAGAGAAATTGATCATATGAGTTTTTAAAGTTTTGAGTGTAGTTATTTTTTTCTAAATTTTAGATCACATGATAAAGCATGTCAAAATATATGCATGACCAAAGTTGGCCTTCTAGGCAAGTTTTGAGATAGTTGGCTTTGTGACAAAATATTTTAAGAAGGCATTTTAATGGAGATATATCTCACTCCTATGAAGGTTTTAATATGTTCTTAGTATATGGATGGATTATCCTATGTGAGGAGATCATATGATCTAAATTTTAGATCATGCATCGAAGTGCGGTGAAAGTTATTAAGGTCTAAAGTTGGCCTTCTAGATAGATTACAATGATCCCCATACTTAGTCAAATATGCAAGAAGTAAAGTTCAAGCAAATCTCAAGGAGATAAATGAAGTGCATTTTCTCTAAGATGTTAGGAAGTAGAGAGATGAGGACAGGTGCATGATATTTAATGTTGAACAAAGGTAAAGGATAAGGATTGAATGGTATGTGTGTATTTGTATAGTTTGAGAGCAACATAGTGTAGTAAGTCAAAGTGGTCAACCTATTCAAAGTTCAATATCATTAACATTAAATATACTCACAAGAAGATCAAAGGTACATGATTGGCCAAGATGAGTGAGAAAACAAGATGAAGGCAAGTGGTCGAGGTTTAACTGTGATTGTTGACATTTAAACATTTGAATTTTACAAAGGGAAAAATCACTCTACAGTTTTTGAGCCATATCTTTTGATCTAGGATGAATTTTCTCATACTATGAAAATAAAAGATAAAGAAGACTCCATGGCACAGCTAATGAACCTAATTTGAATATTTGAAAGTGAGTATAGTAAAAAATATTAAGGTTCAAAGTTGATTGTGTGTTCGTGCATGTTCTGCAAGTAAACTGAGAAGGGTAATTGAGCTTGTGTTGATGTTGTTTTCATGTTTCATGATGAATTAGCTATTTGGGATTATTTTAGACTCCATGGGGATGCTATATGTGGTTTTTGGATGTGCGATTAATCATTTTATATATGAATAAAGTATAATAAGTTCGCTGTGTGTTCATTCCTAGCATTTCTATGTACAAGACTAATGTTCGAGCAAATTGTGCATGCACAAAAGTGTGTAATGTTGACTGCGATAATTTGAGGATATTGAAGGGGACATAAAGAGTGGAACAATGTATTTAAAAGTGTTAATATGTTCTTTTTTTTATTGATGAAGTTCTAAACGGGTGAATAGTTCTACATGAGACCTCCAAGAGCTACAAGGGCCTTATTAAAAGGTGTAGTTGCTTAAGGGTGACCCAAAGATGGTATGATCAACATATGAAGATGGTAGTGAACCATGTATTCATATGATATATGCCTTAAGGGTTAAGGCAAGTGTAATTTTTGACCTAGAAGTTGATATTAATGATTGTTCTATATATAGTGAAACCAAATAAGATGGTTTCTAGACTTGAAGAGACTTGTATGCGAGAGAGTTGGAGAGTGAAGGAAGGGAGAGGAGTGTGAGAGTGCCAATATATTGGGTTCATGAGAAAATAAGATTAAGGACCATGTGTATGATTTTTAGATCATGTTTCTAATGATAGTATAGTTTTCTTGTAGTGTAAGGTTGTACAAAGAGATATGAGTGTGCATATGAGGATTGTTTGAGTAATTAAGGAGAGAGATTGTGACATGCCTATGTGAGAGGTCTGTATGAGTTAGAGAGAGTTTGTGAAGTTTTTCATATAATAAAAGGTCCATCATCAGGTGTTAAAGACATCAATTCTAAGGTGGAAGTGTTCATTTTAAGGAGGGTTTAAAGGACTTGATCTTTCTTAGGTGTAGTTGCTCCTTACGAAATAGGGTTTCACTAAAGACCTTTGGTCAGAAGGAATTGATAAAGGTTCTAGGTCAAAAGGACTTGATTGAATAGGTGGTTAGAAGGACTTGATCATCTTATGGGTAGGTGCTCCTTGTGGAACTATTGTTTCACTAAAGTACTTAGGTTAAAAGGACTTGATCAAGGTTTCTAATCAGAAAGAATTAATCAATCTCTTGTTTGTGATCATATTATAGGATGGTAGTCCATGTGTTTTTAGGCTTGAGTTTGGGTTTTATTCCCGAAGAGGGTTTCCCACGTAGATCTTGTGTTGTGTATGTTATCTTTCATTATTTTCATTGTTCACTGTTGCTTCATGAATGATTGTATTAAATACTTAAGTATTTTCAAGGGTTTGGAAATCAAATTGAATTGTATGCCACCAATGATTCACCCCCCCTCTTAGTGTATTGTACCTCTAACAATTGGTATCAAAACATGGTCCTTTGGTAAAGGCTTGACAGCTTGAAGGTGATCCAAGGTAGAATGGCTAGTCAGAATGTCCAAGGCAATTTCTCTACTAAGCAAGAACAAATGTTCTATAGATCCAATTATGCATTTTGGAGTGTTAAGATGAAGACATAAATTACATCCCTAGGTTTTGATGTATGGAAATATATTTTGGATGGTTATGTTGCTCCTATTATATCTCCATCTAGTGTTATAGTCAAGAAGCTGTTTGAGAACAATTCTGAATGCCATCACTTGTGGTCTTATAGAAACTAACTTCACCAAAGTAATTCATTGCACATATACCAAGGAAATATGGGATAAATTTAAGAATATTTTTTAAAGGAGATTCAAAGGTTAAATTGGCAAATTTTTAGACTCATCAAAAATAACTTGAGAGCCTCAAAATGAAAGAAGAAGATTCTATGGCATCCTTTTTGCAGAGAGTTGATGAGATTGTAAACACCATTAGAGGTCTTGGAGAGAACCTTGAAGAAGCTAATAAGTGCCCTCATAAGTAAACTAAAATGTCAATGAACTGTGTGGTAAGAGATTCACCACCCAGTGTAGAGAAAAATAATAATTATTCCAATTAAAGTGGTGAATGTCATTTTTTGCATTAAAATAAGGAAATACATGTGTACTTTTGGTAAATCCTCATCAACTAACATTGGAGTAATTATAACAATTTTGAGGTGACAATTGTGCATAAGGTAGTTGAATGATGCAAGAAATATTTTGTGATTTGAAAAGACACCTCTATATCTTTCATCGACCTCTCAAATTTTAGACTCTCTTTTCATACAATCTTACCACTTTCACTACATTGAAGGGGACTTTTTTAGAAATAGAGGAAAAATAACTTCCCATTCATAATAAAAAGTAACTGCTATGGGGGTGCCAGAAATATAAAAGAGATAATAAAAGGTAATAGAAGTTAAGGCATATGGATGTCATTTGGGATCCAAAGGTTGTAAATATGTGGAAATTCCACAATGAATCCAAAAAAGTTCATTTTTTCCACTGCCTTATTTAGTAAGGTTTGTCAGTTAGCAAATGACATAAGCACATGGGAGTCTCAAATCTAGTTTTTCTTGCTTTCCATCAAGTTGAGATTTTAAAACATTTATTCTAGTTTTTCCTTTGTGCTTAGTCACCCTAGAAATAGATTCATAAATTTTTCATCCCTTTCTTCCAAAATTATTCATCTATAAAATGGTTCTTCTTGGAGACTCAGCCATGTTACATGTAAGATAGAAAAAAATGGTAGATTTTTCAGGATGATATTCTATTTCATATATGGAAAGCCATAATTTTTTACATTTTAATAATGAAGCCATGGAAAGAGTTTTCTCCATGACTAACAGATTTATTACCATTTCCCATCTTTTTCTCTAGATTAATGTTCATGAAAATAAGGTCCACATAGAATTAGCTCACCTGCAGACCCTCCTAGATCACTAGGAGAGTGCTTGGTGTTTTGTTAGTCTCGATATTCTATATATTTGATGCCACTAAATGCCCTCTCAAGGTTGGATCTAAGGATTTTAGTTTTGATGTTTGAGGAATAGGTGGATTGTGTCTCTTTATCACCATTGGCCATCGCCTCCCTATATAGGTGGCATCTTTTACCAACTTGAGTAGAATGATAATAGCGTTTGTGTGGATCCTTCCCAAGATAAATTTCCTCCCCTAGATATTTATTTTTCCCCTTCTCGGTAGATGTAAGACACTAAAGAGAAATAATAGACTAATGGGTAGGAACTTGTTCTTGATATTGCAGATCCTCTAAGCACCAGTGATTGGGTGGAAGTTAGATATTCCCAATGCCTCCTCTAGTTTCCATGTTTGATGTTGTTGCTTAACGGATTTGGGTTTTATGTTTTATTATGAATTATTTTTTCACTGATCATTACTTATGACTTATATTGTATAATTATTTTGATGTTATGATTTGACTGTAACATCAACATTTTAATATGTGATTTTATTTTCTACCTATTTTTTATATAATTAATATTATATAATTTTTTTAATTAATAAAAATGATTTTTTCAAAAAAATAAAAAGAAAGAAAAATAATAGAAGATAAATTATTTATATAACTATTTGAAAATAAAGGAGATGAATAAATAAGAATAGAGAACTATCAGGTGAGTTGTTAGTTAAAGAGTAATGATAGTTCCATGGGATATCATAGCTTTGCATAGCCCACACACTTATTCTTGACACAAAATGAGTGTAGAGGAGTTATATTCTAAGATAACCAAGGCAAGAAAGCTTATCATTTTAATCAAAGTTAACTCATGCCAAATTCTAAGCCAAATTAAATTTATCCATTTGGTTGAATCCCATTATCGTCAACAAAGTGTTTCCCTTTGTGTTACTCACTCTCTCATTTTGGTGTTAGATTACACTATAAAACCATGCTAGCAATAGAAAAAAAAAATTCCCTCACTTTTTCATGTACTTTATTCAAAATAAATTATTTATTTTACTCCTCCAATAAATATAAATAATTATTCTTCTTTCACAAGTAGAGTAGATATGAAATTCATAGAAAATCTAAGTGGGATAAATATTATCCAATGAATAAAATCACCATCATTTATAGGCATTAGGTCGAAGAGTATTTAATCTATAAGTTTGAAATTATATATATCCACTAAAAATAGGGTTTTGATGTTATTAAGCCAGAGACTTATATAGTGGGCAAGGTCCTAAGATTTATCTCACAAAGAGATAAAATGACATATTTTATGATAAACAGATGGTTTTGAATAGTGGAAATTTGAAGGAAGTGGCGGTGTAGATTAGTTTGGTAGCAAATGACGTCATTTATGTCATCTAGTAATTAGGAGTTTCATTGGCCATGCTATTATTACTATTTTAGCAAATTTCCCATTATAAATGAAGGATTTTACCTCTTTATTAGTATATTGGCAAGATGATGATTATTAGTATTACTATTACTAATAACCCCTCCAGTGACCATGAAAGGTGGATGATCCTCTGTGTTGTAAAAGCATCATTTTTGAAGTAGCGAAACATAAGAAGGCGCTAATTGAGCCACAGGTTCAATGCTTAAGAAGCTTCTCTTATTATTCAAACGAGTGACCTTTTACAAACCAAACATATTTCTATTGGATGAACATGCAAAAAACTATTTAGATTGATGATGAAGATGATGACTGAGAAAATAATACACCCCAAGCAGTCTTTTGTATCTATATGGTTATACATACGTCATACAATTATTCATAGATGCAACCACCACTACCATTAACGTATCTTCCTGCACTCACTTCTTCTGCGCCTATAATCTTAAATGTTAAGCCCTCTCTATGGCTCCCTCCTCTACATTATGTTGTTGATCTTTGCCTTTCTCATTGCATTCACGTAATCCTTGTTATCACCATGTCTAGAGTTCAAACCTCTCGAAGCAGACTTTTGGTCCAAAAGCATTAATGTTGTTGCCATATCAAGTTATATTCTTTTCTTTTCTTTAACTTAGCCCAAAAGAAATAATACCACCATTCTTTTTATCTCAACTATTTCAACTCAAGTGGAACTACATTCCATTTTAGTCAAGGATTTTAACGGACTCAAAAATCCCCTCTGTGCTTTCAATACACTACACATATGCGTTTATCTCCATGTCTAGATGTGTGTGTGTGTGTGTGTGTGTGTGTGTGTGCGTGCGTGCGTGCGTGCGTGCGTGCGTGCGTGCGTGCGTGCGTGCGTGCGTGTGTGTGTGTGTGTGTGTGTGTGTGTGTGTGTGTGTGTGTGTGTGTGTGTGTGTGTGTGTGTGTGTGTGTGTGTGTGTGTGTGTGTGTGTGTGTGTGTGTGCGCGCGCATGCGTGCGTGCCTGCATGCACGTGAGTGTGTGTACTATGGTTGTGTTTCTTTCTCGGAATGTGAGCCACATCACATCTATTTCCTGCATGTGGTAGGCAGGTAGTTTGGGATTGTTTGAATTTGCCAATATTTTAAGTGAACTCTCTCAATGCTTTCTCTAATTTTTTGGTGAGACATAGATTGACTCAACATAAATGAAATACCTAATTAACAAGTTTACGTGTTATGTAAGATTAATCCATTAATTGGCTGCTATTTAATATGTTTAAATGTTGTTCGCTGCATTTAAAGACAAAATGAATAAAAAAATTATCTCCAATGAGTGGATGCCAGCTTGGATGGCACTCTCTTGTTATTTGTTCAGACATATCAAATCTATATGCATTGTTATTTGTGTGTTTTTAAGGCATTTGAATTGTAAGGCGACATTTCTTAACATCCCAAAAAATAGTAAAAAAGTAAGTAATTTGTTATTGCATGGAATTTTTTGATGTGGGATTGTACTTTAATTTTTTTTTTACTTATTCATTTTAAATATATAGTTTATCATTTTTTTGGGGCTCTATTTAGGATCTTCAAAAGGGTGACAGATGTCAACATTTATTGTTACTTTGATAAGTCATGGAGGGTCTCTTTCATCCTTCCAATTGATTGTTGTGGGTTGTTTTCTTATCATTCCTTCCATTGTAACTTGTATCTTTGGAGTAATTGTTAGTAATAATTTAACGTCCAACCATTTTAATGATTGTGGCTACATCTTTATGCTTAATCTTAATTTAGAATTTATGTCTGTTAATTCTTGTTACATAGATTTACATAATTTGAATATTTATTTCTTCTAGAATATAAATACTTAATAAACTTCTTTTTATAGTGTTTTTGATTAGCTGACTAGCAATAACAAAGTTAATGCTAGATTAGGTAAAAAAATCAATAAATATTATATCAACAACTCAATAGTTATAAGGTCATTGCCATTTATAACATTTATATATTATATAAGATAATATTTATATATATTTGATATATTATATATTAATACATACTGAATATAATCACAAAATAGAAATATATAGTTCCTCCAACTTTCTTTACACCTTCGAAATAATTACTAATATATACACTCCTATCACCAAAAACCCACGCACCATCGTCTCCCTTAATATATAATTTTTAAACTTATATTTAATATCCCTACACCCTTCTACACACACACACACACACACACACACACACACACACACACACACTCCTATCACCAAAAACCCACGCACCATCGTCTCCCTTAATATATAATTTTTAAACTTATATTTAATATCCCTACACCCTTCTACACACACACACACACACACACACACACACACACACTCCTATCACCAAAAACCCACGCACCATCGTCTCCCTTAATATATAATTTTTAAACTTATATTTAATATCCCTACACTTTTCTATATTTAAAATACATATACATATACATACATACATATACATACATACATACATACATACATACATACATACATACATACATACATACATACATACATACATATATATATATATATATATATATGGGATATTCTATTACCTTTTAATGAGTTACTCATGAGAGGAATAGGGTCATTAAAAAAATTAAATTCCATATTAACTGGGAATGTTTTAATGAAAATTTTAGAATATTAATTTTTCTAATTAATTTATCCATGTTTTTTTTGTTTTACTATTTAAACATGTTTTTAATTATATTTAATTTTTATTATTTTAAAAATCTGTGACAATTAAATATTTTTCATAATATTTCTAAGTTGCATTTTATTTTAAAATATTTCTTATTACAATTAATTTATATTTTTACTATTTTATTTGATAAATTTAATTAAATTTGAATTACACATTATTATATAAAAAAATAACTTTCCTCAATAACACATGCATGACATTCGTTGAAATTTTTAATATCACTACAATAAATATTGAAAAAATTTGTTCTTTTATTGACCTAGAAAAACTCTAACATTAAAATGCGCATAGTTACCGTGATTTTAGCCGCCACAAGTAAGACATCATCCATGATTTCCAAGGAAATTGTGTATATCATTATGGACATGAGGAATACTTGGAATAGAACATGTCAATGTAAAAAACAAATTTACAGATATAAAATAGATAAAAAGTTTTATGATGATTAAAAATAATAAGGAATGTAATATTGATTATAAAATTGTAATATAATTTTTTTTTTAAATTTAATTTGAAAATATAAATTTAATATAAAATAATGATGATATATTTTATAAAACTATTTAATATATATGTTCGATATTATTTTATAAATAACACATAAAAATATTGTAAAAATATGAAAATATTATGTTATTTTATATATGATGTAAACATAATTCAATATCACATATTCAGTTATAAAATATTTGATATCTCATTACATAAATAACATGTTACATTTCAAATTTATTTCATTGAATTTAAAATAATAACATGAATGTGCAGATAAATGATTTTAAAAAAAAAAAAAAATATAACTAAATAAATATAAAGGGCAACATTATTTGTTCATAGCTATTGGTGGCTGTTAAATTTATATCGATTAAAATGTCTTTCAGTTTGAAAAATAAATAAATTAATAACTTTTATAACTTTTTTATTATGAAATGCTTTTTTTTCATTTTAGAGAAAGCCACATATTTTATTTATTATATTGGTTTGAAATGAATCGAATATGGTAGGAAATGGTGCTCATTCAGTTTCAAAATAAATTTGAAGATGTGGTCTCTTTACATTCTTAGATGGGGCGCTTAATTGTTTTAATTGACTATTTAAAACAAAATGAAGGTAGCATACCATATATAAATGGCAAATAAATGTAAGCCTTCTACACATAAGAAAGTGTGGAAATATAAATGTCTATGCATTTTTTTCATTTTGAATGCATCCACATAAGTGCATGCATGTGAATTTAAATATTATGTGCATGCTGTTTTTATAAATGTATAAAACAATTAAGAAAGTGATTCATATAGAAGACAACCAACCAGATTTGATAGGTGTGTATTTTGATGCCATTTGAAGCTTCTATAGATTTCAAATGTGACCGGGCAGATTCAGTGTCAGTAATAGTGGTCTCCTGTCTGTATTTCTCTAGAGTTGACCCCTAATTAGCAATGTTTCTGCCCCGTGTGTGTTCAAGTTAATCATATTTTCTATCTATTTATGGACGTGTTATATCCACACTGCCTTTGACACGATATTTTAGTAAAACCATAAAAAATTTACAACATTTGATACCCAAACATTTGATCTTCAAAGATGACAGTGTTGCAAAATATCCATTTGAAGGAGTATGAGTATTTCAAACAATATCCATGACTGAAATGAATGTTTTGGAATGTGCCAAAAAACCAGAATGGACACAATTCAAGGACTTTACAACTTCATATGCAAAAGTTGTCGATGTGGATTCACCACCATAACAGGAACAACTATCATCTCAATAAATATCATTTAAAAAATAAGTTGTTGCTACTGTACTCTAAAAGGAGGAAAAGTCTGCCAACGATTCTGCCAATGGAAAGATATGAGACTAATAAGTAAGCTTGCCAACATTATTTGTGGGAAGCTGGATTGGAAGGATTACTACTTCCAAAATGATTTTGTTGAAACATCTCCAACATCAGCGTCACACATGTCACAAGCATAATGGTTGTTTTTGATCATTAAAAATTTGTTTTATCCTGGTCAATTTTATTTAGTGGAATGTACAGGTATTAATGTAATTTTTTTTTAAAGTTGTTCATAATATTAGTAAAGAGATATATTTAAATAACACTTAAAAAAATATTATAATATTTATATGTTAAATATTATAATAATAATAATATATATTTTAACATTTTTTTGATTTAATAAAAAGTGTGATAATTAAAAATTGATTTTTATAATTTTAATATTAGGTTGTAAAAGAGATGGAAAAGATAAATTATAAAAAAATTGAAAATTTTATATTAAAAATTGACCATCGATTTAAGTAATTTTCATTAATTTTAATTTTTCAATCTTTACAATATAACATTTGACTCCATAATTAAATGTACAAAATATCACTATAAACAAATTTATATAAAAATATTTTTTTAAATGATATTTGTAAGATCAAATTAAATATAAATTAACATAATTAAATTATTAATTATTTTTAAAGTTAATTAATTTTATTTAAGGAATATAAAAAAGAATATCAAAGAATAACTATGTTTTAGAATTATGGAGTAAATTAAATATTTTAATTATTAATATTATAATTTATATATAAAATAAAAGTTACATTTAATATCATAAAAATATACAAATAATAAAATTAAATATAAATAAATCCCAGTTAAATTAACATCCACTTTATGTTGAGTTAGTATAATGGATAGATTACTAATTTATTTTGTAGATGGAAAGATTGTATAAAAAATAAAAATATATCTTTTCTTAAATGAGGATGTTTCTTTATTTCAAATTTTTGGAGAGTAAGGTATAAATTTCTGTGGAATATATAATTTTTTGGATTTGAGTAATGAAATCCAAATAAGTAGGTTAGATTAATATTTAGCTTTATGGATTTTGATGCTTGTTATTTGTTAAATTAGTATAATTATTCATAGATAAAGAAATATTAAAATTCTATTTTTTTTAACTAGTGTGCAATTTACAATGTTTCCAAACTTTGTATTAGATTTGTACCTATTATTTTTATTACTCCTATTTCTAATTTTTTGTCACAGAAAGAATCTCCATCTATTTCCTTTGATTTCAGTTATTCTATCAGTTCTTTATATTTATTCCACTATTATTTTGTCACCTTCATCTCCATCCTCCACTATTTTCATTTTTTAACATTTATTCTACTATTCTTCTCCCATTTTCAGTTTCTATCATTTTCCACTATTCTTCTCCTATTTTCAGTTTATATCATTTTCCAATTTTATTTTATTTTTTGTTCTTTCAAAAAATATACAATTTTTTTTCAAAAAACTCATTATCATGAGAAAGATCTAACACTATGTAATGTAAAATAAAATCACGATCTCAACAATAATTTTTCTATTTATTCTAAAATTTCTATTGCAATACAAAAAAAAATGACATGTTTTTTGCCAACAGAAATGAAGCAGTCATCATGGCACCATATAAATACCATAACTATAAAATGGAAGGATCCTACAGACAAGAAGAATAGGGTTCTAAAACCTAAATATGAGACCCTGTATAAATAGTGTAATATAGATAAGTTATTGTAATATATATATATATATATATATATATATCCTTCTTCTTCTGGGATGTATCGAATAATTCATTAATAATGTGTTCAGCATAATTTATGCAGTGTCTATAAATAAAGTTGTTATATCTTTTATTCTCGATAACAACACTAAAGAATGAATGAATAAAGAGTGTCGAAC
Source organism: Torreya grandis (assembly GCA_037957365.1). Lineage (NCBI taxonomy): Eukaryota > Viridiplantae > Streptophyta > Pinopsida > Cupressales > Taxaceae > Torreya > Torreya grandis. The sequence goes on along the minus strand of JARHVA010001893.1, from coordinate 405,204 downwards.
ATAATATTTGGTTGTCCTGCTCGCAATCATTTTCGACCCATTGTGAAACAGTGTTACGATAATGGTGAAACATGTAAGGGTTGGGAAGATGAGGAAGGGGTCGGATTAGGGTTGTGTTTGGCATGAAACAGATGGATTTGGCCGTAGCAGACAATCAAAATACAATCAAATGAAGTATTTTTCAGATTATTCTCACTGCTACTCTAATAACTACTTAATAACGAGTTGCTGTTCATGATAAAAATATAGTCTGTATGTTTTCTTCTATGATTAGCCGAATCTCAAAAAAAAAAAAATTAAAAAAAATGGTCCAATCCTATTAACTTTTGTAACTTCACAGTAATAAATATATACAATAAGTATTTCAGTTAAGTTTAAATTAAAGGTAGCATGGCCTTCTCTGGAATGGCTTTCAAAGCATGTGCTAAGACTTGTTTTATTGGAAATTTGATCGTGAATATCTATCTCTGTCAACGAGAACTATTTTGTCATCAGAAGAATCAATTTATCAGTGTGAGCCTTGCAGTCTTTTTCACTCAAATATGCTGTCAGCAAGCATCAGTTATAAGTTTAAGTTTAAAGGAAACAACAAACAAGCATTTGCCATGCTTATATACGAGGAAGATTTTACATGCTTAATATCACGTCATTAGAGCGACCTAAAGCACTTAACCGAAGAGGAGGAGAGAAAACCTAGATCTAAAGGTCGAGTAGATAATTTTATCCTGATAACTTGTTTTTCAGATCCTGAGTCCAAATCATAATCTTCTAGTCTTGTAAACAAGAAAAAAATGGTGCTACAGAAACATGCCCATTGCCAAACGCCCTGATATGATCCTTCAGTGAGCGCTTATGCTTGAAATCTGAGCCACAGCTGCAATACCAAAGCCTGCCACAGTTTTTTTCATGGGTACGCCAATCGCCTCTCACAGCGAATGCTTTGCGGCATTTGCTACACATGAAAGGTTTGGTTCCATGCTTCCGCTTGAAATGTATCTGCAGTGTGCGAAAGTCCTTCAATGGCTTTGCACGAGGATGGCGAATGTTGTTCCTGCACCCTTCTGCGCAGCAGTAGCATGGAATCCTAAGGATGGCCGCAGGCTGTGCGCCCCGCAGTGATTCTGGCCCTTTCCTGTATTGCGATCCATGTCCCCACATATGCATCTGCACAACTAAATCAAAACTAGTCATGGTAATGTTTCTCAATATAATATTTAACCGAGTTATCTCTAGTTGGCAGTCTCAAGAACATCAATGCACGATCACGTTTCAATCGGAGTAGCTCGTTAATCATCACTTTGCAGGTACGGAGGAGTGTGTTACTCTTACACTGAGCAGGTATTCACATAGAGGTGTGTCACCCCTATGTTAACCGAGCGGATATTAATACCTTTTCACTTAGTAGATATTAATGTAGGGGTGTGTCATCCTTATGCGAATATTTTCTTATAGGTGTAATACATCCTTACGTTAATATCTACTCACTGAGCGGATAGTAACATAGAAGTGTATCATCCTTACATTAATATCTATAATGTGTTATTTTTATATTATCACTTGTTTAGATATATAAGTGTGTCACTCTTATATTAATATTTGTTCAGTGTGGGTATTAATGTAGGGTGACACAATTTCTACAATAATATCTATTTACTGGGCGGGTATTAACGTAAGGATGTGTTATTTTTATGTTAATACTTCTTCAGTAATGGTGAAAAGGCTATTCGGAATGTGAATACACGTGATCTTCATTGGATAGCTTTTTTGAAAAGTAATTTTTGAATTAAAAAAAAGTTTGTTGCATCTTTTTCATGATATGGACCATCACACTCTTCCTTGAACACAACCCTATAATTACTAATAAAATTCATCTTCTCAAACTCCATTAACTTTAGATTTCAGTATGAATTCTATTGAGTCAGTAGTTTGTGAAAAAATGTAGATCGAGTTCCACATAATACTTATTTAAAATATTGTTGAGAAAATTAATGCTTAAATTTGAGTGTGATAGGTAGAATACACTATAGCTACATGTATGCAACATTTGTTCTATCTGAGATTGATGTAAAGTGTGCAATAGTCACTGTGTTTAGATTGCAATAAAGTGTTAGTTTACATTTATTTAGTTCCTCTTTTGTCTGAGTCTATTCCACTGTTGTTTTAGTCTATTGTGGGCTAAATTATTGTTTCAAATATTCTTGTAATCATTTTATTTTTTTAATAAGGAGGAAAGTTTTATTCAGAATTGCAGACATCTATTCTAAAATGTGTGTGATCCCTTGTTTTTGTCCTATTGTAATAGTGAAGGTTGCAAATTTTTTTTAGTGTATTAAGTTCAACAAATTGGTATCATAGCAAGTTACAAAGAAGAATAATGACATCAAAAAAATATTTTGTATAGTTTCCTCAATTCAATAGTGACCACTATGAATATTGGGCAATACAAATGCAAACCTTGATGGATTTTAAAGACACATGGGAGATGGTTCAAATCGGATATGCAAATCCACAATATAGGAATGCATTTACAACACAAGATAAAAACAAAACTAAAGAGGAAAATAAGAAGGATGTCCTAACGATGTTTTTAATCCAAAGTTCTATAGATGTTAGAGTTTTCCCCATAGTTGCTACAACAAAAAAAATGCTAAGGAGGCATTGGATACATTATAGTTTGCTTACTAAGGCACAAACAAATTCAAACTGGTTCATTTGTAAAAATTTTGGAGATAATTTGAGAGTGTTCAAATGAAGGTCAATGAGAATATAATTGAGTTTTATATTCAAGTGCAAGATGTTGTTTACCAATTGTAGAGCAATGGAGAGGCCATTACAAATTAGGTAATTTATGAAAAAGTTCTTATACCCTTACCAATAAAATAGAATTTGTTATTTATTGTAACAGAAGAAAGCAAGGATTTGACAATACTAAAGTTAGATAAGATCATGTGATCATTGTCATCTCATGAAATTAGATTGATCAGAACTCTAGGAAGTTTAGAAAAAACATTTGCAACAAAGGCTGAAGTTGGAGAAGGAAGCACTGTCCATGATATTTTCTCATATAGAAGAGGGAACTCATCATATTATTCAATCTAGGAAGAGGAATAAGTTGTCAATGTGGAGGCCATATATGTGTAAATTTAGATAAGAGGCATATACAATGTCATTATTGTAAAATATTTGGTCATTTTGAGGAGTGTGGAATCAAGCAATGTCACATACAATATAAGTAGTCAAATTTCAATAGTTATGAAGGAGAACATTCTAGATACATACAAAATAAAGGGGAGAAGTTTAACCATGATGATGAAGAGTATTTTATATCTAATATGTTTTTTTCTTATCATATGACGGAAAAGTCTCAGGATGATGTCATGTTTATTGATTTCAGATGTTCTAATCATATGATAGGAAATAAGGAATTATTTTTTAAATGTTAATGAAACAAGTATAATTCAAGTTATGTATGGAGATGATAAGGCAATAGAAGTTATTTCCAAATGAACTTTGGTTGTACATACCAAAAAAGGTGCAATAAAAACTATTCAAGATACTCTATTTGTTTATGGTCTTAAGAACAATATTTTGCATGTAGGCCATTTGGTTGAAAAGAATTTTAGAATATTGTTTGATAATGGGTCTTGTAAAAAAGTTAACAAAAATAATGGGGAAAAGTTAGCGGTAGAAATTCCAATGACTAAAAATAGAGTGTTTCCAGTTAAGATACATCCAATAAGATTAAAGGTTTGAAAGAAATAATTGAAAATAATAATTGGTTGTGGCATAGACACTATGGTCATTTATGTTTCGAAGATCTGAATTTATTATACACAAATAAAATGGTTTGATGCTTTCCAAATATCAAAGCAAAGGATGAGGTTTGTTATGTTGTGCACAAAAGAACCAACACAGGGATACATTTCTAATTGAAAAATAGTGGTGAGCTTCATAAACATTACTTTTGGTTTATTCAGATGTCTAGGGTGTTACATAAAAAACAATAATTTGTAACTATTTTTTAATTTTTTAAAATTTAAATATGATTATTCTAGAAATCCATGGGTCTATTTATTGAGAGAGAAAAGGTGAATCATTTCATTGTGTTATGAGATTCAAAGTTTTTGTTGAAAATGAAAGAGGTCACTCACTTAAGTTTTTGAGGATTGATTGGTGTGGCGGGGGGGGGGGGGGAGTTCAATTAAAAAGTTTTTAATGATTATTGTGATAGCAATGGAATGAAAAGGAAATTTACAACAACATACACACCACTACAAAATGGAAATTTTAAGTGGAAAAATTAGACCATTTCTGAAATGGTAAGGTCCATGTTACAATAAAAGTAAATGAGAAATCAACAATGAGATATGGAATGATTGGTGAAGTGGTTTGGTTGTGCTTAGTACCACCCAAGTTTGAATCTTAGAGGGCATTTATAGGCTAGATGTGGCCATTTACTTGATAGTTTCAATGTGATCAAAGTATTAATGGTTTTATAGATCTCTTTGGGATTGGGCCCTTGATTTGTGCCCTAGAATGAGTCATAGGTCTAGTCAAAAGCTAAACAATGATCTAAAAAAAAATTAAATGATAAATGAGTTTTAGGCAAAACAAGTAGCTCCAACTATGTATATTATCAACCACAATCCTACATAAGTTGTAAATAAGTATACACAAAAGAAAGGTTAGACTGGAATAAGAATCAACGTAGGACACTTGAGTGTTTTTAGTTCATTAGCTTATGTGCATGCCCTGAAAGAAACTATAAATAAGCTTGATGAAAAAATTGAAGCATGCATTTTTGTTGGTTATTCCAAAATGATTAAAGCATATAAGATTTGTATTCCCAAATCAATAAAAGTTATTTAATCATGTGATGATGAAGGAGGATTGTGGTAAGAAGGTTTCAATAGGAAAGACCAATAATTATGAAGATAGAGTCATCACAAGATGGCATTTCTCCTCCCTCCATGAGTCCTAATACTAGCTCAAGAAGTGATGGTAGTCTAATTTCTTCACCAATAGATTATCGATCAAGCATAAGTGTAAATTTTGTATCAACTCTGAGATCCCCAAATAAGGTAAAAACTATTAAAGAAATCAATCAAATGACTACTAATCAAGAGGATAAAAATCATATTGTTAAACATGCTTTATTTTTTCAAATCTGAGTTGAGTAAGGTTGTTATGGAGAGGTAGTGGAACATAGAGTTTGGTGTGAGGCAATGGAAGAAGAAATGAGGGAAATTGAGAGTAATGGTACTTGGGAACTAGTTGATCCTCCAAAAGATAAAGAAGTGATATGAGTAAATGGATATATAAAAACAAATATAAGAGTAATGTAAAAATGAGAGGCATAAGGCAAGGTTAGTGTTCAAAGGATATGCACAAGTCTATGGAATAAATTATGAAGAAACATTTTCACTAGTTGCTCATTGGGATACAATAAAAATAATGTTAACATTGTAAATCCATATTAAGTGGATAATTCACCAAATGGGTGTGAAGTTAACATTCCAGAATGGCTTCATCGAGGAAGAGGTTTATATGTAGTAGCCCCTAGATTTGAAGTACAAGATATGGTATATAAATTGAATAAATCATTGTATAGCTTGAAACAAGCTCCTAGAACTTGGTATTCAGTAATTGATAATTATTTACAGTAGTATGGCTTTTTCAGAAGTCAAAATGAACCAACATTGTATATGAAAAAATAATATAACCAGATTTATTGGGTTTTATTTATGTTGATGACTTGATTATTACAAGTAACATTTCTAGCATGATGCATGATTTTAAGAAAGCAGTGATGAAAGAATTAGAGATGATTGATCTTACATTAATGAACTAATTTATTTGGGTGGAGGTATATCAATCAATTAATGGTAACTTTACCAATAAAAAAATGGTTTGTCCAGGCAACCCAAACCTCATGCAACATAAAAATTAACAAGTAAAAGCTAATTTAAATCACCCTTAAACACTCTTAAACTAATCCTAATAATTGGATACACCTATTTCTAAAATTTAAATCCAAATAATGAAAAATGAATGTTCACTTTTAAGCACAAAAAGTAGATTTGAAAGAGAAGGTCTATAATGGCTTAGAATAACAATCATTTTGATTATTTATAGCTAGAATAATAAACTTTTAACTCTTAAAATAATCAAAAAATTATTTAGAATCCACAAATCTCAATAAGAAAGCTAAGGTTGAGAATAATAACAATACCTTTTAAATGACTCAATGCCCAATCAAGATAAATAATATCATATTCAACTACACATAGTAGCTTACATCAATATTACAAATTGTAGGATCTATCTTCAATAGTTTTTGGCTAATTCCAATCAAACCCATGCTTCTAGCACTGATAATGTTATCTAATTCCTTATGAACATCTCCTTTATCTCATATTAATGGCCATGTTGAAATAATCCTATGTTATTCTTATTGTGCTCTAACTGTTGCATGTCCATATATGGATAAAATATCCATTTTCTTGGGTGAATCCAATTGCATCAGCCATTTTTTACTACTTATCTTTTTAAATACATCATACCATCTTCTTATTCTTTAATTAGGGCTTTCCCATATGTTTTGGTGATTTAAAAAAAAATCCCTAGGATTCCCATATTCTGTAGTGATTTACCAAAAAATCCCCATTATGAAAGACCTCTCCATGCTAATGAACCGCATGATTGTAAATAGAGACTCAAGCCATGATCAATGTCCTAAAATCCCACTCTTTTTCAATTTGAATTAGAATACATGTTTAATTAAATTAAAATAAAGTTAGGTATATTTCAAACACAATCAAAGCAAAAAATGTTCAAATGGGATATAATAATGATTATAACACATGATTATAAAGGGTTAGTTTTCATTAGTAGGGAATCAAAATCACAATGAAAATCATATAACTAAGACTAGGCATAAGTCATATAATTGAGTAAGATGAAGAAAAGAGAAAATAAATGAAGTAGAAGACAAACAAATAAAGTTTTACACCTTATTTTTGCAGTCCTTTTTTTTGGGATAGAGACATGATGGTGCATGGATGTAGTTGCTAAAGGTTTTGATCAATGTCTCATAGTCATTTCGACAACATTTCCCCTTGTATTTTAGATTATTTAGATGAATAATTAGGAATGTTGGTTGAATCTTTGTCAAATATTTGGTAGCTAATTTTGGTATAAATATCTTAGGCAAATTAGACTTTTTTAAATGAGAAGGGTAACCCTCAATTTATAGGATTTCATGATGATTATGAACCATTAGTATTTATCAAAGATCAAAGGTGGAAGATGAGTCCTCTTCCTCATTAAATGAGGGAGGTTGAGGAGTAAATATGGTGAGGGGTTGTGATATGTTAAGAATATTGACTGATGAGGTATGGAGGTGATTTGGTTTGGAAGAAGGGTTTATTACATGGTGACGTGGAGAAATGTATTTAAATTTAATTTTTATTGATTAAGGTGTAAACATCTTGGGATTTGGGTGTGATGTGAGAGGTATCGAAGAGGACCCCATCAACCCAACACTCTTAACTGGAAGGGTGACCCACCCCATTCCTCAATCTTATCACCTATCCATAAGCATCAATGCATCAAAAGATACTCAACAAGAATTATACTTGAGACCTAGGTGACTAAACTCATTGATCTCATCCACTCGACTAACCCTTGGGGCTATGATGTGAGGATATTTATCTTTTATTGATTTTGATAAAATATAAATTTTAAAAAGCCATTGAATTTTTTATTAAGGAAATATTAGTTAATTAATTTGAATTACTTAGCTAATAGAATATGATGTGTATTTTTTGGGATTGGATATAACAATAAAATAAAATATAAAGTGAAAGGTGAGGGAATAGTGAAAAATTAGGAATGATAGTGATAATAGAATAACTAATTAGCTAATTTAGGATGATGTTAATGGATAGTTAAATTTGAACAAAAGTGTTTGATTTTAGGTGTCTACAATAATAAAAAGATTTGTTGTGATGCATTCTACTATGGCCCAAAAATGTTCATACATCATGTTATCCACTCATTATTTAACTACATCTAGTGCCTTTTATTTCAAAATCTATCTTATTTTAAATTTTAAGTTACCTTCTTATTTTAATGTTTTAATGATTTGGTTGATTGTTGAATTATTTCTCTGGTTCTTCTTGTGATTTCTATCTTATTCCTCCAAACTTTGTATTTCTTTTTATTGTGTTGTTTCCTTTATATGTGTTCCTTGCAATTGATTCTTCTCTGCCCATCCCAAAATCATAGATGAGCCCCCCCATGATGGAAAAAAAAACATATCAATGCATTCCACCTTAGTGTGTGTACAATTGCAAGGGAAATGGTAGGTTATATGGATCCCTCCATTCTTTCTCCATCTCAATTTCACTTCTTAAATCACCTTCATCTTTGGTAGATTTATTTTTATTATTCCTTTAGGTTTTATAAAAATTCTTTTCCTTTATGTTTAAATGTTACATGGTTACAAATTTTTAGATTTTATTAGTATTTTCCTATTGCTATAGGTTTCATATATATTTTTACACACATGTTGTTGATTGTATGACTAAGTTATATGTAAGATATAAAATTTTATACATATGATTATGAACTTGTAATTTTTTGGAGGCATCATCATGCTCACAACATATTCATCATTATACCTATCTTGGGGCATCTTTATGTTTTATAGTAGTGTTTTAGCTTATTTATTATTTATATTTATCATATTAATGTTTTAAATTAATTATATACCCTTATATAGCATATATCTTCCATACTTTTCCTTTTATTATTATTATTTTTTGTTTCAAGACTTCTTCATGTGTTTTCTATATTTTTTACTATTATTTGGCATGCCTCTCTTCTTTTCCCTCTACATTTTATGTGTTCTTGTGCTTATTTCCTAACATACACATCTCTTTTATTCCCTAAAAAGGAAACTTTATTTATATACTATGTGTCACATGTTTATGGTTTATTACTTTGTATTCTCAAATTGATGTCATCTCTATGTATGATATTTATTTTTTTCCACATTGGGCCACACAATTTTATTAATTTACTCTATGTGGCATCACTTGACTGCTATAATATGAATTTAATAATAATTTATATGTTTATGAAGTGTGGTATGTTTTTTTTATATATGTTTGGTGTTCTTACCTTACTTTCTCTATTTACTTTGTATTACTATTATTGGTTCCATTATCTATGTCATGTATGTTGGCTATTAATTTATTTTATGCATATTTTCTATGTTTCCATGTTTCCTACCTCATATTTACTAGGGAATATTTTTTGGTGCTTCATTTATTCTATAATTTATTTTATGGCCATGATACCCCTATGATTACATTGATTATATCTTGTCCACATTGGGGCATATCATTATCTTCCTTTCATTTCTTATATCTTATCAACATGAGGGCATGCTACCCTTGGTGACTCTACCACTTATACATTTGGGTATATTAATTTCACCTTTATTACTTAATCAATACCATTATAGAGGAAACCCATAAATACCCTTACTTATATTCCTTCTACTTAGGTATATAAGAGTTAGTATTGATGTGATTTAATGTTGATCTACATTTCTTTGACTTACTAAATTGTATTATATTTTTGTTTTGATGATTAGTCCATCATGATTACATATTTTAAATATGGTCCTTGTAATCAATTTTTTTGATATGTGTGATATATAATTAAATACCACACAAATTCTTTTTCATATGATCCACTTATTGTCCTATTAGTTACATGATGATACACACTAGGAACACTACATACACTTCCCCCATAGTATTGAAGGTGGTCACTAGATAATATTATACTTGCCTGCACATAGATTTAGATACTCACAAAATATACATCTACTAGATTCTCTAGGGAAGGATGTCACCATAGATAGCTTAGAATATATAAATATGGTGGTGTATTTTGCATATAACTAGGTGTATTTATTTTTAACATTTTATTTTTCGTTGGTGATTTTTGCATTTTCTTGATTATTGATTTAAATTAACATTTATCTACTTTCAATTTTTTCCCTTATTTTTTTAGGTACACTAAATATGATGCTCATATAAATTACGAGGATGTAAGGTTTATTATTTTCATAGGTATTTGTAAGTAGATTATGTGATAAGATATCCTTTCTCCTAATTTTAAATTTAATATCATTATCATATCTAATATTAACTTTGAACAACACTTATAGGTTTCGACTAAAACTTTTATTTAAATCCCTCCCATGTACACTTGTTTGTTTTACATTGACATGTATGCATGTGAACACATTAAATTGGGGAATTGTATAGATACTTAATTTTAGTACAATACTATTTACTTCATATCATAATATTATTATGTTTATGTTCATATGGATCACTAGTTCAAGTTAGGCTCTTCTTGATATGTTTTCCCTTGTATTGGGCCTCATCTTACCCTTTATTTCCTTAAGTTATGCTAAAAATTACTCAAAATGCAATTTTAATCAATGATAACACTACCATTCAACTTAAAACTAATGTAAACCTATAAATCGACTATCTATTTACCTTTGTATGACTCATGGTACTCTTGAAATGTCCAAAACACTAATTTGGAGATTCTTGCTCTCCTTGACAAATATTGGACCTATCTTATCATAATCATATATTGTTGTGGGTCCCTTGACCCTTTACTCCAATTTTATCTATTATTGGTACCCTATTTTTTATTTCCAACCTTTTTATTGGCATCTTACAGTCAACAAGGTCTTAATTTTAATTCAAGAAGTCTATAATGAAATGTGTGCATTGATGCATTTTGGATAGAGAATACCAAAAGAATTAATACTAGAAAGTGTTATGATTTATATTAATAATCCATCTATAGAAGTGTTATATAAAGATGTCTTCTATTATACAATAAATTGAGAAATTTTTAAATAGCTTAAAGAATCTACTAGTTTCTTGCATATTGTACATAGATAAAAGAGTAAAGATATTCATATTACACTAGATTACTTGTTGGACTATTAGATTGTTGACTTCCAACTTATTAAGGAAGATAGTCTGACTAATGTAAGCCCCTCATAATTATTTCACTTTCTATGGTTTGTCAAGGTTATTTTAGTATGATTAGGGTTGGGAAGAAGGATAAGTTATTTGATAATATTATATATATTTTTTGAAAAACAAGAAAAGACAAAGACACATAAAATTTTTCATTAAAATCTGACATCATCTAAAAAGGATTAACCATAATGACTAGGATCATATTATATTTTATAGTATCAAATCCCAAAGGTTTTAGATTAACTAGGATCAAACCAATCTAATCTTGGCTATTTTTTTTCACATTATTGGATAATTTCCATTTTATTTTGTTTTCTTTGACACTACTTCTAGACCTATTTTTAGTCTCTCACATCACACATAAGACAAAATTCAGTTATTCCTCTATGAACTCTTCTTGTCAAATACCAAGCATCTCAATCCTTATTTTTTCAAATTTCAAACCCATGATTGTTACTAAAATTTCATATTTAAATCTTATTTTTTGTGTGTCCATATTTATATAGGTTTAGCAATGTTTTATTAGCTTAGAACTATATTGTGCACTTTATGTGTGACCTACAACTCAACATTTGTTTCAATCTTATCATAATTTAAGCTTCAAGATACTTTTAGATATAGATAATATTTTTAGGGAGTTTTTCTTGTATGACTTGACTCTTTCCACTACTTCTAGTAGAGGGGCCCAATGATCCAAGAAGATTTGAGCCTTTGATTAAGTCACTACATAATGAGGCTTATGTATAGTATATGACATCTTATCTAATAGTCTAAACATATTATAAAACACATGTGGCAATAATATGAAGCTAAAACTCCTATTTTATGATGTTTTATAGCTCCAACTATGTTAGTATTATTTTATGTAACACTGTAGTGGTATTATCGAAAGATGATAAAAATGATTAGATATGAAGTAGTTATTACCAACTATTGTAATGGTTCATCTGGCACTTTGAATTCACTTATATTTGTATATTACTACATACTTATATTCTTTGAAATAACTTACTGAAGAAGAGATAGAGTATAAATCATATAAAAATCAAATATTCGATTTCTCATTCTTGTACTAAACTTTTCATAATATAAATTTAAAATGAAAATTTTAATATAGTGTTAATTATGTTCTTATCTCTTTCCATTTTGTTCCTAAACTCAAATATACCTACTAACCTATATATTTAGTATATTCTTGAACAATATCTTATATATTTTCTATGTTTGGTTGTCCTTCAGGTCTCCTCGTACACCCCATATCACCCATCATGATGTCAATTTTATTGTATGTCAAAATAGGGTTACTTAAAGCCATTTAAATTTATATCACCTTGCTAATAAGAATCTAATGACTATTATATTTCATAGTCACAAAATTCTAAACTCAAAAAATCACAAAAATCTATGGTTACCATAAATATACAACATTGTGATCTCCTCACAAATATAAATATAATGGATGATATATTTTGAAAGGGTGAAAATAAATCAAATTCCCCATAGACCAATTTTTTAAAAAAAATAATCCACAAGTAGAACCAAAACGATAGATAAAAACTACTTTTGAACTGAGTAGAAATTGATATAGGAAATTAGAAAAGAAAAAATTGCAAGAAAAAAGTATGAGAACACCAATTTTTGCTTCCATCTAAAACCCTCATACACTACATAAAATTTTCCCAAATAAAATATTTGATACCACTTGTAATTAAATTACTATATAAGAAAACAAAAACAAAAAAAATCACATCAATAGATCAAAATTAAAATAAATAAATGGCATTTATAGATTAACAAAAATCACTTGGAAATACAAGGAGATAATAGAAAATCACATAATATAATTGACAAGAAGAGATTAATACTAATATATGAATCATCTAATTTGAGAGGGTGATCTCAAAAATATTTACAATAATTACATAATTTAAAATAATATAATCCAATACTTAGACACTAATTCCTATATATACCATAATTAGGCTATGCATACTGTATAATCCATTTGGGATGACTACTCCATCTAATATGAAATATATAAAATATCAAATGAATAATTCAAAGGTTATGTACACAATATTTTTCTCACACATATATACACAAATCGGATGTGTTAAAAGTATATCATGCCCCTCTTGAAACAAGAATTACATGTAACATATGTCATCTTTGGATGTTTCTATATGAAAGCTCATCCTACCATGTTACATATTTCATGTGTAGGTTATTTCAACTTGATGAGCTACTCCAAAATCACCCTAGTTTGCAACCTTTTTATTTTCATTTGGAGAATCAATTTAGGTTCTAAGATGAATCTTCACTCTTTATCAATCTCTGGTTACTATGTCTGAGTTAGAAACTTCTTTCTAATGTCATTCTTAAAAAATAAAGCATGAAATAATGGATGTATTTTTTACAAGTTGGGCATCTATATTTTTTAGGTCGTATTGAAAATCATCTGCAATATCTAATAATGTCCATAATAATTATATGAAAAAATTTCCCCCTATTTTAACTTCAAATAATTTTCTTATACAAATGCAACCTCAGAAAAAAATCTCCTACATAAAGAAAGGGCCAATGAAATCAATGCTACCTATTTTAAATGATTAAGTTTCAAATATAAGTAATTAACTAACTATATATCCAAAAATTATGAATACAAAAATATATCAGACTTCAACAAATTAAATTAATAAATTAACATCAATCAATCCCATGTAAGAACATAACAGAGTAGCTCCATACAATAGAAATGAAATGAAGAGCATAGTTGTGAAATATATGAATGAGCCATTTCAAGAAGAAACCTCCATAATATTTAAAATAATAGATGACCCAATGCTTAAAACATTACCTCTATACATCTCACAAATAAACGTGGGGTCTCCATTATAAAATTGGGATGAATATTGCTTATATGGAATATAACTTATCAAACAAGTAAATCAAAAGTTAATCATGTTGCAAGTTTGCCACACATATCTCGAGACACACATTAGACTAAATTCATATCAATATAAGATGTAGAGGCATATCATCTAAATTATTTGGTATCTAGACTCTTTAGATGATACCCTACTACTTAGTGGCATTGTGTGCAACTCTAACTAGTCTGGCCACCTATAATCTAGGGTAAAATAACCTTCTTTGCATTTGATTCTCTTATGAAGTGTCTTTTAGTTATGTCTTCATGAGTTTGGTTTACAGTCATTTCCTTCTTGTGATTTACCATAACTCTTTGTAGTAATTTATCTTTTCCAAATTTATTCAATATTCCATCTATGAGTGTGAAATAAAAAGCACGTGCAACTACTTAATTCTTTTCTTTCTCAGAATAATTATCTAGAAAATCACCATGTTCCAAGAAGTATTTGATCATAACAAGTAATATAGGGTAGATTCAATTATGAACACATGGGCATCTGCAAGATTATCTGACTGATCTCGATGATCTTCTCAAATTTATATTCAAATCAAATAATCAAAGATAACATTGTATCTTTTATGCCTCGGCATAATAATTTTATTTGATAGGGTAAAATATAGGTTTTGAAAGGTCATGTAACCTTATACGAAAGATACAACATTTAAGCTTGAATGAGATGCCTTAATCAATGACCCATGCAGAACCAAACAACCATCAGTCATCTAAACTTTATCCTACCAAAGGGGACACCCCTACCTATAGTAAAAAAACCCACCAAAAATAGATAGTTCAACCAAGAAAAACTAAGGAGCCAAAGCTTCACTCAACCACTTAGTAGATACTACCTTCCTCTAGAAACCTAGTTTCCATCATGTAATCTCTTGCTACACTTGCACCAACTTATTCATTTCTTTTGTGAAACTTATACTAGGAGTCCCCCTGAGTGGAGGGTCATAGTAAAAGACTGAGCTGTTACTCTTTAGCCTTTTTTTCATTTTTTGCACCTTGATCCACTCCCAATTATCTGACTTTTTATTGAATTGGTAAAGGGGTTTCAATTAATTTATAGGGCTGAGTTTGTATTCCATTGATATAACATCATTTGGTTCTACCCTAAATATGCCAATCTCTAGATTCACCTCTATATAGATATCAAGGTTAGAGGTCTCTCAAGCTAAGTCTGTAACATTCCTTAGAGTTTTAGATCTACTAGCATGTATCCTTCTGTATGCAGAGGGATTATAAGGTCCTAATTCATAACAAAGGATTCAAGATCATCTAAAGATGAGGTATATTCATCACTATTAGAATCATCCTACATAGTAAGGTGGGTAGGAATGAAGTCCTTCCACCAAGAATAACCCTTCATTTTTGTAAGGTAGTTGTCATGTATTAAAACAAAAATAAAAATGAAACAATAATCCTTCATAGTTGAGAGGTTGATATCAACAACAGTCTCCTACTTGAAAAATGATTTTTTTAGGTAGATCCTTAGATGTGCTAATATTCACCAAGATCCTACTAAAAGTAATGTGGGAGAAATGATCGATGTCTAGGTGCATTTATAAAAACTAACCTAGGAATTTACCAATTGATTTCAAACTGGATTCAGTCCAAAAATGAAGTGGGAGATGGGGTAGGTGAACATAGATGGGTTTTAAATTAAGAGGTTTAGTGAAAGGGTTGAAGGTAGGGGGCCATGGTTTCCAGACCAAGGGGTGGTGATTCAAGCTCCAAAATTGGTTTTGAATCTTCTCCTTGTCCTTAATATGATTGAAAACAATAATGAATAATTTTTTTTCACATGGGTGTATTTCAAGTCTACCTTTTATGAGAGGTATCCAATACTTTGAAATACAAGTGTGAATATCTTGAAGCTTTGACCAGTGATCCATGAATTTGTTGATAACACCTTTGGCTAAGAAGTATTCTTCTGATTTGAGTACTTGCATTAACTCCTCCTCATTAAAGACCACTATAGGGTCAGGGGATGTAGGTTTGAGAGATTTGAGATTTACTCTTGGCACTAGCTTGTGAGAGACTACACCTTAATAAAGGATTTAATTCTAAACTTTAGGCTTCTATCATCAACCATAGCTTCCAACTCCATGATGTCTAAACCCCTATTAATAGTAAATATGGATAATATAGCTAGGGGAGCTATTTTCCACTCTAAATCCAATCAATAATTCTATCAACATCTAGTTCTACCCACATATCTACATTGAGGACTATTTGAGACAAAGGGGGAGTTTTAAATTCTGGGCTCTTATCCCAAAAATTTTCACAGTAAATATGGATGATCAAACTAGGGGAGCTATTTGCCACTCAAAATCTAATAAATACTTCTATCTATATCTAGTTTTACCCATAAATCTACATTGAGTCATTTTTATGCCCTACATCTTCCTTCTACACAAAGATAGTCCTCCACTTAGTGTCTGTCTTCTACCTAGTGTCCCATGTCATAGAGGGACTACATCTATTCTTTCCCAAGTGTGGAGAAATCATGGCCAATAGAAAGATTTTAGAGAAATGTAAATAGAAGGTCTGTTAGGAGCACTTGCTTTGTTTGAATGACAGATTCTTTAGTTATTTGCTATTTCCAAGCAATGCAAGGTCACCATCTAGTCAATGAGTGGGAAGAAGAGTAGGGGAAGACATTGCACATATTGAATCAATACTCCTTGAGTAATATCAAACATCTTGATATCCTTCCTCATAGAAATAGATAAATCACTAAATATTTGAGATCTTGTTGACTTTTTTAAAACTAAAAATGAGTAGCTAAAATGTAATTCCTTAATTACTACAAAATATAATCCATTCCCCAAGCCTCTCACTCTATAGTAGTGTAATTACTCTTTGTAGTTATGATGTAGGAGCATCTCCATGGTTTTATAAATGTCTATCATATTGTGTTTATTGAGTCTTAAATGATATAGGTGTGAAACATGAGTTTTCCTCCAAAATTTGTATTTGGGTATGTAAGGCTTAAATAAGTGTTTAGTTACAAAAAATAAGGACTTGAAGACTTGTATCCACATGATATAGGGATGATCTATGTTGAGAATGGTGTAGAATAGGAAATTTGGTTGAGTTCTATTTTCAGCAAGTTGTTAAGGTTGAATAAGAGTTGGTTGTGTAAGGCTTAATATGGGTTTTGATTGTTTAAGTTGGAGTTAAATTCTTAGATGTAGAATAATTTGATGGGAAAAGATGCAATATCATCTGTTATGTTTGTAATAATGACATGGAAGAGTTTAAATATGAAAAGGTAGCTTTTGTTGATGTTTTCTCCATAGAAGCTTGACTGGACTAGGCAGGGTAACAAGCATGAAACTGATAGTCAAGGTTTAGAAGATTATTTTATTTATTGTGATTACTAAAGAATTTAGAGGGGATAAAAATAAGGTAAAAAAAATTTAATTGAAGTCTTGAAACTTTGTGAAGTGTTTTGTAGCTCAATATTTATGCAAACTGGGCCCTAACTAGGGTTTTCTAGATCCAAGAATTGGTATGGTGGAAAATTCTATAAACTTGTAATCTTGGTTTTCTAAGTGATTAAGACTAATTCCCAAAGTTTCAAAGGCAAAATCCAATGGAAAGGGTGTTTTCCAAACCATATTTGCTTATAAGCCCTATTTACATAGGCATACTAAGACAAAGGAGGTTAAATGGTGATTTAGGGATTCAAAATGAGGAGTTTAAGATTTATATAATTGTGAAATATCATTTTACATTTGATATATGAATTATATGGCATAAATCATCTCTATGTTCACTATATGTCCAAAATAGGGTGCTTTAGTCACCTAATTAGGTTTTTTACAGTTAACAAAAGTACTATTCCATACAAAAGAACCATAGGTGGAATTTAGACATGTTGTGTAGATCCTTAATGGGTATCAGGATTAATTTAGAGGTTTGTGTTATTAGGAGTTTCAAGAAAGATATGGCTGAAAATTAAGGTTTTTAAGGTTATAAGACCCCTAGGTTTTCCAATGAAGGAGGTAAGACCTTGTGAGTTAGTACATCTTTTTTGATCATTTAAAGGCCTCAAGATAGGTATAAGTCATCTAAGTAAGGTGTGTAAAGAGTGTCTATGATTGTATTTTTCATATATAAATCCCTTATTATGGTTCCCTAATAAGATCCAAATGTCAAATACTTGTGAATTTCTATATCAATATCTTGCTATGAACTTGTATAAGGAAAGTTAATATAGAAACTAGTGGAGGTATGTTTTTAGTCTGGTAGATGCACACCGTTTCATGGTATCATAACCAAAGATCAAATATTTATAATCTAAGAGATCCAAGCACAAAGAAGGAAAAAGGACGTGATTGGTGAAGACAAGATATTCAAGGTGTAGGATAATTTGTAAATGCATGTAAAGCTTGCATGAATAAGAAAAGGTGAATATTTAAGGAAGTGTCATTAGATTCAAGAACACCAAGATTTCTAGCTAGCAAAAAAGAGATCATGAAAAGGAAGTTTGCCTAGATGCCACTAAAGATTGTAAAAGTGAAGAAGCCATTAGGAGAAGAAGGACATCAACAGAGCAACTTGAGGTATCCAAGGAGAAGCTTGTATAAATGGGTCAATATACCAAGCAAGGGTAAAGAATCTTGGGTGAGACAAGAGAAAGGAGAAGTTGCAGATCTAAGGTGGAACAGACTTGGAGGAAAGAAATAGAAGCTCCTTGGAAGGTAAAATAAAGTTTGTTTATGAACTTGTTTGAATGATTATTTAAGGTATTTGGAGAGGAAAAGAGGAAGACAAGATGGTATAGGCAAAGGGGGAAGGAGGACAGTCCTTAGGAGCCAAGATAGATGAAGTGATAACATAGTTGTTTTTAAAATTTGAGAATATATAAGCTGGTCAGAGAAGCATATTGGAGGAGATAAGCATCTTAAAGAAACAAATTCTCAAGAAAGGTAGAATAATCAGTCCTATGGAGATATAAAGACATCAATTCCAAGATATAAATTAGCTACCAAAGGTAAGGTTATTCAAAGTACTTATTTTAAAATAAAATGCTATAAGTGTCAAAAATATGCAGGCCATAGATCTCATGAGTGCCTTGAGGTGAATGGTAGAGTATTTGATATGAAAGGAGGAGAAGGAAGAAGATTAATGCCTTATGAAGATGAATTCAAGAAAAATAAATCTCCCCTGATGAGAAGAGTTCTACTCAAGTAAAACAAGGTAATGGATTTTACCAATCAAAGAAGAAGTTTGTTTAGAAAAAGATGTAAAGTACAAGAAAAATGTTTTAATTTAGTTATTGATAGTGGTAGTATTGAGAAATTGGTGTCCACAAAGATGGTAGAGAAACTAACATTGAAGAAGTTTCCTCACCCCACACCATACAAGGTGTCTTAGGTGCAACAAGGGCATCATTTAATGGTGAATGAGCAGTGTCAAGTTGAATTCAAAAATGGAAGCTAAAAAGATCAGGGAACTTGTGACATTGTATCTATGGAAATATGTCATTTTTTGTTAGGGACACATTGGTAATATGACAAGCAAGCAGCTCATGATGGGAAAAAGAACACATATACGCTTATGAAGGATGGAGGAAAACATATATTGAAACCTTTGAAAGAATAATTCCAAGAAGATAGAAGCAAAATTATGATGATGAACAATCCAAAGGGATCATGGAGAAACAATCTTATGGGGGCAGTTGAGCCTCCGTCTCTTTGTCTAATAAGTAATGTTAAATGCATGCATACAGATGCAGAAGTGGAGAAAATTGATCAGCCCTATGAAGAACCAACAATGTTAGGAGTAGTCCTAGGAGAAGGACTCATTCAAGTTTTTGATAAAAAGGAGATGAAGACCTATTTTATTTAAGAGGAGGTGATAGGGGCATTCTTATCCTCTCTTGAGGATGAAGGGTAAAAAAGATAAGAAGACCCAAGTGATAACAACAACCTTGATGATGAACCAATATTTGGTGAGCATTCTTATGGAATAGCTCTTAAAAATTTCATATATGTAGCTGATATAGGAGATAGAAATAGTATTGAAGAGGTGGAAACTCAAGAATCCAAAATACCTGTCTATGACAAATTTGATGGTAAAGAAAACAACCTCATGATAGAGGTAGAAATTAGATTGCTTAATGCTTTGTTTAGTCCTTCCAATGGCAATAAAGAGGATGTAAATATGGATACAATGGGAGCATCCAATCACATGATGGAGGTCATAAAAGTACAAAAACCTGTCCTTTTACCTAATTTGATTAGTAGGAAGCATTCAAAGGAAGTTAAAACATGTGAAAAATGTGAAAAGTATGTAGAAGGCAAGAGGATGAATGAACATATAGGTTCACACTAGGTGATGATAACACAAGGGATGATAGGAGTTTATAGAGGTGGAAATATAAAAATTGATAAAATAACTCATGAAGAGAGTTCATATGAAATGAGAAAAGGTATACATATGATGGCAGGTGAAGATGAGTTTAGACAAAAATAGAGGCAATATAAAATAATAGTGAAGAACATGGAAAGGGATGACCTTAACAAGTCTAATGTGGATCAAGAAGTACTAAAATAGTCAAAGAGAAATGAGAACAAAAATATAAGTGATAAAAGCATTCAAAGGAGAATCCTTGTGCAAAAAGGATGAAACAAGAAAGGTGAAGGAACTTTTATTTCTAATGGTTTTGTTTTATGTGCAGGTAAACAAAAGCAATCTGAGAACACTAATGGAGGTATCCTATTACATAAAGAAAACATTCTTGATGAGAGGCAAAATAAGGTGATGCAAATCAAGGAGAGTATATATGATCAAATGATGAAGATAAAATGTTTTCAAGGAGATGGCAATAGTGCCAAATTTTAAATGACCAATGTATGGATACAAAGTCAAGATGAACAAGATCATGAAAAAATATCTAATAAAGATGGCGGAGTGAAGGGAGTAGCAGCATATCAACTTAATCCAAAATAGATTCAATCAAAGAAAGAGACAAAAAAGTTACACAAAGCTGATCCAAAAGATAGGAAAATAGGGATGAAGATGTACATATTCTTCTTATTTATAAGGCAGAAGATTGAAAAGAAGAATAATTGTTATACAAAGGAGTATGAGGAGATACCCTATTTTTCATCTTACAATGGTAGTTTAAAATAATGGAAATCAGTTTTGATGATGGACAAGGTCAATGTACATCCAATAAATTGGATCATGAACTTATAGCTAGGGAAAAGTTGTGATAAAGGAAGAGAGTATACACAAGAAGAATATAAGGTTGAACCATTAGGAGCAAGTTTGGATACATATGTGAACATAAAAACAATCTGAGTAAGGCTACCAATAGTGAAGTTCTACAAACACTTGATGAAATGGTGGAAGTTCAAACACTCAACATTGTGGATTTGTCACCTTGAGAAGGAGATAAAGAACATCAAAGGGCTTGAAAGGATGATCATGCAAAAGCAGGTTTCTATAACCATAGTGGAAGGAAAAGAACATTTATTATCTCAATCCCAAAACATTGAAAATAGTCCTACCAAAGAACCAAGGGAAAGAGATAAAGAATGGAACCTTGATAGCTGTAATAAGGAAAAATTGATGGAGATCATGTGGATAGTAAGGATAAGTACAAGCCAAAATAAAGGAGAGCATGAAATGTATGGAAGGATGAAGATCTTGATGACTGAATACCTTGAAAAATATACTAGTAATCATAATTATGAAAACATCAAATCTTGGGGGGACAACAACAAGCTGAGCTAAGAATCAAATGAAGGTATACTTTTGTCTAACATTATGGAGATAGTTTCAAGTACAAGTATAAGGAGGGCACTAAACAACAAGAAGGTAACTTGCTCATTTGAGGAACATAACCAAAAGATGCACTACTTGTCATCCCAAGGCAAAATTTGGGATCTTGGTAAACAAGGAAGAAAGGAAAGAAAATAAGGAGGTGAGTAGATAAAGAATACAACTGAAGAACCCCTGAAGATTATAGTAAAGGAACAGATTGTCAAGATGCAAATACATGGTCAGGAGATGATGAAAGTTTTTGGCACTTTGATGCAAGAGCATCTCCATGGTTGTTCAGATGTCTATCATATTGTGTTTATTGAGTCTTAAGTGATGTATATGTGGAACATGAGTTTCCCTCTAAAATTTGTATTTCAAATATTTGAAAGTTGTATAGGTGCTATATAAGCATGTATAAGGTCTATTTGGGTATGTAAGGCTTAAATAAGTGTTTAGTTATAAAAATAAAGACTTGAAGACCTATCTCCACATGAGATAGGGATGATCTATGGTGAAAATGGCATAAAATAGGAGATTTGGTTGAGTTCTATTGCAAGCAAGCTGCTGAGGTTGAATAGGAGTTGGTTGTGTAAGGCTTAATATGGGTTTTGATTGTTTAAGTTGGAGTTAGAGTATTGTACGTAGAATAATTTGATGTGAAAAGATGTAATATCATCTATTATGTTTGTAATAATGATATGGAAGATTTTGAAGATAAAAGGTAGACTTTGTTGATGTTTTCTCCATAAAATCTTGACTGAACCAGATAGAGCAACAAGCATGAAAGTGACATTCAAGGTTTAGAGGATTAGTTTCTTTAATGTAATTACTCAATCATTTAGAGGGGATAGAAATAAGGTAAACAAAATTTACTTTAAGTCTTGAAACTTTATGAAGCATTCTTAACTCAATATTTATGCAAACTGGGCCCAAACTAGGGTTTTCTAGATCTAAGAATTGCTATAGTGGAAAATTATAGAAACTTGTAATCTTGGTTTTATAAGTACTTAAGACTACTGCACAAAGTTTCAAAGCCTAACTCCACTAGAAAGGGTGTTTTCCAAACCATATTTGCTTTTAAGCCCTGTTTACATAGGCAAATTGAGATAGAGGATGTTAAGTGGTGCTTTAGGGATTAAAAATGAGGATTTTAAGGTTTATATATTTGTGAAATGTCATTTTACATTTCCCATATGAATTATATGGCCTAAATCATCTCTATGTTCACTGTACGTCCAAAACAGGGTGTTTTAGAGACCTAATTAGGTTTGTTACAGTTAATAGAAGTACTATTCCATACAAAATAACCATAGGTGAAATTTAGACATGTTGTGTATATCCTTAATGGGTATTAGGATCAATTTAGAGGTTTGTGTTATTAGGAGTTTCAAGAAAGATATGGCTGAAAATCAGGGTTTTCAGGGCTACAAGATCCCTAGGTTTGCCAATGAAGGAGGTAAGACCTTGTGAGTTAGTACATCCTTTTTGATCATTTAAAGGCCTCAAGCTAGGTATAAATCATCTAAGTAAGGTGTGTAAAGAGTGTCTAGGACTTTATTGTTTATCTATGAATCCCTTATTATAGTTCCCTGATGAGATCCAAATGTCAAATACTTGTGAATTGCTATATCAATATCTTGCTATGAACTTGTATAAGGAAAGAGAGCATAGAAACTAGTGGAGGTATGTTTTTAGTTTGATAGAGTCACACCAAGTTGTTAACTTCCAACTTTCATAGAAAATAGTGTTCAATGTTTCCTTGGCCTATGTGAGCTAATATTACACCAATAGCTCAACAATTGATGCATTCACATGTGTCTACATTTATAAAGAAAAGTATTGGGATTGTTACCAGCTTATGATTTAGTTTCAGAAAATTTTATTGATAGTTTAGATTTTGAGGAAACTTAGGATCTTTGTGCATAAAGTGCTCCGTTGGGAATACCATTTCAACATACCCTGTTATGGGCTTCCTATAGTAGCTTATATGACCTAAGATTGTCGTCAGTTTTCATGAAATTATTTGGCTGGATTTAGTCCAGAATCACTACAATCTTTTCTTGGTCTATGGGGATTCCTTCACCATAAAAACCACATGACCAAGCAAGACCCCAAAAGATCTGAAGAGTAGGTATTTTTTGAGATTGATTGCTATAAAAACTTTTTTTGCGACACATTTCAACCATGGATATATCTTCTTTCATCGTTGCAGTCACAACAAAGTAAAAACAATCCAATCATTGAAGCATGCTTTAGTAAAATCATGCCTAATATCTTTCAAAGTTGTGACTAATACTGTAGAAAATATCAATGGAGCATTGTTCAAACCAAAAGACATTACCTTTTAGGAAATAAAATCCATTGTGTAGAAAATTTTGTTTTCGATATATATATATATATATATATATATATATATATATATATATATATATATATATATATTATATTGTATTACATAATGGTACCCACTATATCCATCTGTGAGGGCATATACGCCACGCCATATGATAGTTTCGATAATCTCATCTCTCAAGGGTGTTTGAAAAGAACCAGTTACATAAGAATATTTTAAGGATTTGAATTCTCCAAAAAGAAAAAAATGATTTGTACCGTTTTATTTAACTAGACTACCATTATGGAAATTACCCTACCTGAATTATCCTTAATCGAAATTGCCCTATCTGAATTATCCATTAACTAAATTAGTCTTGGTAATAATTCAAGCATTTCGACAATTTCCCTTTTCATTTTGATCTTCAGTTGAATTTGCGTCGCCACTTCTTAATTATATTTTACCCCTTTCAAATATATCTTCATACGGATCAAACCCATTTATGTTTATGAACTTTGTAGGAGTATACATCTTGGTAGACCGGCTGGTTCAAAACCAAAAAAGAAAAAATCTTCGTATAAATATCATGAATCATTCACAGATTTGTGCGAAATGACCCAAAACATAACAAGGTTATCTTGCTTTTGTGCATATTGTTCGCTCATTCTGTTATGTTTTACATCATTCAACTTATACAAATTTTCCTGCATTCTATGTTGTGGAGAAGTGGATCCCGAATAAAATATGGCATACCCTGATCCTTACTCTTTGGAATCACTATCATTTTCTTTGGCTGATAAGACTAATTTATTCTGTAAAGCATTAATGCATCAGTTTCCATTGAGTTTCTTCAGTCTGCATCTCAAATACTTCGAAATCTCCTAGCAGTATTAGGTTTCCAAACTATTTCACATTATTCTACAACATTCCAATTGGTTTCACTACTGCACACACTGTGAGACTTAACGTAACTTGATAGCAATGCAGCAGGGACTTGCGGATGTATTCCCATGTTGACATAGGAATTGTGTTTAGATTACTGCCAAAATGAAAAAGTTCATTTGGAATTTCATACCTGTCAAGAACCATATCCGTCCTTGCATCGACTTCCTAAGGTTTCCCCTGGGCATATTGGTATTTATTTGGGCCAAATTAACTGTAAGCTACTGTAATAAATAAGCCAAATTCAACGAAATCTCCTGGTTTATTAAATACATTGATCAAGTGGACGAGACATCGCAGTGCTTACAACAGTCCTTCCTCATAATTTGCACGATTTATTCATAAACTCGTGCGTAAATAGTCAAAGCATTAGGTTAAAAATGCTAGCGTAATTCAATCTCTTTAATAGCCCCGAGTAATTCTAAATTTTCTTGTATTATTTCCATCATTTCTACTTTTCTTATTTTCTGCTCCATAGGGATTTATGTTATTGGAAAACCCCTCTTTTAGTTACAATGAAATGGAATGGAATCTTTTGAAGGTCTATGATGCTAGGGACCTTGAATATAAGTATATAGAGGCACCTAACTATGCTTCAAATACAAAACATTCATACCTTACCTATATTGTATTATTCTTACCTTCTTTCACTTACCGACTAACAGTTCCAAAAATCTTCCATAGTTAAGACTCACCAAACACATTTAATGCAGAGAGTTTGAATTTCAAATTTTTGGAACCGTTTGGTTGAATTGGTATGTGAGGAGGTAGGTGGAGATCAAATTAGAAAACAGTAGAAGATGAGAAGAACATAATGAAAAGAGCACATAACACACATACAACAATAGCCTACAAAATACAAAGAAGAAGACAAATTGAAAGAATTGAGTGGAGATAAGTAGTAGCAATAGGGAAATTGTTGGAAAAGTTGACAGCTCTAAAGACTGTGTAGGGAGAAAAATACCAAATGTATATGTAGGCCCAGGTGGGCAACAGGGAATAAAAGAACAAAAAATGAAATATAAAATAGGAGAGGCAGAGTATGGCTATCAAATTGCATATTTATATCTATTAAAAATGATTTAAATCTTCTATTACATGAACTAAGACATACAATTTTTGTTGTTTACAAATGACATATGGTAAACATCTAAAAAACTTTCCTTAACTATTGCTCCGTTTTGTCTTCCCCTGTCTATTGTAGCTGCACTTCTTTTCTATTGCTCTCTTCTCTTACATCTACTGCTCTGTTCTATTCTGTTTCTCTCTCTCCTTGCTACAGACTATTATTGCTCTCTTGTTTTTCTTTCTATAGACTGTTGCTGCATCCCAGTTTTCTTACTCTACTGCATTGAATATGCCCCATGTTCTTTTCCCTGCTCTGCTTTTATACAAGTTGTTCCTATTGGAAAACTTATAATATATGCTACTACGTTAAATTCCCTTTTTCTTACCACTGACTACTACTGATAGTTGTCTCACCTACTTCCTTCTTTGCTGCCCAACTCTAACGGTAGCCAAAATTTCAAATTTTAAACACTTCTACAATTAATGGTTCCAACTATCAAATTTCAGAATTGCTTGGATGAGTAGGTAAGGAGTCAAAAATAATATTTTAACACTCCCCCTTATTTTTGACCTTTCTACCATGGTCAGCTGAACTTTTCTCAGTATCCAAAACTTCTTTATAACTTCTACCTAACTTTCCAAATGCTTCTGCACCTCTTTTATGAATATCTGGAGCTTCATTACTGAAGTCCATAGCTCTGCTGATAGAGTCCATAGCTGGAATGTTGAAATCCATATCTAGCCTGCCAAAATCTATAGTTGGACTTTAATTCATAGTTGACTTGCCAAAATTTGTAGATGGAATGTCAAAGTCCGTAGCTACCCTACCAAAATCCGTAGATACGCTAACCCTTTGTAGGCCTATTTTTTTTGCATTAATGACTCCTAATCTTTCTCTTAGGTGCATGAAAGTGTCTTTAGATAATGGCTTAAATAAAAATATCAGCTAGTTGCTGATCAGACTTATAAAAACTAAGCTCTATGACATGATTTTTGACTAACTCTCAAATGAAGTGATACCTAATTACAATATGCTTACTCCCACCATGAAAGACAATTTTTTTTTTACAATGATATGGATGATACATTATGATAATAGACTGTATAAGCTCCTTGTTGCTCCTCATGCAGATGAGAAAGTATCCTTCTCAACTATTTAACCGAGCATGCTACTACATTCATTATTATATACTTCATTTTAGATGTAGAGAGTGACACTATTAGGTATTTCTTTGAATCCCAAGAAATGGCTCCTGACCCAAGATGAAATGCATACTCTGAAGTGCTCTTTTGGTCATCAAGGCTACTTGCCTAATCATTGTCTGTGTAACTAATGAGTTGAAACTCATCTGCTGCATATAAAACTCTATACTCCTTTGTTCCATTCATGTACCTCAATATCTTATTGCCCACTTGCCTGTTAGGTTGTGGAGCTTAAAGCTTCACTGATGCAAACAGGAGAGGAGGTTGCTGAGGGTTGCTGAGTTGCAGAGCAACCGGCGTCGGTCTGATCAGCCGACGTCGGCAGGATAGTGAAGAGAAGCAACCGACGTCGGTCATGGATCGGCCGGTGTCAGTCACCTCCAGGTAGATAGGGACCGACATCGGTCACCTGTGTGGTTCGACTGTGAGTTTATTACGGGCAGTCAGCGAATGAACCAAGTGTTTGCATGCTTAGTGCTAATTATAGATTGAGAGCTGCAGATCTAATTATTGTAATTAAATGTCTAATTATTGTTTGGATGAGATCTATATAATAGACTCATAGTTGTATTGTAAAGTTGTTCTAGTTTGAGTTGAGCAAAGTTAGCTCCTTCTGTGTGTGAGGTGAGCAAGGATGTTCCTCCTAGTTCCACAACAGTACCAAGGTGGGTGCTGGATTGGAGAGTCAGCTGGATTCTTCAGGTATGTATGATCTTGGTCATCAGGTGAGCATGGCCCTTATAGGAGATCTACATGGTAAGTAAGATCATTGATCTGCAGGTGTGTGTGTGTGTGTGTGTGTGTGTGCAAGGTCAAGGTTCACAGGTGCGCAGAACTGTTATTGATCTGTAGGTTGGAGATCAGTTAGGACAGCAACACAACAGGGAGCAAAATCAAGTAGGATCTACTTGGAGTACGGTGTGTACTCATTGGTATGTACATGGAGTACATGGAGAGCTAAGAGGAAGGCAAGGCAGTTCCTTCCATAAGTATGGTCGGTTGAATTGCAGGTTGTTGCAGGTTCATGGGAGATCTACTTGAAGTACTTTGAGTACTTGTGGAGTGCGTGGAGCACTTGTGGAGTGCGTGGAGCACAGGTGTAAGGTGAACACCAACTCTGTGTTTGAGTTGGGTGTTGGGACCTAGTAGAGAGAGCTTTGAGCAGAGAATTACTGTTCACTTGAGGTGTGGGAAACCTCTGAAGAGGTGGTGGAGAAGAAGTGGCATCTTCTTTATTGTATTCTTTTCTATAAGAGTTATTAATACAAGTTGTGTATTGTCTCTCATATTCTGTGTTATTCTAAATTCTAGTTACTTGTTGAATCTAGTTAATTTCTGCATATTAAGTTGCTTGGTTTGGTAATCAACTGTGTGCTTCCAGTGTTTCACACCCTAACAAGTGGTATCAGAGCTAAGGTTGCAGGGAGCAGGTTTTGTGTTTGGTTACAGGTCACTCTCAGGGGTTTCTGATTGAGTGGGAGCAGAGCAATGGCAGATGAAAGTAAGCTAAGAATGGAGTAGTTGAAAAGCACATATGGTCACTTAAGGTCCCATGGAAAGAAAGAGCAGGTAAAAGAATATTGTTGGTTTGTGGAAGATCAACATGAAGAAACTGAAGAAGTAGATGTTGCAGGTGATGTTGCACAGGATGCTCTAGGAGGTTTCTTGGATAAAGTTGAATCTTGGATAAGAGATTTAGTTGCCTCTTTCCATGCAGCCCCAGGTAGAGGAGCTGGTGAGTCTTGCCAAAGAATTGGCAAAGGGGAAGTGAAGCTAAAATTGCAGGTGGCCAACACACAGGTGTTGATGAAGGTCATGCAGGTCCCAGGTTTGGAGATATGGCTAATTTCTTCAGAAAGATTGGGTGATGAGAGATGCACAAGAACTCTCACAGCAGATACACTTGAATTAGCTGGTGGTAAGAAAATAGGTACTCTTTATCTACTTGTTTATATTACTGATTCTTCTTCTATTGTGGAGACGTGGCTTCGTAGGCTTGGTCACATGAGCAGAAAGGAGATGCATGTTCTTAAGCAGAAGACAGATATATTTGACAGGCTTAAGAACTGGAAAGCCTTGGTGTTCTTGGAGGAGATGGTGGACAGAAACCAGTGGATGGTGCTGGATACTTTTGAGCAAGGCAGTTTGGACATGGATATTGATTCAAAGGAGCTCATGGGTAAAAAGTCATCACTCACAGGTGAACACAGATACCGGCGTCGGTCAGGAAGAACCGGCATCAAACAGACAGGTGCTGATGTTGGTCATGTGCAGACCAAAGCCGGTGATGTCGGGTAGGGTAAGACCGACGTCGGTCAGAAGGACCGATGTCGGTAGCAGGTAAGACCGATGTCGATCAGGAGGACCGATGTTGACAACAGGGACACCGACGTTAGCAGGTTGGTAGTCAGGGACAGACGCATGGGAACCGACGTCGATCGGATGCAGACTGTGGAGTGACCGAGGTTGGTCACTGTAATGGATTTTGGGTGGACAGCATGCTGTCAAGGAGTCTCAAACACCCATACAGAGGACTGAAGACGTAAGTAGGCCCTCAAATTCATTGTTCCTATTCTTTATACTTGTTGCTAATTGTAGAGCAGGAAGGATCTAGGAAACAGGTGGGAGCATGGCAGGGATATGATGCAGAACCAAACGGGAGTTTTGGTAGGGTTGCCAGTCGGTGTGAAAGCACAGAGATGAATGGATTCCTTAGTTGAAGAATAGAGAGAACGGACACATGAGATGGAAGACCAGGCATATGGTCTTGAGGAGTTGCAGGACAGTGGTACAGGTTTTGACAGGTGGAGGATGAAGCATGGCTTCAGTCAATGTCAGGGTAACTACTGTGGTTTGAATTACTAGGGGGATGATGATTGCAACATCATTCTGTTGTTGTATGTGGATAGTATGCTAGCTAGTAGGGGTGTACATACAGGGTTTTGCTGAGCTAAGGGTAAGATTAGTTTAGTGGCATGTCAGGAGGAGTTTGGAGTAGCGAAATTCTTTGACATGGGAGACATGGAGATCACAAGTAGATTTTGTCTCCAGTGGGAGCTGATGTGAATCAGGTGTTGGCGAGGTTCATTACGTAGGATGCAGAGCTGGAGCACACTAAGGGCTGGATAGGTACAGTGTCTGAAATCACATGAGGTCTGGTATAGACCTGAGTATTCCCATGCAGTGGGAGCTGTCAGAGAGTTAGGAGCCAATTCAGGGAAGTGGGTTCTTAGGGATTTGAGAGGGACCAGCAGCAGGTATACATGCAGGGTCAGGACTTCACTACATGTGTTTGTAGGCTCGGATGGGGCAGGGTACTCGGATGACAGGTGGTGCACCATGGGATGTGTGGTGGGTTGTCTTCAGGATTGAGCTTGAAGAGGGATACAAACCAAGAAATAGATTAGACGGAGTATAGGTACAGGTACAGTGTAGCTGTTTATCTCCAAGTGGGAGATTGTTAGGATGTGGAGCTTAAAGCTTCACTGATGCAAACAGGAGAGGAGGTTGCTGAGGGTTGCTGAGTTGCAGAGCAACCGGCGTCGGTCTGATCAGCCGACATCGGCAGGATAGTGAAGAGAAGCAACCGACGTCAGTCATGGATTGGCCGGCATCGGTCACCTCCAGGTAGACAGGGACCGACGTCGGTCACCTGTGTGGTTCGACTGTGAGTTTATTACAGGTAGTCAGCGAATGAACCAAGTGTTTGCATGCTTAGTGCTAATTATAGACTGAGAGCTGCAGATCTAATTATTGTAATTAGATGTCTAATTATTGTTTGGATGAGATCTATATAATAGACTCATGGTTGTATTGTAAAGTTGTACTAGTTTGAGTTGAGCAAAGTTAGCTCCTTCTGTGTGTGAGGTGAGCAAGGGTGTTCCTCCTAGTTCCATAGTAGTACCAAGGTGGGTGCTGGATTGGAGAGTCAGCTGGATTCTTCAGGTATGTATGATCTTGGTCATCAGGTGAGCATGGCCCTTATAGGAGATCTACATGGTAAGTAAGATCGTTGATCTGCAGGTGTGTGTGTGTGTGTGTGTGCAAGGTCAAGGTTCACAGGTGTGCAGAACTATTATTGATCTATAGGTTGGAGATCAGATAGGATAGCAACACAACAGGGAGTAGAATTAGGTAGGATCTACTTGGAGTACTGTGTGTACTCATTGGTATGTATGTGGAGTACATGGAGAGCTAAGAGGAAGGCAAGGCAGTTCCTTCCATAAGTATGGTCTGTTGAATTGCAGGTTGTTGCAGGTTCATGGG
Source organism: Torreya grandis (assembly GCA_037957365.1). Lineage (NCBI taxonomy): Eukaryota > Viridiplantae > Streptophyta > Pinopsida > Cupressales > Taxaceae > Torreya > Torreya grandis. The sequence continues at coordinate 373,592 of JARHVA010001893.1, read as the reverse complement.
AGATCTACTTGAAGTACTTTGAGTACTTGTGGAGTGCGTGGAGCACTTGTGGAGTGCATGGAGCACAAGTGTAAGGTGAACACCAACTCTGTGTTTGAGTTGGGTGTTGGGACCTAGTAGAGAGAGCTTTGAGGAGAGAATTACTATTCACTTGAGGTGTGGGAAACCTCTGAAGAGGTGGTGGAGAAGAAGTGGCATCTTCTTTATTGTATTCTTTTCTATAAGAGTTATTAATACAAGTTGTGTATTGTCTCTCATATTCTGTGTTATTCTGAATTCTAGTTACTTGTTGAATCTAGTTAATTTCTGCATATTAAGTTGCTTGGTTTGGTAATCAACTGTGTGCTTCCGGTGTTTTGCACCCTGACATTGCCAATGTGTCTCCCTTGGCATCTCTATAAATGTTGATATGAGGCTGAGTGCATACGTGATGTTTGGCCTTGTTGTAGTCAAATACATTAGGCTTCCCACTAGGTTCTTATACCATGTGGGGTCTACTTTACTGCTGTAATCATCTTTACACAACTTAAGATTTGTCTTGGTTGGAGTGAATACAGGCTTGTTGTCTAGCATCTTGAACCTCTCCAAAATCTCATTTGCATACTTATTTGGTATATGAATATGCCTTCATGCATTTGTTTGACCTCTATTCCAAGAAAATACTTCAAGAATACCAAATCAGTCATCTCAAATTCATTTTTTATGTTTTTTTTGAATTCTTCAATGGATTGATTTGCATTACCAATAAATATTAGATCATCTACATACAATACAACAATCAGAATACCTTCTTTATATGATTTGGTGTATAGTGTGGGCTCACTTGCACTTTCTCAAAAAGGATGAGTCTATACGGTTGTAACATGCTCTTGGGGATTGCTTGATCTCATATAACCCTTTTTCAACTTAAACACTTTGTTCTTATGACCAAGAATCTCATATCTGGGTGGCTGTCACACATAGACCTCTTTTTTTAGTACTCCATTTTAAAATGATGACTTCATATCCATTTGACGCACCTTCCACTTGTGTTGAGAATCAATGTCTATAATTGTCCTTACCATTTCTAACCTTACTATAGGTGAAAATATTTTATTATAATCACGTCTAGGTCTTTGATTGTAGCCCTTCACCACTAGCCTTGCCTTATGCCTCTTTATCTTGCCTTTGGGAGTAGTTTTAATCTTGTACACTCACTTGACTCATATGAACACTCTTTTCTTTTTGGTAGGTCAACTAACTCCCATGTCTCATTTCTCTTTATGGTGTTCATCTCTTCATCCATTGCCTCACACCACTTTCTATTCTTGACTACTTCTTCAAAGTAGATAGGATTAATTGATAAAAAGAGAACATAATTCATAGTTTCATCTTCAATTTTCTCATACATTGATTGCTCATAGACTTCTTACAAGCTCCTTATCCTTGCTTGGCATTGATTTGAGTTGGAGGATGATGATGTTAACTCTTAAACATCTCCTTGACCTCTATGATGGCTACTACCATTAGATGAATTAGCCCTATATGGAATGGAGGTCCAACTTGGTGAGTTAGTGGTTGTACCACCTATTATTTTAGATTCAATAAAGGGTCCACCAACCCTTGTTTTCACATGCTCTTCTTCTTATCTCTCTTCCCAAGCTTCATGCGTAATGAATTGAATATCTTGGATGATTAAGAGCTCTTTGGTGATGGGATTGTACAACCAATATGCTTTTTATTGATCACTATACCCTATGAAAATACACTTCTCACCTTTGCCATCCCGTTTCATTCTTTTTTGACTGGGCACGTGTGCATATGCTACACAACCAAACACTCTAAGGTGTTCTACACTTGGATTCTGGTTGTTCCATGCTTCTTGAGGGATCACATACCTCACACTCTTTATTGGACATATATTCAACAAGTACATGGCTATTGCTATAGCCTCAACCCAAAAATCATTAGGCAAACCCTTTGCCTTTAGCATGCTCCTTGCCATCTCTTGGATGGTCCTATTCTTCTTCTCAGCCATACCCTTTTATTATGGTGTATACTTGGCTGTAAATTACTTATTTACGCCATGATCCTTGCAAAAATTCATGAAATCATTGAAGATATACTCTCCCCCTCTATCCATCCTCAAAATTTTGATGTAGTGGCCACTTTGTTTATCCAACATGGCCTTGAATTACTTGAAGGTCTTAAATGCTTTCAATTTATTCTTCAAAAAGTACACCCATATCTTCTAGCTGTAATCATATATAAATGTCATGAATTATATGTTATTAGATAGGGAGGGGGTCTTCATTAGACCACACAAGTCTAAATGTATTAATTCTAAAGGATCTCTAGCTCTCCATGCTTTACCCATAGGAAATGCACTCTTATGTTACTTCCACAATATGTATCCTTCACACACCTTGTTTAGTTATTCTATAAGGGGAAAATCTTTCATGATGTGCTTCTTATGAAGAATGTTCAGCCCTCCAAATCTCAAATTTCTATACCTAAGATGCCAAAGAGTAGACTCATCTACTACCATAGTTTTAAATGCTGCTGTGAGGTTACTTTGCATTCTCAATGGAAACATCTGATTACTTGTCATCTTGACTACTGCAATCTATCTATTGTTGCCACTCTTATCAAAGATGATGCACTCACCATTCTCAAATCTAACCTTGTAGCCTTTTTGGACAAGCTTCCCAATGCTAATAAAGTTGTTCTTCAATCTGAGCACATAATATACATCTTGGATTTGCCTTTTGTCACCTTGCTTGGTGTGAATAGATATGCTACATTTGCCCATGATAGGAACCTTTTCATTGTTTCCCATCTTCACCTCTGATTTGATTGAGTCATTAATGTGGTTGAACATCTCTTTATTTGCACTCATGTGGTTGCTATAACTAGTATCCAAGTACCATGTTTATTTACTAATTTGCTCAACAATGTTGTATGTTATAAATAAGTTTCCACCTTTTTTATTTCTATTAGGTTCAATGTCTTTTGTATGAGCAAAATTTGAATTTTACTTATTCATGTCATACTTCTTCTTTCTACACTCACTAGCATAGTGTCCATACCTCTTTCAATAATAGCATTGGACACTAGATTTATCATACCTTTATTTAGATTCACCTCTAGAAGTGTTTTTGCTCCTTCTTCTTCCTCTTCCATGTGACTCTTGATAGCTATGCCTTCCACCTTCTTGATTGTTGCAATTTCTTCCTCTTCTTCTATTATTTGATCCTCTCCCCCTTCCTTTTACATTCACATTGGTCTTGAATGCTTGCTCACGGGAGGAGGTAGTTGACCTATTCAAGATTTGTTCATGGGTGTGTAAAGAACCCATTAACTCATCCACCATCATTTGCTTCAAATCTTTGGACTCTTCTATTACAACCACTATAGGGTCAAATATAATTGGAAGGATCCTCAACAACTTCTGAATGATCCTATGATCTTCAAGGGTATCACCACATGTTTTCATTTGATTGATAATATTCATTATCTTTGTGAAGAAGTCATTAGTAGACTTATTCTACTTCATTTTTAGAGTCTCAAAGTCTCTTCTCAAGCATTAAAAATTGACAAGATTCACCTTGTCACTCCCTTGATAGACATTTTTCAAAATGTCCCATGCTTTTTTAGAATGGACAATTGCTGCTATCCTAAGAAATATTGAATTAGCCAAGGCCATTTGTATGTAGTTGAGTGCTTTGACATAATTCTCCTATTCTCCTTCACAACATCCCTTTGTGCTTGGGTTAAAGCATTGAAGTATGACATGTTTATAACCTCATTATACCCAACTTCAACCAATTCCCATAGCTCTTGAGAATTGAATATAGTATTTATTTTGATACTCTACACATCATAGTTTTTATATCAAACATAGGGGGTTGATTCCATGACCCTAAACATCCTACTGCCATGTCTAAATGGAATCATAACCTAGTTGCTCTGATACTAGTTGTATAAAAATGCTTACAGTACTAATGGTTGTATAGGTAAAAAATTACCAAATGATAATGAAGTTCAGGCCCAGATTGGAGCAGGGATGCAACAAAATAAAATAAAATATGAAACAAGGGAGGAAGATTAAGGTTGTCAGATGTGTGTGTGTGTGTGTGTTTTAAATCTCCTATCACATAAAACAGATCATATAGTTGTTGATGTTACAAAATACAATATTACAAAGAAAAAGATATTAACAACTTTCCTTAACTATTGCTCTATGTTTTTTTACAAATTATTACAGATTTATTTTCTTGCTATAAACTGTTGCTGGTGCTTTTCCCTTGACTACAAACTACTGTAATCCCTTCTCTTTATATGGATTGCTCTGTTCTTCTCTATAGCTCTATTATATTCTATTCCCCTATTCTTTCCATGCTCTTCTTTCCTTTTCAAGCTACTGTTCTTTTTCTCTTTTACTATGTTGAATTTCCATTTGCTATTGCTTGTTCCCTTTTTTCTCTGACTTCTCACCTAACACCCATTTCTACCGAACTCTAAATGATAGTCCAAAATTCAAAAGAAAAAAAATGCATTTAATGGCTGTAGCTGTCAAGTTTTGCAGCTAGCTTTGGTGTTATGTGGGAGTCAGAAATAATATTTTAACAAAAATTATAAAGAGCAGAACAACAAGAAGAATGTTTGTGAGACAATAGTCAAAGAATGGAATATTCAACATAATACAAGGAGAAGAACATATTTTATAGAGCAACAAGACTGAGTGAGTTAGAATAATAGAATAAAAAGTTAAATACAATAGATTTTTTGTATGTTTGAATATATCAGTAGTTGTTCATAGATGGTTGTAAAAAAATTATTTAACAAAGTTTTGAGTCAATATATTAGTCTATTTGTGTATGTTTAATAAACTTATACCTCCCCTATTTTAGTGTGTTTTAAGCATGTTGTTTACATTCAAAGTTGTCTTATTTTTTTGGCTCCAAAATTGGTTAGGAGACAGCCACCAAAATTTGTTTTATTTTATCTCCTTCTCTCTATGTATAAGTGTTGCCCATATCAACCTCATTTTCCAACAAATGGTATTAGAGCCAAGGTCTTTAGGGACTATTGAAGAGGGAAACCAGTAGTAGTAGTTCATGACAACAACTTCTTATGTTTGAAAGAAATATTTGTGATGTATGGTGCATCAAGATGAAGTAAATTTTTGGCTCACATGAGATATGGGAGTTTGTATAAGGTGGTTATACAGAATTTGTAGACTTGCTAGCTTTCAATTCCCTCACTCAAGCACAAAGTTTTTTTTAAAGAGAATAGAAAGAAGAATGCCAAGGATTTAAGATACATTAAACTTGTAGTAGCTATCCATTCCAAGCAAGATTGAGATATTTTACAAAATACCTATCAAGGCAGTGACAAGGTGAAGCTAGTCAATTTTCAACTTTTGAGAAGGGACTTTGAGACCCTACAGATGAGAAAAAATGATTCAATCAATGATTATTCACAAGGACAATGAGCATAGTAAATCAAATAAAGATAAATGGAGATGCTTTTGAAGATCATAGAATCATTTAAAAAGTGTTGAGTGGACTTCTAATTATATTTGACCCTATAGTGGTCATAATTTAGGAGTCCAAAGACTTGAGACAAATGATAATTGATGAGTTGATGTGTTCCTTTCAAACCTATGAATAAAGTTTTAATAGTTCATCCACATCTACCCATGAATAAAACTCAAATAAAAATGTGAATGTAAAATACAGGGGGAGATGAGCAAACAACAAAGACAAAGGAATAAATTTTAGTAGCCAAGATGGTATATGCCACAATCTTCAAGAATCACATGGAGCAGGAATAAAAAGGAGCAACAACACTCTAGAGGTGGTTTACATAAATGTATGATAAATCAAATGTAAAATGCTATTATTGCAAGAAGTATCAATACTATGCTAGTGAGTATAGAAAAAAGAGTGTGATTTGAATAAGCAAAGCTCAAATTTCTCCAAGGCACAAGACACTGAACCAAATAGGAGTGATAAAGGTGGAAACTTGTTCATAACATGCAATATAACTGAGCAAAGTAGTAGATAAATATGGTATCTGAATAGTGTTTATAGTAATCATATGAGTGGGAACAAAGAGATGATCAATAGTATTGATGAATCAATAAAATCATAAGTGAAGATGGGAAACAATGAGAAAGTCCACATCATGGGTAAAAGATAGAATTTCTTTCCGTACCAAGCAAGGTGATAAGAGACAAATTCAAGATGTATAGTATGAGCCAAGGTTAAATCACAGCCTAATCATCATTGGGTAGTTTGTCCAAAAGGGTTATAGGGTGAGATTTGAAAATGGAGAGTACATTATTTATGATAAAAGTGGCTAAAATAGGTAGATTGCAATAGTCAAGATGACAACCAATAGAATGATTCTTTTGAGGATACAAAGTGATCTTGCAATAACATTCAAAATAATTATGGTGGATGAATCTACCTTTAACACCTTAGGTATGTGCATTTAAGTTTTGGTGGGTTGAACCTTCTTCACAAGAAGAAAATGTTGAGAGGGTTTCCCCTTATAGAATAGCCAAACAAAGTGTGTGAAGGTTACATATTGGGGAAAAAATTTAGAATTGTTTTTCTCATGGGTAAGTCATGGAGAGATAGAGCTCCTTTGGAGCCGATACATTCAAACTTATATGGTCCTATGAAGACTCCATCCTTATCTAATAATGTGTATTTCATAACACTTAATAGATGAATTCAGTAGAAAGACATGGGTGTATTTTTTGAAGAAAAAAACAAAGGCATTTGAAACCTTCAAGTAGTTCAAGGCCATGCTTGAGAAGTAGAGTGGCCATTACATAAATATTTTGAGAACCGACTGAGGGGGAGAATACATATCAAATCAATTTATAAGATTTTGTAAGGATAATATCATCAAAAATCAATTTACAACAAGGTACATACTGTAACAAAATGGTGTAGCAAAGATGAAGAATTGAACCATCCAAAAGATGACAAGGAGCATCCTAAAGGCCAAATGATTATCTAAGGCATTTTGCACTTAGGTTGTAACAACATCAATATGTTTACTCAATATTTGTCCTACAAAGAGTGTTAGGGATATGATCCCTCAAGAAGAATGGAGGAGTGAAAAGACTAGTGTTGAACATCTTATAATTTCTAGATTTGTGGGATATCCATATGTGCCCAAGCTAAGAATATCAAAGTGGGAGGACAAAGGAGAGAAATATATATTTTTTTGGATATAGTGAGTAATCAAAAGCTTATCGATTGTACAATCCAATCACTATGGAGCTAATAATAAATTAAGATATTTAGTTTAGAGATGATGTTGCATGGAAAGATACACGAGAAGAGAGGCAACTTAAAATAAGGGTTGATGGACCTTTTCTTGTAATTAGACCAGCAAGTGGTATAACTACTTATACTCTAAGTTTGATCCCTATTTCACAAAGGGCTAATTCATCTAGCGGCATTAGCCAAAATAGATCTCAAGGAGCAGGTCATGAGACAACCTCATCATCCTCCAACTCAAATCAACACTTAGGTAGAACAAGAAGCTTACAAGACATAATAGCAGTCAAGGTATGAATAAAATGAGGATCCAACATATAATATTTATCTATTTTTAGTAGTTTATCTTATATATTTTGACAATGTAATTAAGGACAACAAATGGTGTGAAGCAATGGATGAATAAATGCATGCTATTGATAAAAATTAGACATGGGAGATAGTAGACCTTCTAGTAAAAAAAAGATCATAGGTATGAAGTGGGTTTATAAAACCAAAACCACTGCAAAAGTCAAGATTGAGAGACACAAGGTAAGACTAGTTGTCAAAGGCTACAAGACTTGTCTTGGACATGATTATAATGAGACATTTACTCCTATATCAAGGTTTGAAATGATGAGAAAAATCATAGTCACAATTTCTCAATACAAATGAAAAGTGCATCAAATGAATGTCAAGTTAGCCTTCTTAAATGGTATGTTAGAAGAAGAGGTTTATGTGGGACAATCAGCTGGTCATGATATTTTTAGGCATGAGAACAAGGTGTAGGTTGAAGAAATCATTGTATAGGCTCAAGAACGCACCAAGGGTATGGTACAATCAAATAGATTCATATTTGATGACCAATGGATTTAGAAAAATTGGTAGTGAGCCCACTCTCTAGGTTAAGGTGAATAATGAAGGTATTATAGTTGTTTTATATGTGGATAACATAATATTTAATGAAAATACAAATCAGTCCATAGAAGAGTTCAAATCAGTCATGAAGAAGGAGCTTGAATTGACTTATTTAAGTTTATTAAAGTGCTTTTTGGCATAAAAAATTAAACTAGTGAATTAAAGAATCTTTATATGCGAAGCCAAGTATGCAAAAGGTATTTTGGAAAGGTTTAGGATGTTGGATGACAAACCAATATCTACAATAGTTAAACCAAGTTTGAAACTACACAAGAAAGATTGTAGCATCAATGTGGATCCTAAACAGTACAAGAGTTTAGTGGAAAGTATAATGTATTTGACTACAACTAGACTAGATATCATGTATACAGTCAGCCTCATTTCTAGATTCATAGAGACATTGAAAGAGACACATTGGCAAGTAGGTAAAAAAAAATTATGTTAATGGTACAAGAGGATATGGATTTTTATATGTAGTAGCAGATGAATTTTAGTTAGTAGGCTACACAAATAGTAATTGGACTGGTAGTCTTGATGATAGAAATGATACATCTGGTATGTGTTTCATCTTGGGTTAGGGGCTATTTGATGGGCTTCAAAGAAACAACCCATAGTTTCACTTTCCATCACTGAGGCAGAGTATATAGTAGTGAATTCAACAACATGTCAGGGTTATGGATTAGAAGAATCCCATCAGATTTTCATGATGATCAGCAAGGAGCTTCAACTATCTTTTGTGATAGTGTATCCTCTATTGCATTGTTAAAGAATACTATTTTTCATGGAAGCAAACATATTACTATAATGTATCATGTAATTAGAGAATTAACTTTAAAATGTGAGATAGAGCTTAAATTTTTCAATTCTGAGTAATGACATATTTACTAAAACTTTGTCAAAATATAGTTGTGTGTTTAAGAGAGAGATTAGGGATCATGAATGCAGCAACATTGGCTCTATAAGTTCATATGTTGGCTCCAAAGATCCACAAGCTGGATATGGAGATCCCCAAGTTAGGTCTAGGACTCCACAAGCTGGTTCCAAAGATCTCCAGGCTGGTTTCAAAGATTTATAGGCTAGCTCTAGAGATGCATAGGATGGTTTCAAAGATCACTAGTCTACCACCAAAGATGCACAATCTAGCTCCAAAGATGTACAGTCTAGCACCAAAAATTATCAGGTGCCAATGACCTAAGGTAAAAGGAAGCCTCAAAGAATTTTTATGGATTGAAAAACGTTTAGAAGAACATGAAAAGAAGTTTAGGAATAAGGGGAGTGTTAAAATATTTTTTTCTTGCCTTCTTCCACCTACCAGCTGACAGCTCCAGAAATATTCAACAGGTAGGACTCACAGACACATTTAATGCATAGGGTTTGAATTTCAAATTTTTGGAACTGTTTGGTTGAGCGGGAATGTGAGGAGGTAAGTGGAGGTCAAATTCGAAAGTAGTATAAGACAAAAGAGAAGAATAGAATGAAAAAAGTGCAGAACACATGCAGCAAAAGCCTGCAGGATACAGAAAACAAGACAGATAGAAAGAAAAGGGTGCAGGTAAGTAGCAGCAGCAGAACAACAAGAAGAATGTTTGTGTAAAAATTGTCAGAGAACAGAATATTCAGGATGATACAAGGAGAAGAACACAGTTTATAGAGTAGCAAAATTGAGTGAGTTAGAAAAGCAGAGTAACAAGTTAAATGCACTAGTTATTTGTAAGTTTGAATACAACAGTAGATGTTCATAAATGGCTGTTGTAATCCGTTTATGTACCAGACTTTTGAATCAATAAATTAGTATATTTGTGTGTGTTTGATAATGTTTTACCTCCCCTATTTTAGTGAGTTTTAATCATGTTGTTTACATTCTAAGCTGTCTTATTTCATGGCCCCGGGATTGGTCAAGAGCCAGCTACTCAGCTACTCAAGTGTTTTTTTGTTTTATCTCCTCTCTAGGTGTAAGTGCTGCCCGTCTCAGCCTCTTTTGTCAACATATAGGATTTGAAATTGTGACTTCCTTTTCAAGAATACAAGTTCTTCACCATTTGCAACCTAATTATACAACTGACAACTAAATGTCATCTTGCACTCTCATACAAGAATCGGGCTGCAGATTTTATCTTGGCTATAATCATAGTTGCACTCTTTGCTACCTTATATTTTCTCTGCTTGTACAAAATTAATCCTCAATATTTTGTTGTTTATGTAATCTACACATACAGAAAGTGTTATTTATAAGGATTCATCGAGAAATTTTATACTACATGGTTAGATTGGTCACACATATTGCTTACAAAAGGAGGTGCTGGTCCCCACCTCTGTTCCTTGGTATTGATGTTGCTGATTCCACCCAACTTGAGGTTAGGCTATGACACCTAGGGGTGAATAGATAATTGCATCATTGTGATTGGATGTATTTGATATGCAAGACGAGATTGTTGATGGTCAGCTCAGACTGTCAATGTGTTAGTATTGATATTGAAGACTTGGATTCTTGAGAAGCTCTGTAATCATTGGTTTGATGCGTAATAGATTTGTGAAAAGCACAATAGTAAGGTTGCACCTACGTTGTGTATCTCTCTACAAAATGACATCTCGTAGTCGAATGACAAGGTTATTTGAAACTGCCACAACAATTTTCCTTGAATCTGCAGGGTCTGTTTGTGCCATTGGAGGCCTAAATATTCTTATCCTTGGACATTCATCTATTACATATCCCTCATGTCCACATTCTGAGCACCAAACCAATGCCATTCTCTTCTTATTATCTTGTAGACCTTTCATCCTTCACAACTCTGAATCCAACCTATCCTCTGTAGTAGTATTGGATGATCTTCCTCCCCCGTCTCTAAATTTCTCCACTCTTGTGGCAACAGCACATGCTTCTACCTGAAAACGCTACTACTTACGTATTTATCTCTCTTAAATTAGGGTTATTTACATTCTACTGCATTGTCTCTTTCATCTACACACTTTTCAACATTTTCTCCATCTATTTCTTTTAACAGTCAATGTTTACTTTTATCTCCTAACAAACTCCTCGTACCCACAATTTTCTTTCTCTTGCTTGCCTCTAGAAATTCATGGAGTCTGGCGTTTTTTTCTCTTCGCAGTATTTTTGGGTCTCTTGTTTCTTCATCTGTAATATTTGCAGTGATCTACCAATTTCTTTATTTCCATTTACATAATCTCCAATCATCTCACATTTTCAGCCCTATGCTCAATAAAGGTATAACCCCCGAAACTCCCGAAAGGACTACTCCATAAAGGTACAACAGCTTTCACAATGGAAAACAACAGTTGTAATCTTTAAAAAATCGCCCTTTATGTGCAAAGATAAGTTGGTAAATCATGTCCACTCTTATCCAATTTTTATTAAAATTTTAATCTTTTCTTCTGAAATAATAAGATTTCATATTTTTATAAAAATATTTAATATACAAATGATTTAACCATTAACAAATCAAAGTACCCACAAGATAATATCTTCCTTCTAACCAAACTCTACTCACATTATAGAATTTCATATATATACTCGCTCTAACTTAAAATGTCTTGAACTCAATTTTCAAATTTAACCCTTTTTATTCTATGATACTTTTACCTGTATTTGGCTCAGAAACCATTGAAATAAAGACATCTAGACACAAACTTGGTTAAACTGGGATTAAAACAATGTCACCATTTCTTAGTGGTACGCTAAAAACATATTACGTTTGTATTCTACCGAAAACATGCTACTTTATTAGCAACATGAAAAAACTTCCATTAGATTCCAAAACAAGCTATTTTGTCGGAATTAAGACAACACGTCACATAGATCTCAATTTGTGTGAATTAATTCATTCCTATTGAAGAAAAAGTAAATGAAAAAAAATGATAGAATGCCCCCAAATTACAATATAAGTCATTTGACATACCAAACAGATTTGCTAACATTATTTGATCATCTTCCTCCATTTTAGTATCCTTTATATGTTTTTATTATTAGAATGTATTAGTATAATTATTATTAATAAAATAATAATAATATATATAGTAACAGTTACAATAATAAAGTGGTTGTTTACAATGTGTAGTCCATATTTCATTTTAGAAGAAAAATCTAGTTCATATATAAAAATACACCAGCAAACTACAACAAACAAGAATTATCAAAAACAGCATAAAAAAATACATTTCTTTAAGTAATGTCACAGTCCCAAAAGGATTAGGTGGTGGACTATCCTTAGGAGACTAGGAGCTCCAAGTGAAAGTCTTGATTAAAGGAGGATTGAGGGCATCGAGTCATCCTAAATGGTATCCAAGGGAGCCAAATAAATAGTGATGCCTTAACCAAAGGGCAATAAAAAAAAGCTACCAATTGGGCCACCTCCCTAGATATGAGAGCTCTATCTTGACCAACCAACAATAAACTACCCATTAGGTAGTAGCAGACTCCATCCCTCCTCCTCTCATAGTTACTAAGGACAATTAGTGGAGAAATGGTTGTAACTATGAGAGCGACTTCACAAGCACCTAAGCACTTGAGGAGAGCTATAAGGTGGACATCCTAGGGTAGGTTGCTCATAGTGCAAGGAGTATGATCAACTCCTGTAAGTGATGAAATTTGAGGGTTGCCTTCTCATCTTGAGTTTGAATCTACATAAAAGGAAAAGAGATAAATATTACCTTGTCATTAACAAAGAGTTAAGAAGATAATTATTCTTTGTTAAACATAGCTACATTTGTAGACTTCCATAGTTGAAATAAAAATATAGCTCTGATGAAGGTCCAAAGACAAATAATATAAGCCGACCATTGAACATTATCCATAAATAAAACCATACACCAAGAGAATGACTCTAGGTGGAAAGGTTGAAAAATGTTGTGAATCCAATGCCAAGCAGATTGAGCTTTTGAGAAAGACTAGAAGAGGTGTTTGGAAGACTTGGCTCTTGAACAGGTTGGATGCTTGGATTGAGCAGTCCCAATGTGTAAAATATGCTCCCCAAGAGGAAAGCCTTGGTAAACTAGACACAAAGGAAATTAATTGGGTGTGGGCTTGAGCTTACGATTCTAAATTAAGTGAGCAATGTATATTTGTCTTTAAACAAATTCCATGGAATTCAATCATGTGAGGAAGTCAAATATTTAATAGTATGAATTAATTTTTTAAATAAATGCTAAACTTTTATATCTGACATTTTTGCTAAAGGAAAAAGTGGTATTAGTCATGACAAGGGACTACAATTTTTTATCATTGAAAGAAAGATCTCTATGAAAACCATTGCCAACCAATCTTGGAAAGGGTTTTACAACTTCAAAAGTTTTCAAAATGCTTTTGGCAATAAAAAAACCTTCAATTTTGGTTGGCGAAATAGTGATCGATAGAGTATTAAATCTAATATTTTTCCAACTAACCTTACCACAGGGGGTACCTCTATAAATATAAGGCCTTAAGAGGATTTTCTAAGCCTTATTACCTTCAATTGATTAAACCACCCATTTAGTACCCAAAAAAAAAATGTATCTATATCAATAATGCCCATACCTCCTTTGTCATGAGGAAGACAATAAAAATACAAAGAAAACTTGTGATAACCTCAATTTTTATTCGCATTGGCTCAAATATAATCCTTGAGAATATTTGCTAATTTATCATAAGATACTTTAGAAGGGACCCAACATGAGGAATAATAAACATGGGTGGTCACCAAAATCTTAGTATAAACTCTAAATTTACTTACTAAAGAGGGGTTTGGATCCACTATGTAACTTTTTTTCCTCTCTATCAATGACATGTTGCCACAACTTTGAAGTAAAAATATCATTGGTAAAGGGAATACAAATGAATTTGAATATCTCACCTTTTTATATCCACTTATAGCGAATGTCCTTAAGCCTTAGGCATTTGTATCATGCTCAATTTATTGCATTAGGTTTTGGCCCATTTGAGAACATAACCTATGGCCTTACAAAAGATGTCAAGATAATGTAGATCTTATTTAAATGACGTATCTTTTTTGGAAAGAGTGAGAAAGCTATCTTAAGCCAATTTATCATTGATGAGATGAGAGCATTGATCTAGAAGGACAAATCCCCTAATAATTCCTCACTCTGATCTATGAGTAAGAAGATATCCAAATGCCTTGGTTTCCAAATAATATAAGGCCAAAGCCAATAGAATACCCTGTATGATGGATCATAAAAACCCAAAGCTATTAGATTTTTTCCCATTAATAGTGAGGTAGGCCAAAGATTTAGAAAAAAAAGTTTGCATTGCCAAAAAAAAATTTTGGCCAAAACCCATAACCTTAAGCATAGAAAGAATTATAGGTCATTCAATCCATTCATAAGATTTCTCAAAATCAATTTTGAGGAATATGGTTCATTGAGGAAAATTTAAATCCCATCAATTTATTCTTAAACTATAATAAGATTATCCAAAATATATCTATTCTTAATGAAACTAGTTTGCTCTGGTCTAATGATGCTAGGAAAGATTGGCTTGTGAGGGCTTTGGCAATGTTTATAATAAACATTGAGAAGGGTTTTGTGGTGTTAACTTGCAATAAGCCTTGAATCATTATATTTATTGATAAACATGGTTTTTCCTTTATTGTTGATGAAACATAATGATTCTTTTTTAGGTATTCTTTATAAACTTGTAAAAATTTGGGCCCTTAAAAATGTAAAGTAGATTTTAAAAATTCCCAAGGGAAGCCATCAGTACTTGGATCTTTATCATTGGCCATGCATTATACTACATGAAAAATCTCCACAAGAGAAAGAGGGGCATCATAGATTTTATGGTTTGCAAGACTTAGTTTATGGGGCACCACATCCAAACACTCTTGCAAAGCCTACACTCTTTCCATCAAATATTCACGGACTTGAAACACTATTTTGTAGTGTTCCTTAAAGGCTAAGGATATTTAAGGTAGATGAGTAAGGCACTAATGGGAATGTTTGATGGATTTGATTTTCTCCTTTTCTTATTTGTTCATGAGAGACTTAAAGAATTCCTTTGAGGCAAAATGCTCAATTTTAATCTAGTGTAGATGCACTCAAATTTTTTTCCCTATGGCCACATGACTACTAGAATTTTTTATCTTATTCTTGAGAGAAGATGTCATGGTTTGCATCTGTAATTCAAAAGGTTTTTTTCTCAGAAATAGAAGAAATCATTTTGAAATATTTGAGTAGAACACCATTGTCCCACTTATGGAATATCAAAAATAAATTGTCCATAGTGGTAGAGGAAGGTGGTGGTGTGGTTGATCACCCCATTTCACCACTCAATCTAGCTAGAAGCATAAGGCATATGTGAATAAATATTTAAAACTTTAGTGATGAGTTAGATGTCGCTCTTAACGTAGAGGAGGGATGTGTTTAGAAATAATTGATTGTGTGCCAAATTAAAGTGGTCACCACCCCACTGAATTTACATGTGATGGGACTATGATCATAAAGGATAATTTATATATGGATAGTGACAACATTTCCATCATAAAATGACAAAGGAGAAAAATTACTACTTTAAAATAATGATAAAATCCAATGATTTGAGGACCCTATCGGTGCTAACCTAGTAGTTAGACCATGTAGCCATGACACATTATTTTAAACACATAGTTAGATGAGTAGGTCCACTAAGATCCATTGTTATTTAAAATAAAATCATGATTGATGTTATCCCATGCACCATTGCATTGGAAGGGCAATAACTTCATCCTGAAGACTTTAAATCATATTAACAACACCATATATTATCCAAATGGAGAGGGGAATTTTTTCTATAAGCCAACACCATAATGTCATTTTGTCAATGACATCATATAGGGCATTAATATTAAAAACACTTAAGGAATGATCATTAACATTAAGTAACACCCAAATAACTCAATGTGATGAATATTCCCTCGACACCAAAATGAAGGAGATAAATTTAGGGGAAATGAAAATGATGGAACTACCATGTCCATCTTCATGTGAAGTGGAAAATTAAAATGTGTTAGAACAAATACTTCTTAGAGTAGATTGTAGAATATACTAAAATATTAACTTCTTGTAATTATATGAAATCTAAACTCTCGAATGTTAACAAGTAATGCAAATAGAGAATTTATAGGAGGAATATGTCAGGTGTCGAACATTATAGGAGAGTAAATTAATTAGGGGGAATCTTCCATGATAAATTCTCCATGAACATTCTTGATATCTTTTCTTGAACCAACTATTACAAATTGGCTACCCAACATATATTTTTGGTTTGGTAAAATAAAATCCCTAAGAAAAATGGAACATTAATCCCCATTATCATTTTTATGAGAGTCACCACTACCATGATGAATTTTACATGACCACTAAGGTGTAAGAATACATTTAGATGGTGTCCCAACATGATAACAACTTGCATGTAACTGGTTGACTTGACAAACTTGGCTTTGAGAGGTTGTTGGAGTACTATGAGATTGGGGGGAAAATCCCTTTGGTCTTATTAAGAGGATTTTGAAATTTGGGGAATGTGGGTTGATTTGAAACCCTTATTTCTATTAGAAGTTTTTTATTGGCTTCCATTGTCCAGCCATCATTTTTATTCAACACTGTCCAACCATCTAGAAAGCCAAGGTTTCCCAATGATAATGAGTCCAATAATTATGGTATTCCTCATAGGGGATACAACTAGCATAAAAGTTAATAATATATGACCATTATCAAAAAAATATACTTGTAAATGAACATTAGGTTGAATAAGATTATCAAATTCTATATCTTATTGTAAACCTTCGGTATAAACTTTTAGGCTCATTTCGATGGCATCCTTTCCCCTTTCTATAGTAATATTTATGATAGAATAATCAAGGGTCATTTAAAGAGAAAAAATCCACCCAAAGGGTATATATTAATGTGTTCTTAGTCTTGATAGTCCAAAAAATTAATCTAGAAACAAAACATAACAAGAAAATAAAGAAAGATAAGACATACATACAAACCCTAACAGAGCGAGTTTATCAACTTTTATCTCAATTTTACATATTTTTGGTTTCATACTTCATAAAAATATATGAATCAACCAAACCCTTTGGTATGATATCAATTTAAAAAAGAATTTTTTAGAAGTGTCTAATTGTAAGTGAATATTTTTAGATAGAAAATTAGGAAATATATGTATACTAGGCAAATTCTAAAGAAGAACAAAGAATTTTCTATTAATACATGTATATTTTGGGGAATTTATTAACTTTAGGTAAATTTTATAGAAAAACTTGGTGGATAAATTTTAAAAAATTTGGTATTTTGCAAATCTAAATTTAGAAAAATTATAAATAATTTGCCATTTTGCAAGAAAAATAACCCCCAAAAATACCTTGATGATATCAATAAGTGTAGGCACCTAAAATGATCTTATAAAATTAATTAATTTTGAAATTATGTTAATTTAGCATGCTTCTCTTATGTTAGTTAATTAGATTTCAATTATGCAATAAGGGCCCTTTAATTGACTTCTAATGTGTGAGATCGCATTCCTCTTATTCTCATCTCATTTTTTCCATTACACCCCTTGTATAGCCCCACTATAAGTCAGATCATTTTTAATTTACAATTCAAGTGTCACCTATAAGCATCGATGGATTGTAGTTTATTTACACATCATGAAGTCTAGATAGAATCTATTTATTGTCTATGGAAATTTATTGAGCATTTACTACTTATTGTTTCCTTTGGAATAATAAGGGTTGACATATTTACACAAGATTTTCCTTTGTATTGTACTTATACATGTACATTGTTTTCAAACATGTTCCCCAAAAGGGGTCTGTTTGAGATATATCTGTAAATCCATACCTACATTTATTTTTAGTTTTGTACAAGGTGTTTCTAGTAGTGTGAAGCTACAGATTTGGTTTAGGAGTGCCAAATCCACATGTGAGTCTAAAAAGTACAAAAAAGATAAGTGTAGATCTATGTCTATTTTGTTTTGGAGTTAACTAACTAGGATTATTTTAATGTTTTCCATGCTATCTAGTTTAGTTATAATTTTAAGGATATTTATAATGAAATTTTGTTTAAATACATTTATAAATAAAATAATATGGTAAACATGTTGCATATATACTTCTATCATTTTGATTTGTTGATTTAGATCCCAAAATATAATTTCTCTTCAATCCTTTTTTAATTGAAAGCACATCAACATATCTATTAATAAAAAAACATAGATATAAAATATAATATGGTTTACATAAAAAGGTGGTGATTGGTATTCATAGACCAAAATAAATGACAAATGCCAATAAATCACATATGAGATCCAAGATTATTAGAAAAAGTAATTAAAAAATCATTTAAAAACACTATTAAATATCATTTACAAGAATTGATAGTTGAAAGAGGAGATGACAGATCATCCTTGGGAGGAAAATAAACCTAAGTAAAAGGCTCTCCCAAAAAAGGATATAGTGAAACCTAACCATAAATATCATTATATTACACAACTCAAGATGCAAACACTTGCCACCTTAGTTTTGAAAGGATCATAAGCATAGTATCCACAATAGTAGGCACACTAGAAGTCAAAAGAAATGACATAATATCATTTATTCAACACATTCAATGACTCTAACCCATCAAATGAATAAGAAGGGTGAAGAAATGTATACATTTATGGATTCATCATCATCAAAGCATTGATAATGGATAACCCTATAGCTAAGTATTAGGACATAATATGCTCATAACACAAGGATCACTTCGCTAATGGTTGAGAAACACCTCTAAATGTTGAAACTCCAATGCCAATTTTTTAGAATGTACTATAATTTTAAGGAAGCTAGAGGTGATCACATAAAATTTATCATTATTTAAAAACTTCTATAAAATATTCTCGTTACTAAAAACTACAACATTCCTAGATTTACAAATCAAAAAGAGAAAGGAAGTTCTTAAAAAATATTAAATGAAATTAATATATATGGGCCATTGACCATAGTATATGAAAAAAAACATACTCCAATTCATAGGCATTAGGTGGAAATGCATGAAAACATTTTGAACCCATTTCCAATCCCCACATTCACGTGGGTGTTAAAAAATTAGTAATGAATATTCTCAAGTGTGCTACACATAGGATACTTAGGATGAAAAATTATAATGTGAATGAGTCTCTCTCATAATATGAGACTTAAAAAAATAAAAAATAAAATAAAATGAGCATGTTTAGTCTCAAACTTAGCTTCCCATATCTAATTAATATGGGAAAGATTCATTTGTAGTGAATATTTAAGACTCCATCGATTCTTTAACATTCCAAAATATGAAAAGAAATTACTCATAATTTTATATAGTATAAATAGAAGCTATCAATTAAATGGCATGTCACAATTCTAATACTAATATCTTTACCATACAACTAACAAATAAAGTCCATTCTCTTGGTGACAGAGGCATCTGAGTGTAGGTATGGAGACATACCAGTGGTTTCATTTATTGGCCTATAAAAGTGGAGGGATATATCTATGATTTAGTGGAGAAGAGAGTTTAAGGCCCTATTATTGTAGATAAGAAAGGTAGAGGAAAGGAGGTAGATAGGATCTTTCTACCGAGTGGAGGAAGATTTAACATAGATCAAAGGATAATATATGGAAAGTCCAGATTTGAGGATGCTACTCAAACCCCAAAACACATGGGAAATTTGAATTTAGGGAATACTTAGGGTTTGATGAATCTATCAAAGATAATAGGAGGATAGAAATAGGGAAGAGTCGATCCAATGCTATTTGAGGCAAAGGCATAGTCAAACCTTGGAGACCATAAAATAGGAAAGTTATTAGGTGGAAGATCCTTTACAGAGGCTTTGGGAGGATGCAAAAGCTCTCCTATGATTCCAGTAAAGGATACCCCTATTATTCTATTTGATAAAAAAGAGATGGAATTTATTACTAAAATGAAAGAATGGATAACTATACAGGGACTGATTTGTAAGTTTGAAGGGTTATGGTGGACTCTGCTAGCTTTACATGAGTGGATCTCAACTAGATGGCAATCTAGGGTAGAAGGTAAAATTTAGATTTGCCATTGTTCTAGAGGTTTTTTATTCTAATTTTTAAATTTATAGAAAATAAATAGGTTGTAACAGATAAATAGGATGTTTTTAATGACATGGTTTGGGACTTGAATAAACATACCCTACTGGTAAAACCCTAACATCCTAAGTTTAATGCCCAAACTAAAATTTTTAATTTCAAACTAATTTGGATTAAGCTTCTAAATATTACTTACTATTTTTGGGATTATTTGGTGTTCTCATCCAATGGAAATACAATAGAAAATTTTTGGACCACTGACAAATTGACTTCTATTAAGAGACATTCTACATATGCCCATATTTTGGTTTATGTAGATTTTTCTAAAGATTTACCTTTTCAATTAGAAATTTGGGTGGGGGAGAAAAAATGGATGCAATCCCTTGATTTTTAATCTATCCCTTTTAGGTGTAGAAGGTGTTTCAAAATAGGACATCTTGTGAATGATTTCCAAAGTTTCAAATTCAAGAAGATGGCATCATGGTGGCAAAATGCAAAAATTGAACATAATACGGTTGTGAGGAAATGAAACATTATGTTGTGAGGAAATGACTGAGGAGTGGGGTTTGTTATGTTACATGAGATGTCTAATGAAAATATATAAATTAGATTAGTTCCAGTGACTGAATCTCCATTAGAAAGACAAGGAGTGTTTGACTCAATGCAAACATAAAATCAAGTGGATTTTATGGACAACTCCATTCCTATATTGCCAAATCCTGAGGAGGAAGGAGAATGGAAAAAATTTATCCATAGAAAGAAAGGCAAAGGTAAATAGGGTTTGAAACCCTTGACAATGTATCTTAGATTTAACAAAAAAAATCTCATGGGATATTCCTAGTTGGTCTCTTTTTTTGTTTTGATTTTGTTGGTTGGGAAACATGTATGTTTGA
The DNA here is from genome assembly GCA_037957365.1 of Torreya grandis. Taxonomy (NCBI): domain Eukaryota; kingdom Viridiplantae; phylum Streptophyta; class Pinopsida; order Cupressales; family Taxaceae; genus Torreya; species Torreya grandis. Next base: position 352,457 of record JARHVA010001893.1, on the reverse strand, counting down.
TAATCTTGACATTTAAGGCCGTTTTCTTGTTGCTTCTTAGGTTTTCTTTTTCCATTTTTCTTCAATATTTTGCTACCAAGCATATTTTTATATTTGGTTGGTGTGGTCTCAACTTTGTGTTTCTCTTCTAAGGTATGGGTCCCTAGTTCAAAAAAGCTACCCTTTCTCCTTAATAAAAAAACTTACAAATGAAGTCCCAATTTATGCATCATAACATTTGACTTAAACTCCTATATACACATGATAGAATGCATATTAGAAGCTATACATGTATACTTTCTATAAAAATGTGTGATGGAGTCAAATATTGATAAGATATAAGGTATCACACAATGAAATTTTCTTCAAAATACCAACAAATTCAATACCAATTATTTCAACAAGCTAATGTATACCTAGTATTATAAATAATGGGAGACCATAAGATATTTTAATTAAAGGAAAATCCATATCTAAATTCTTCACTTTCCCATTCGATAAATGGTTTAACTTTCTAAAAATATTTTCAAACATTTTTAATAGAAAAAGACCTATCAATATTGATAGGGATGGAGGTAATGAGCAAGTTTTGTATCCAAATGTTTTTCCAACTAGTCTTTCATAAGGTGAGATTATGCGTATGCAGTGTCAATGTATAAATTTATAAGCTTCGTGACCTTAAATGGTGAAAACAACCCATTTTTTACTCATAGAAATGTTTTAACTATACATGTCAATAATTCACATGCATCATTTTTCATGTGGAAGAATATAAACTTCCTAGGTAACCATATTAAAACCCCATGTTGGTTTTCCATTGTCCAATGGAAATTTTGAAAGGAACTTGAAAAATAAATCATAGGATGCCTTAGAATAAGTCATCCACCAAGAAGAGTAGTATATATAAATGGCAAGTAGAATCTTATTGTAAATTTTAAATTTCCTTGCCAAGGTAAAGGGCTTAACAATATTAAAGTAAATTTTAATTTCAACTCATTGAAACACAAACTACCATATATTATAATGGGATATATAAAAGGTGAAAAGGATGCCCAAAAAATTAAATCTCTACCCTTAGTTCATACATTTCCATCAATAAAATCAATTAATAAATATGTAATTGGAACCATATTGTAATGGTAACATTGAGTTTTAGACCACTATTGACTCAAACCAGAGGCTTTAAAAAAACTATAAAATAAAGCCAAGGCTTCATATAATTAATCTTAATTATTGGTGAGAATAAGATAGGATTCTTCAAAAATGGAACCATTATTAAGGTTAATCCTCATATCTATAATCATGATTCTTATGATAATCCCTTGTTTGACTTGGCATGATAGAAGATGTTCAAAATATTTTTAAAATAAAACATATAAATTATGATCAAGTGGGAGTCCATTTATGATATAGTATAAAATTTGAAAGCTCGCAAACATATAGATATTAATGATTACACATGTTGAGGAATAAAATAAGATATCTTGTAAAGACAAGAGATAAATATTGAAATATGATGAGAATGAAGGATCATTCAATGTAGTCATAAGCTTTTCCAAAATCTAGGTTAAGAAACAAAGTCACTTTCCAAGATGCTAGGCCCTCACCATCCATTCCTCGACTATACTCATATATTTTTGGTATACACCAAAATTTTAAAACCCCTATTTATTTTGGTATGATAATTAACATGGAGAAGATGATGCAGGAGGAGTGTTAAAACTTTAAATAGAAACTTGTCTAATACATTTGAAATGGTGATAGATGTTCAAAAACATATGGGATTTGTATCACTTAATTTAGGATTAAATTTTGTATTACCATTATCGATGAGTTTTGCCAAAGAATTTGTCTATAGTGTTTCATAGTAATCCTAAAGCAAGTTTGGCTAAAAGAAATATAATGGGGATTTATAAAACTAACAATATAATCCATCAAATTCTAGTACACACTAACTAGACATGTTTTTCAAGTAACAACATAAACCACATGTTTTGAATAACACATCATCACATTCTTTAAAATATTGAGCACACTCAAGAGAATTCTCTTTGGCATGAAAATTTGATTAATAGTGATCTGAAAAGGATAAAGAGAGACCTTGAAGTTTAGTAAGGTTTCCATGAGCAACATTGATGGATTTAATATGATATTTGATTTACTTAGCCATAACATTTTAAAAAAATATTTTGAGCCATGATCTCCCACTTAGAACTAGTGTAAATGGGCACAAATATGAGTGCCTTTGTAAACATTTCCCTTTACAAGTTTAATCTTGTGTCTATGTTGAGAAATCATAGCATGAAATTGAATATAAAATGAGATCTACTTGATCCGTGTTGTGACCTTTTAAAATTTCTTTGGATGAGGCATTATTAGATTCATTTCAAACCCTAAACACTTGCTTTCTATAGTGCTTGAGAAAGGAGGAAATTAAAGTGACGATGACATTCTAACACTTAATCTCCTTGGAAAATTTAGGTAGACATGGCATAAGTTTCCTCACTCAATTGATGAGTTGGATTCTACCATCATGAGAAAGGAGTGACATGTTAAAAAATAATTAATTACAGTTGATTTTATGTAGTCCACATCCTTACTCTAATTCTAAAGAGATTAGATCATGGTTAAAAAGGACAATGTCTGGATGGATGATGTAATCACCTAAAAGTGGTATTTGAGTGTTAAGAGTGATAATTGAGAACACCTATTCCTAGATTAGCTCTGGACCTATCTTAGACTGTATTATCACACTTATTAAACATTAGTGTGGGTCGTAGGTATCCCTAGTCAACTCAAATGTAGTCTCGAACCCTCATTTCCCAATCTTGGGCCTTCATGCCGAGTGTTTTACTAGTTGGATAGTAACATCATAATAAAGACACTAGATCTATTTAGAACTAGTGTCCCAAAAATTTCACTTATGTCTTTTTCCCCAAATTTATCAAATGAATATATTTTCAAAAATAAAAGCCTCTTAAGTTCAACGTAGACATCTTTTATTATCTGCACAAGAATTAAAAAACTATGAATACCTGACTTTTATCCCTTTATCCACTAAATTGAAATTAGATGCAAAATACCTATTCAAACATAAAACAAGTTGAGCATAATCAAGGTTATCAATCCCTATTCTGTCCTAATTCTACATACTACCATCTATAATATCTCAAAGCTTAGATTTTCTAGATTTCCAATCTCAAACACAATCAAGTCACTCAAGGATACTATCATACTATCATCATTTACACTTACATTGGAACTTAGGTATGGAGAACTACATCGAGCTTGATCTCACCTTGGATCATTGGTATATAAGCAGCTCTCTTCATATTGAGGTGTTGAGGATGTTCAACCTATCCTACTAGCAAACACACTTTTTAGCTCATACTATACTTTCATGGAGGATTAGGGTTTACACCATAAATCAATCATTAGAAGCATAATACAAATTTCTAAAATTCATTCACACAAAAATATACCATATAAATCTAGACATAGGTACACCCATAAGTTTAGGATAGTCTTGCATATAAGACATTAACATCAATATTAGGACACTAGAGCCACATGGAATTACTTTCTTATTATGGCACTACTATCCAGGAGGGGTTATAACATAGGTATCCAATTAAAGACACTCATACCATCTTCCATCTTAGTTTCTAGCACTCAGATCATTTGTATCAAGTGTTTTCCATATGTATTTTTACACTATTTATTACTAGCTTTAAAAAAGTCAAAACTAGTCAATTTTTTAATAAATCAGTGGCTATATTTATTGCCTATTATTACCCTAATTAAGTCTACTCAAACATTTAATCAAACTTAAGATTTACTTGTTCTAAGTACTAAAAGGTTGAAACATTTAGTGAACCTGACTTACTTCAAACATTGCTCCAAAACCCTAACCTTATATAACCACAGGGTTTATATTTCTAGCATCTAATCGGTTTTTAATTTTTAGCCTATCATCATGATTATCATGATGGATGTCATTTTATCCTTCATAATACAAATCCTTGTACTTTGCTTAGAATTTTTATTACCAACCCTTAGTAGAAAATTACACATGTATGTCACTCTTATCAAGGATCATGTTAGAACTATATTTATTTTACAAATTGGTCCTCCCTCATGTGAGTCACATTTTCATGAGGAACATTGCTACATGGATCACTTTGAGCTACCTTTGGTTACAACTAGATGATAGAGGGATCAAAGGACTCCTTTTGTTCTACCTCCACATACACTAGTTGATTATCTACCCTCCCATCCTACCTCTACTAATCTCCCTTAGAAAATAGTAGATCATGTGGTTTGATTTGTTACTAGGTGGAACAAGGTGCCTATTCAACTTATATAGGAAAATAATAACCATACCATCCCTTCTCATCCCCAACACACTATAATGAGACCCAAAGATCAACAAAGAGAATTTGATATTGTGGATCAGTTGAGAAATACACTGGCCAAGATATCCATATTGGAATTAATTCAAAAAGAAACCATTTTCAAGGATATTTTTTTCAAATACTCAATCATACATCTTTGCCTCATGACATAGATCTAGCTTATTTGACATCTATAATGAACAATATTAAAGATTTTTAGGATGTGATATCTATTTCCAATGAGGAATTGCCTTCAAAGTCAGTAATTGTTTAGAATTTACCACTTTTTATTCAAGCACAAAATAAAACCACCACTATTAAATGAGTTCTAATTTATAGTGGTTTAGGACTTAACATATGCAACCTCACATTCCTACAGACCATGGGGGTTGATATAGCATCTATTCAAAAGACATATAAGAATATCCAAGGGGTTGATGACATTCCTAAACAGACATTAGGTTCTATTACATTGGACATTATGGTGGGCCCAAAACCCTTACCTACACAATTTCAAGTGATGCCTAACCATTTTCACTATAACTTGTTACTCAAGAGACCTTAGATACATGATATGGAGGATGCACCCTCTATTTTAAAGAGATGCATAAAGTTTTTACATGACAGGTACCTATACATATGTTCATCAAATAGTTGACCATTTAAATATTGTATACTCATCGAGCCTCCTACCTCAAGTACATATTTAGATGGGACACCTTATGTTCTCATATACTCACCACCTTACGATATTTTGATTGAGAAAATACATACATATGAGGTGGGGGAGTCTGGAAAGACTATTCCTACACCTCCTCCAATTTTTTATACAACATAGTTTCCCTCATTGATGATAGAAGAATAGCCTCACATAGTACAGACATCCCTATCCAGGGTATATGACGAGCTTATTAATACAAAATTACCACTAATTATTAATTTCTAAGAGGAATACATTCATAAATCTTATACAAATTATTAAGACACTATATAGGATGATCTAACACCTATTGATATCGATGAATATTTTTGTGGAATAAGTTTCACAGTAATGGGACCAAGAGAGTACAAATATGCTTCTAAGGAACTTATACCTCTCCTTACATTAGTAGAACCACTTGTTTAGAATACTATTGATACAGGTTCTCATACTCAGTTATAGTCAGTGGTAGATCCTTTGATTCATTTAGTACATATGGTTACATCTATGGATATCAACTCAGTCATATAGATTCAGACAGGGCATTCATAAGACAAACCACACCAGATCTTATAGATACTACTCGATATAGGATTAATGATATTACCCATAGTCTATCACAACTAAGTTAACATATTATCACCATAGGAAGGTCAATGCTTTTGCCACTTTAATAGACTTATAGGACATATTACTAACATTACAATATAAATTGAAAAAATTTAAGGCTAAGGGAATTATTTAGATCATATATCTTCCACCTCCATGGGTACAAGCACATCCACAGATACAAGCACCTTCAAAAATATGAGCACCACGATAGAGTCACCACTGACACATATATTCATGAAATGATCCATTGACTATCTATATTTTATAGAAGACAAATACATTCTACATGTGGATATAGATAAGGATTTAGATTCTAACACTTGCACTTTGGCATTTTTACACCACATAGGCTATCAAGAAAGCAAGTTAAAAAATGTTATGCATTGTCAATATTCCATTGGACATATCACACTACCAATTTCATGTGGCCCTAAGGTGGCCAATAAATTATTATTTATTATGATCAAGGGCACTCATCTATAGGTTACACTTGGTAGTACATGGTTATAGGCAATGGATACCCTGGTTGATTTATTAGATATATGTTTGGCATTCACTCATGAGGGGCACATGGTTCAAATATTACATGATGACATAGATGAGAGCCATAGGTTTCATATAGATATTCTACGGTCTAATGTGGTTTACCCTAGGACCACGAGAGAGTCATCTTACATAGTTGAGCAACATTTCATTCGGATGCACAAAATCTAGGCTAATGCCAAGGATAAGGCTCCAACACATGAATAATAGTATGGTGATCATGATGATTATGAATTACTTGAGTTTGGATAGATCCAGTATTTGACACTAGATGATATCCCACTAGATCCATTGTTTGATTATCCACATCCCATAGATGTTCTCTTGGGTCTATAAAGATATTGCACTATGCTTGTATACCATCTCATTTACATCTCCAATATCTACTTGGACATACTTTACCTCTCTTTGATCCTTGTACATAGTTCATTTTCATATTGATTGTACATAAATTATATCCAAAATATACAAAAAAAATATAATATGTCAAATAACACAAAAAAATTCAAATCATTACTCAAAAAATACAAAATTTATAGATTGTATGCACTTTTATGTTTATATTTCTTATAGTTGGCATACACTACATATCTTGGCTATCTTAGTCTAGTCAGTTTTATCATTCTACATGATTCACTTGTTCATGTCGAGTGCATGTAGATTTATTATAGGACTCAGGTCCACTATAGTAATATAGACTTGTTATTATCTACCCATTGGGGGTATATACACCAATTCATGGTTCTTCACTTGACATATTTGTCCACTTGGGGGCATCTTATACATAGTTTTGATCACTAGGTTCTATCTTTACATACTTTACATCTCAATTTTAACATTATTATATCTTGAGATTGATCATTTATATTCATACTCAATTTTATTTTTGGCTATTATTACTTTAGACTCAGCATATATACATCCTAGATCTTACAGAGATTTGTATTACATATTCATACATGCTTTCATTTCTAGATTACCTTCGTTTAGATTTGATTTTATTTATTTTTTCTTCTTATATTCAAGGGCATTTTAATATGCCATTATTCTCTGGATCTATGCCACCTCTATTCACAATATGTATACCTTGGACATGTGCCCATGTCCTTTGTGTGTGCTTTCTTGATTTTATATGGGGATAATTGAACATGTCCTTCTATGTGTCTCTAATCTAAATTTATTGTTTCTTTCATATGTGGACATTTAAACATGTCCTTGTATGCCTTATTTTCTCAAATTTAGTGACATGTGCCCATATCCCTTGTATTGTGGCCCCTTGGCCTATTTTGTGTGCCTTATGTATTTTATATGTATGATTTATTATATGAATCATGGCCATGACACATGTATTTTCTTGTTACACACACCAATTTTTTATGCCATGAGGGACCTCATGCATCTACCCTTCCTACTTGGGTGTTGTAATAGACATCATGCCCCATCCCCCTAGGTAATTACTCATTTTTACTCAGATTTATTTTTATTTAAATTTATTACATCTATCTTGACACCTTTGTGCAATGATAGACATGATATACATCTTACATCACATACTTATGCTCAAATCATCTTACATTTTGATGTTATGTATGCACATAATATTAGATTATCATGCAGTTATCATATATACTCTGACTAACACACTATTTTAGATCTTTTTATTTTGAGGAATTTTTTTTCATACGTTCAAAAAATAAACTCAAAAGATGGGGAATTCATAGGCGTTTGTCATAGAAATCAGGCTCCTATATTTCACTCATAATACATTTTCAGCACACAGACTCAATTATAGAAAATTAGACATAGGTAAACATAGTGGAAAAATAATGACTTGAAAAGTAGTATAGTGAAACAAAATTTACACCATAAAAACATTAGTGCCCAAATAGGGACACTAGCACCACATAGATCTACTATCCATGATATGTCACTACTATCTAGTAGCCTTAGTTTTAGAATAACTTAGATTGGCCAGAATAGTACAACATGTACAATACAAGTTTGCACAATTTAGTTACATGTTTATCAATTATACTTAGTTTTGATCAAATTCATATCAATTTTCTCATATTCATAATCATTTCATTTAGATTGGGGGAATCATTCATTGCATGACCATTCCCATATTTAGCTCAAATATCTAGATACAATTTATTACAACTCAGTCTAGAATTCATATACTCAAATATTAGATTTAGAGGCATGTGCATGGCACATTATTTCCACATGCTCAGTTACACACCATTTGATAAGATAGAATGACAAATTCCATGTCATTCTCTATGTTATACACACCTGATATCATACTCCAGGTTGTCACCAATTTCATGCCTTACTCCATTTTTAGTAGTTGGCATTCTTGAGTGGCTCATATATTTCTAATGTACCCAAATGGCCACAAAGCTGACATACAAAATTATATATACTTAATTAGACATTTCCAATACTTCACATAGTTCATTTTTAGATGCATCAACTACACATGGGTGGGAAATGATGGAGTCATAGCTTACTTGAGTTTTTTAGCCACCCACATGAGAGGGTTGGACACACTATTAGTCTAATCCAAGCTATTCATAGGTCATGATCCACCAAATAGGGGTGGGTAATGATGGAGTCAAAATTAGATTGAATTCTTGAACCACCCACACATGAGGATTGTGCAAGATATTATCTCAGTCTAATCTATTCACTGATTGATCACTATATACATGCACACACATAGGTTATCACTAAGTTCATGCATTGGTTCATGTACCCAACAAGGTGTATTCGTTCCTTTCTTCTTTCCCATATATTTACTTAGTTTTAATTCTTTACTCAACATAAGATTTTCCTTTTGAGATCTATTAAGTAACGACTAATTTATGTATGTTTCATTTTTAAGACATGCATTGGATCATGCTTCATATACATAGACCCAACTTCATATTCTTAGATCTAGCTTAATGGGCTTCACTTCCTAGCTAAGTCTAGGTATGCTTGTTTTTCCTTTATCCTAGTCATTTTGCTTTACTATATTTATAGCATAAAGGGGGGGGGAAATGTAATCACCTAAAAATGGTATTTGAGTGCTAAGAGTGCTACTTGAGATTACTTATTCCTATCTTAACCCTAGACCTATCCTAGAGCCTATTATCACACTTGCCTAGTCTTCATGTGGGGAACATGAATACCTAGCTAGCTCAAACACAGTCATAGACCCTCATTTTTTGATCCTAGCCCTTCATTCGCAATGTTCTACTTGCTAGATAGTAACACCAAAATAAGGACACTAGAGCCATAATAAGTACACTACAGCCACATGGCACTAGTGTCCCCAAAATGACACATATGTACTTTTCCCTAACTTTCTCAAATGAATATATTTTAAAAATCCTCCTAAGGTCAGTCTAGACATATTTTATTATCCGCACAAGTAACATAACACTAAAAATACATGACTTTTAGCCCTTTATCCACTAGATAGATATTAGATGCAAAATACCTATTCAAACATGAAACAAGTTGAGCACAATTAAGGTTATCAATTCCTATTATGCCCTACTTCTACATACTACCATCTACAACAACCCTAAACTCATATTTTATAGATTTCCAATCTTAAGCACATTTAAGGAACTCAAGGCCACTATCATACTAGCATCACTTACAATTGCAATAGCACTTAGGTGAGGATAATTGCATTAGGATTTATACCTCCTCGAAGTATTAGTATGTAGACAACTCTCTTCATAGTGAGGTGTTGAGAATGTCTAGCCTATCCTACTAATGAACATAATTTTTAGATAATACCTTACTTGCATAGAGGATTAGGGTTTTCATCATAAATGAATCATTATAGGCACAATACATATTTCTATAATTCATTCATGTAATAATGGAACCTAGAAATATAGACACAAGTAGACCCAGAAGTTTAGGATAGTCCCACATAGAGGACGTTAGTGCTAATATTAGGACACTTGAACCACATAGTACTACTATTTAATTGTGTCACTACTATCCAGGAGGGGTTCTAACATAGGGATCCAATTGATGACACTCACACCAACTTCCATCTCATTTTTCATCACTCAAATCATTTGTATTAGGTGTTTTATAGATAAGTCTTTATTTGCACTATTTATTATCATTTTTAGAAAAGTCAAAGTTATTCAATTCTATAAAAAAAGTAATGGTTGTATTTATTACTTATTATTTACCTAATTTAGTCTACTTATCCCTTTAATCCAACTTAGGATTTACTTGTGCTAAGTCCTAAAAGGTTAAAACATTTTGGTTTAGTCAACTCAACCCTTTAATAAAACATAGGATTTACTTATGCTAAGTTATAAAACATTAAACCATATGACAACAATTTTCTCATTAATATTATGGAAATTCCTAATGTGTTTCTCATATGAGCAATAAATATTTAATATTTTTGAGAAGATGATAAAGGAATGCACAGAAAGTAAACTAGATAAACCAAGGATTTGGGTTTAATGACTACTGCCAAAAGAGAGGGTCTGTGAGGTTTTACATTCACCACTGAATCATGACATTGTAATTTCACTATCCTTATCCTTATGGGTGTCAACAATATTAAATTATATTCAAGTAAGTGAGTGGGAAAATAACATGTTATCTACCAAATATCACCATTAATTTTCTCTTTCTAGGCCATCATTATTTGCACATAAACATTAATGAGACCCAAATATTGAGAATCAAAATATAGAATGACCCTTAATACATAATACATGACATCCTCCCCAAGATAATAATTGAAAATGTGATCTTGGTAGATGTTAGTGTACTAGTGTTAACACACATGTCCACATGAGAGTTGAAGTATTGTGTAATTTTTTTATATAATGGTAAAAGTATAGGTTTTGAAAGGCCTTGAAGCCTTTTACAATGGAAAAAAAATTAAGAAAATGAAGTTCACAAGAATCACATTTGCCTTTGCTAAACAAGGATCAAAACATTGAGAAATCATCAAACAAACTAATAACCTACAGACTAGCCCTCAACCTTCCATCACCCAACCATCCAGAAATAGCCAGTGACCTGGTAATAAACCATCAAATATAATTGTCAATAAATAGTATGCAAACATTATTCTTTCCTTCTGCTAATAATCAAGGAATAATAAACATATAAATTACAAAACAACCACAAACCCACTAGATTAAAACCATAAATGGACTAGGGCCCTTGCCCACCTTCTATTTTTTGGGAATAAAAGTTCATGATAGATTATATTTGTTGCCTTTTTAATTGCTTTTTTCCTCTTGCCTACAAATAGTATAATTCTCCTTATCTTCAAAAACATATAGATCAAAATGGATAGCTTTTTCCATCTCATTGATGGGATACAAATAAAATTTTGAAACATGGGATGTGTTGCTCTGATCAAGCCTTCATTCTTCTAAGGCTTCGAACCCCTTTGATTTCCTTTCCAAGGTATGATATTGATCCATATAAGTAGAATATTTATTTTATATATGAGCTATATTATTATTGGAAAAAATCTTGATAATTTCAATCACTGGATTTATATGATCCTCCCTTGAATCAAAAACCTTTTGTTCTATATCTGGTGTATCTAAGGATGAAACTAAAGTTTAACTTAAATGATTATTGGATTAACCATCAACACTTCTATTGAATGTAATAAGATCTATAATGTCATCCTTCTACCATGAATTTTCTAACTTCCTTTTACATCTTTGGAATGCCAAATACAAATGCCCTTTTCCAAAACACCTACAAAATCAAAAGGGTGAACCCTCATAGTCAAGGGTAAACCCTCGTATTACATAAAATTTGACAAGATACATGTTAAATAATAATGAAAAAGAAATATTGAAACTTTAATTTGTTTTAGCCAAATAATATCAAAGGTGTAAATCCATTTATAAAATATCACACAAAAAAAATGTCCTATACTTTATGATAAAATTAATATTTCATTAAACATTATTCATGAGAATGAATCCTCCACATGTAATTCCCCTTGATAATCATCTAACCCTTAGTCAGTGTCTAAATATACAAACTTGTTACTCTGAAAAGGATGTTGGTTTAGTAAAATATAATATTTCATTAAAATAGAGTGTCATTTTACTCCATTTTATCCCTTTTTGAGTCACCATATCCATGATGAGAGATATAGGGAACTTATAGAGGAAGGATTCATTTAGAATGTCTTAGTTATCAAATGACTACATGCATAAAAATAGATAAAGAAGCTTGGATAAGTAGCATAGGATTAGTAATACAGGGACTAGACTCAAATGTTTTATAATATTATTATTATTTAGTCCCAATGGTGATGTTTACTAGGGTTTATTCTTAAAGTGTTGAAGTGCTTATAGTGATAGTAGGTGAAAATGGCAAATTGGAAGTAGGTGGAATTACAAGTAGGCATATAACATTGGATCTAATCAGCATTAGGGCTAGAAGACTATAGAGGTGGTAGAGGAATAAAATTAGGGCATGAAGGATGTGGCATTAGGGGAGACTTTGAATCCTAAGAAGCCAAAAATTATAAGGCAATTGGTGAAGCTGATCAATAAGTTAAGATAATGTCAAGGGAGTTGATTGCTCATCCTCTTTTGATAAAGTCATGAGAAGACAAACTGGGAAGCCCTTTATGCCTTCTAAATTCATTACTTCAATGGTAAATAAAGGATAACAACTAAATAATATTATAAATTAGAAATTTTTCCTATCAAGAAATGGATTGATTTTCCACTTTACTAGCCTATGGCCTTCTCTCTTTAGTATTAAAAAATGGATTAAGGAAGATTGAAATACTTTATGGAAGTTATCTTGCATATTATACATTGTGAAAAGGTTTTTTTATTTTTATTTTATTTTTAGTAGTTCAAAATATAGGGATGTTATCTAAAACTCATTTTAGATTTGGGAAAAGAGCATTCTAGCTCTGAAGCCATCGTATCCAGCCTTTGATCTATTATGTGAGGTATTCAAGATGAGACCAATTTGGGTAAGGTTGCCTCATATTCATTTTGAGAATAATTTGAAATTCATAGGAGATTCTTTGGAGGAATTCTTAGCAATAGTTGACAATACAAAATTTTTATGTCATGATATGTTTTCCTATATTCTGGTCAATTTAAATGTTTTTGATGATCTTTTGATTTTTATTGATTTTAAAATCTAAGACAAAACCTGAAGATAACCTATCAATTATGAGGGATTGGCATTACATTTTAATAAATGTTTTGATACTTTACATTTAGCCTTAGATTATGGCATGGCTAAGTGAAAGAAGGGAGATTCCTAGTGGAAGGAATATCATACTAAAATTAGTATAGACAATAATGATAGAAAGTGTAGTTATAGAAAAAGTGAAGTTCTAGAAAATATTGAGGAAGAGTCAAGTTCTAATATAGTACCTAATATACCAAAAGTAGTTTTGGATTCAACCCTAGTTGAACCTCATGGATTATCTTTGAGGCATATAGAGGAGAAAGAATTAAAATTAAATGGATCCATTTAAAGTTTGATTATGTTTCAAAAATTATTAGTGTAATTTCTAATTCAAGTGGGTTTTTTTTGGATAGGGTTTCATTTTAAAAGTATAAACTTGCTGATACATTTGAAGTATCCATTCCCATATTTCCCAATTTTGGGGAAGGAGGATTGTTGTGAGCAACAAAAGGAAAAGTAGAGGTAAGATGGAGTTATAACCACTGAATATGACCCTCAGATCTTTAAAATAAAATGGTATGGGAGGATCATACAATATTTTACTTTATTTTTTTATTATATTATTGGTTTCAATTTTTTACAATGTATTTGTAGATTGTTTCATTTTCCATTAGTAGAGGAGTCTCATTGGGCTTTGATTGTTTTATCTTTCTCTCCATTATAAAAGTGTAGGGTACTTTCAAAACCCAAATTTTACTAATAATTAAAAAAAACTTTTTATAATATTAATGTGGTTTATTATTCAATATAATGTTAAATACTTTAGGATATTTATTCCCCAAAGTATTATTCGTATTACCAATGATTCTTCACCCCTCGTTATTTTTAATCATTGCCAAATTTTTAGCTATTAGCTTATGGTCTAGGAAGAATATAAGAGGATAGTCACGGATCTTGTGGTATGAGGCATGAAAATGAAAATAGGTGTTGGGCACACTCATAGAGGTCACATTTAATATGAAACACTTGATCCCCAATTGAATATTGAGACACTCTTTGAAGTCTTTATTGAGGTCAACATCAACATAAATTCTCTTGTCAGGTTGAGACAAGTAAAAGTGCTCCAACTCATGATGTTTCACATGCCCTATGGGTTAAATTATTTGGCCTAAATTTTCCCATAGAGGAACTAGAATCCTATAAAACCCAACTCCCATAAAGACTTTTAATGAGTCCTACTTGATGAGTTTGAAATATTGAGTCCATCACAACACAATTATTAGTGTCACACTTGAACTAATAAATACACTTGTTAAGTAGATCTTGCACATGTGATGACACCAAGTGAAGTGGAATAATAAAAACAACATGGTAATTCTATGAATCCCCCCAAAATTAATATCAAGATATTCACAATAATTTTTAAACCATGTTTGGAGATTATTATTATAAATAATACAAATGACATAGTAGGCAATAAGGCTATGATTTTCATATCAATTAAAATCATATTCAACTATAACAATAGTTAAGAGTGCATTTATAATTTGATGAGGATTAACATAATCATTACTAGATAGATATATAGATATAGTGATTTTTATTAATTTTACCTTTTATGATCTAGAATCTTCAACATTATTAATATTTTCTGGCAATCTAAGATAATAAGAATGAGTATATATTTTCTTCAGGTTGGTATAATTTATTTATTAATTTGCGTCAACTATTTAGTTGTAATTATATTATATTTTTTAAATATTTCATATTAGTTAAAATCATATTCAATAGTTAAGATTACATTTATAATTTGATGGGCATTAGCATAATCATTACTAGATAGATATATAGATATAGTATTTTTTAATTAATTTTATCTTTTATGCTCTAGAATCTTCAACATTATTAATATTTTATGGCAATCTAAGATAATAAGAATGAGTATATAAGTTCTTCAGGTTTGTTTAATTTATTTATTAATTTGTGTCAACCATTTAGTTGTAATTATATTATTATTTTTAAATATTTAACATATGTATTTGTTGCTGATTTTCATGTTTTTATTATTTATTCATTTATCCAAACTTTTTATCCATTTATCTTTTTTATAATTATTGGTAAAGGGGGGTTTTGAAAAGGACCTGACCCTCACACAAAGATAGATAAAGATAGAACAATGAAATGCTATAAAAAAGTAAAAAGTAAACAGATCTAGGAAAATAAATCCTAAAAATATAAAACATCAGATAGCCCACCAACTATGAAAAATAACAATAAAATAGATAAATTTCATTAATTAAAGCTTTACTAAACTCAAATTATTCATCCAAGAAATTGATGACATCCTTGGCCTTGTACAGATCTATATCTTTATCAGCATCCTTCTTCCCTTTCTCCTAAATTATCAGTATCTTACTTTTTGTACTTCTAGTTTCCTCCTCCTTCTCACCTAGGAAATATTTCATCATGTGAATGCTAGTATCAAAATTATTGATAGAAACCCTACTGAATTGGCTAAGTTTTTTTATATCTTCCTTAATTTTATCTCTTTTAATATCCATATTTTATATTCTCTACTCCAGTTGGGTGACTTTATTGTTAATATTTTCCAAGATATTCATTGAATTACATCATTTTATATATACTTTTGCATCTTCATCATATTATCCCTAAGATTTTCATTTTCATTCATCAACCATTCAATCAAGTTTTTATGCCATTTGACATCCTTTTTTGTGAAAGTTATTCTCTCATGAAGATAATCATTGTCTATCGTAGAGATTTTACTTTGGTCACTCCTATAGATGATAAATATCTATTTTATATGATAAAGTAGTATTTTAAACTTGAAAAATATCACTCATGTCTCAACCCTTCAATTCATAGCCTTTCTCCCTACCCAAAGGCTCACATTCACCATCACACACTGTGCAAATTCTTATCCTATAGTCTGACCTTGATATTTCAAATACCTAAATCACCTATAGAATATATGATTAAAACCTAATTTATATCCTAATTAAATAGTTACATATATTCACCAAAATCCCTTTCAAACACTATTATCTAGATTTTGACATTAATGTCCTAGGTCTAGTGCTAGTGTTGGAATCTTACAAATTATCAAATTTGCAATTTTTTTTGACATGTATGGGTCAACCTATTTGTCTTAATTAACCCTCTCATTATATATTTCAAAAATGTGTTGTATAAATAAAATTCAAATACCATTGATTATCATCAAGTAAATATCAATCACACATCTATCTTATACCAAGAAAAATCACCTCTCAAGCTTAGAAAAATGACCTTATTCTTTCGTATTTCCAAATTAGTTAAAGGATAAATACTCTTATAGCTCTGAATAATTCAATGAATATATGATGATAATTATTTATCAAGATAAAATATATATCATTGCATTTACTCACATATATAATATTGTATAATTGTTCACACACAAGCCCATATAAGTGGGAGAACTACATTGATTTATGGCCCTCTTTACAATATTGTCTATGTAGGAAACACTCACTAACAAAGAGGTATTTGATGTCATCTAGAATGCACTTGAGCCCACTAACCCCTATTTTTTATGGTGGCATTCCCTAATCATAGGACCTAGGTTTTTTAAATACATATGAATATCCAAAACTTGTGCACACTATCTAAACAAAGAATCTACTAGTTTACAATGAATCCTACCTAATAGGTGTAGGTGTAATATATAGAAAAAGATATGTAATTCATTGTGGATATAAGTGTCAAACTGGAATAAAATAATTGATGTTAGTGTCTATAATCTAAAGGTTGTGTCGAGGCCACCAACAGGTTAATATTTAAAATCTAACAAATCCCTACAGAACATCAACCTATCTTTTTTGATACTTATGTCAATTAGAATTCATTTTCATCAGTGAATAAGCTAAGTATTATCTCTTATTCATGTTTAAGCATTAAAATTATTTTTTGACATGGTACTCTCTATATTTAGCATTTTTTCATAATTTAGCACATTATCAAAATATTGTAAATCTAAATTATTTAATCAACTTAATTTTTAAATAGAATTATCCTTAATTTATTAGGATATTATATTTTAAATATTTTTAAAAAGGGTTAAACATTTTATGAACCCAACCTTTTATTCTTCTTATGCAAACCCTAGCTTGCCCTATGGTTTTCAACCTTCTATAATTCCATATTACTGTGATCATTTTTTGGATCTTAATTTTTCCATTACTATTGGAATACTTATTTTCATTTACAATAAATGGAAAATTTTAATAATAAATATTATTTTGAAACTAAAAATAAGGAATCGTTATTTCATTTTCTTAATACAAATAAAGAATTAATTGATGCATTTTTATATGTCATATGAGATGAAATAATTAAACATGTTAAGGCAAATGCATCCACATCTAGTAATGATGAATATTTAAATGTTACTACTACTAATATAATCCCAGTATCCCTTCTCTCAAGTAAAATAGTAACTCCTACATGTAGTATGGGCACAAGACATGTCTTCAAGGCATTGTGCCCCAAAGATCAAATAAATATTGGTATATCTTCCATCAAAAAAATTAATACTTCTACTAAATTACCAATTTCAATGCCCATATAAATATAAGTGGTGTTTTCATCCCCTTTAGTAACTTCTCAAATATCAAATCTCAATCCTAATTGGTTTACAGTGCAAATTCTTCCCCAAGTTATTCAATATTTTGAAGCTAAGGTTACTAATATTGAGGAAAATGCCTCAAAATAAACTCATATTATTTATTGAAAAAATTTATTGCATAATCCTCTTGCATCTAAGATGTTTTCCACCCTTTTCCAATTGGTTTTTTAGCACCCATTTTGATACTTTTTTATGTAAAGGATGATCTTCAACAACATATATGATATGTCTATGTTGCATGTCTTGATTATGATTCCAATGATAAAATTTTGACCAAATTATTTACAATAAGCCGAAAATAATATGCTTTAATATGGTTCTATGCTATATCAGTAAAATTAGTTATATCATTCAAACCTCTAATAGATCAACTTCTACCACAATAATCTATAAATATTACTAAAAAACTCATATGTATAAATTATAAATATCAAGAAAAGAACAAATGAGCCTATCAACAAATATGTTTTGAGCTATAATACAATGTTGAAAAAAATGACAAAGCTAATGGTAGATAAAGAGCTTAAATATATCTTCAAGAAAAGTTTGTTCTCCCTACTACATGAGTCTATTGTCTTCAATAATTTTAAATCTTTTGATGAATTATGCCATATTATCCAACATCAATAAATGACACTTATTAGATTAAACAAGCTTAAGTATGTAGTCAACACATTGACTATATCAAATACCAAGTTCCATATCAAACCAAGTTATAAGTTGAAACTTCTAGAAGCCCAGAAGGAAAAAATAACAACAGTTAATATGGTGTCACAAAAACCCAATCATCTTATTTTATCCAATGCACATAAGAGATAATTTACACAGTTATAAAAGTCTCTAACTTTACTCTTTATTAAGGTAGTGAATTATCATCTCATATGTCTCCCTCCTTAGAGGTTGATATGAGTTAATAGAGTGATAAACACACACCCAATGTCTCTCCAGTAGACCATTACCACAATAGTATTGACCAAATACATACCACAATAATATTGACCAAATACACAAGCTAATATATAAAAATAAAAAATTATGTATTTCTTGCACAACATTATTACAATGAAGAAATATCTTCACACATCTCCTTATCTTTTTTACTTCAAGAGTGCTTGATAAATAGGATAGATAATAGGTTTATTTAATAATAAGTGTCCCACTATCCTCCACTAAGAGGTAAGTGGCCATAACATTACATAAATAGAGAGATAATTTATCCTCTACTAATAGATCCACGATGTTTGTGGCCCCTTAATCCCTAAACAAGCTTAATTTACTCCAACACCCTCCCTTAAGTGATAGTTAGGAAGATAGGAGAAAAAATACATCCCGACTATAAATCTTGATAAGGTACCCATGTACAAAACCATAATGAAAAATAGAGAGAAAACTTATGTTGTAAGGTGTCAAAAGAAGCAAGAATCAAAGACTCATCATAATGTTGAAGTAGGTGTAATGGATGGAATGAATTCCATCAATAAAAAATGTACTCAATCAACTGTCCCATACCCCCATAATGTTGAAAGAGTATATTTCCTCAAAATATATGTATGTTAGGATGAGGACAAAACTCAAGCACTGAAAGCTGGCACTAAGCTTCACCAAACTAGATACTCTTCAGAATGAGAATGAGTTCTATAACAAATATGAAGGAGAAGTTTTGTAATTTACACTTCAATGTAGTTATTGGTTCTTAGCTTTATGTATGTGGGAATTATGGTTGTGGTAATGTAATGTTAGATTGATCCTCATTGAGAGTGTTTATCACTCCTATATGCTATCAGAGCCATCTCTACCAACAATTCCTCAACCATTTATTTGGAGTATATGGTATTTTTCCAAAACTATATTTATTTTGATACCATATCAGAGTGATAAACAATCACCTAAGGTCTCTCTAGTAGACCATTACCATAGAATTATTAACCAAATACATACCACAATAATATTGACTAAATACACAAGCTAATGCATAAACATAACAAACTATGTATTTCTCACAAAAACTTATTACAATAAAGAAATTTCTTCACACATCACCTTATCTTTTTCACTTAAAGAGTGATTAATAAATAAGAGAGATAATAGGTTTATTTAATAATAAGTGGTCATCCCACTATTCTCCCCCAAGAGGTAAGTGTCCATCCCATTAGAGAATTGGAGAGGCCACTAACCTTTATTAAGATATCCACCTTGATTGTGACACATTAATCCCTAAACAAGCTTAATTTACCCCAAAATGATTCAACCTCTACCAAAAGTATATGACACAAATTCTTATTTTAACTATCACCAATGTGTTGGGAATTCTATGAACACCTATTTTAAATCATAAAATCCAAGACCTCATTAATAGTGAAAATATAACATTTGATGATTTAACAAAGGATTCAAAATCGTAACATCCATTGACCATAAAAACTAGAATATATTCAACAATCCATTACAATATCATTCTAAAGAATAACTAAAAGTGAAAATGGCATATAATGTAAATCTTCCCCCACCACATTATGAGAACCCATTAGACAAGATTATTGGCACACTTACATGTGATATAACTTTTATGGTTCAAATGCCTTATGTCATATTTGATGGCAGTGACATTATGGATGATGACTAAGATCTTCATTCCTTGTTTATTAGATCATGTATTAATCATTAGCTTATACATAGTGTTATGGTTTATAATATTTATAATCATAAAGTATGTACCATGACATTACTAACATATTTCAAATATACACATGATGATTTATACCCTAAAACAAAGTGGTCAAACATTGAATGTAAAATCACTACAAGTTTATGGTGAGATTGATTTACCTTTACAAGTTGGTACAACACATGTAACCAGATAATTATTAGTGATGCCAAATATAAGAGTCTTTGATATGTTATTGGGACTACCTTGGATTCATAATCTATGAACAATACCCTCCACAGTAAATAGATGTCTCAAGTGTATTTATGTCAATAGGGTAATCACAATTTTAGGGATTTAATATAAACATCCATTACAACAAGCTATGTTTATTCTAATAAAACTAATTATACAACCTATTAAGGTTAATTATGAGTGAAATCCTAATAAAAATTCAATCCCATTTCCTAGGCAAATTATACTTGAGAGGCCATTACATCAGAGATACATAGTGGACTCTATGGAGTCATCATCTATATATAAATGTCTGATCCATTTGTTAAGAGGAAGTCAACATGTTTTAGAGAGTAAAAATACCCAAAATTACAATTACACTAAAAATTCAATAGAGAGCTAAACAATGGATTCCAAAAACCACTAAAAATCCTACTAGTTATTCATGACCACAAAGTCCTTTGAGGCATAGGTAGAGTATTAAAGATTCTTCACATCATAATTCAACACATATACATGATCTTTGGTATCATGGATAATTTATTTTACCCCATTTTGAGCCTAGAGGAACCTATGAGCATACATAAGATGAGATCATAAGATATATTTCTCATTCATAATTTTTTTTAAATGAAATTAAAAAATATAAAACTTCAAAAAAATCTAAAAATCAAGAAAGTACAAATAAATTTAAAATAAATCAAAAATACAAAAATACATAACATTTACATGTTTACTAGATTTTGCCTATGTTATTTAATTTATGTTAGTAGATATCATTTAATTTCCTTTATATACACACATATGTCTTATGGGTACTTGAGTGTGATGCATACATACATTAGATCTATGATATATGACCCTACAAATGTATGACCTTTTGTCTACCTACATGATACACTACATTGGGACATATGTTTATATTGATCATGATCGATATAGGTTACATTTTTATGATCACTTTAAATTATCATATTGAGCTTATATATTAACAATAACACATGTCTATTATCATGATTACATCTTGCATAATGTATTATACATATGTTGTGTTATAGGACATTTTACTAAAACACGTATGTAAGGATTGGTATGATATGCTTATGCTAGTTGCTTATACTTCACTTATTCATCTTATCATAAGGCTTATTTGAGTGTACATGTTTGATAATTTTATTAATTGTGGAACATTTAAATAAGTTTCTTGTTTTTTGGACACAATTAAAATGAGTATTATTTATTTTATGTATAGACATTTGAACATGTCCTCTTATTTGAGTTTGTGGAATTTGAATATGACTATTTTTTTTGGTCTCCTTAAACCCATTTTGTGTGACATTGAGTGTTCTTGTGTATGTATTTGATTATTTTATGAGCTTTTGTTTTTTTTATTTCTATATGTTACCATGATTCATATCCTTATACTATGAGATTCACTGATACATCTACTTAGACACAATACCACTACATACTTATTTACTACATGATTGATATAGATATATCATAATTATCTTATCCTTTTAAGATAAGGTGATTATCACGTTGTATTCCCCTCACATAAAAATTTAGGTGGGGTGGGTATGGGAGTCAGGGTTGGGCACATCAGTGGGGGAGTGTCATAGAGACATGAGTCTACACACACATACAATTATTAGAATTGATAAAATTTGATATCATTATGTAGTCATACAAAATATCTAAATTAGTATTTTTAGTGTGGCTTGTGACACCCCATCCATAGGTCCTTTTTTCATTCTCTTACGACCCTTCTAGACACCTTTCTACTCATTACCAGTCATCCAAAACCTTCTAAAAAATAATTCCACCTCAGCCAGATAGTATTCCCTGTGCCAATCCTATTCCCCTAGATCTTGAGCCTGTAGGATAGAAGTGCCCCATTTGGACCATAATTCCCCATTGAGAAGTGTCTTATTTTTGGTGATCTTATCCATTTTCACTTTGAGCCCCAATGGTTATTTTCATCTAGTCCTTATCCTTAATTATGTCAGCCTAACACAAATACATCTGACCCATGACCAATTATTTCCTATAAAATCCCACTCAAAGCTCATTTACAAAAGAGGTGAACAAAATTACAAATAAAGAATGAATAAAAACAAATATCTAAGGAAAAATTCCCTATTCTCTATGCACAATCACCCAATACAACTGTAAACCTACTCAAATCCTCATCCTAGCCCTTAGCCACCTCAAACACTATCAATTTGGCATTTGTATCCACATCACACTATTGTACAAAACACATTAGGTGGAATAACTATAAATGGATTGATACCTCTTTAGAGTATTGGTATGTAGGCAGTGTGTCTACACAAAGGGGTGTGGATTGCATGTTTAGTAAATCTTTCACACTAACCCCCCTCTTTCTCAAGTGACTCAAATATCATTTTATCAAGCATGATGGAGGGTTAGGGTTTGAAGACAATATCAACTCCATAACGTGTTCTATCAACAACAATCACTCTATTTTTTATAGGCATGCTCACATAGGCATAATGCAACTACCTATAAAGTTTTAGGTCTTTGTGATTAGTTTGGACAATAGTGGCAGGAATGGACAATAGCGTCAGACACCGAAGCATCTACTTTTTGGTGCTCCTATCTTTTTACCAAAATGAAAGCCATATTTATGTTTATGACACCTTTCCAATCTTTTATATCCATTTTTAACCTCTATATCAACCATCTCAGTCTATTTTCTAGCTAAGTTATGTTTCTTCCTATTTATTGCTATTTTTAAAAGTGAAAAAGACAAACTATTGCACAAATTAGGACTGTATTTATTTTTATATTCTATACTAATTAATATAGACCCTTAACTAAAATAGAAATAAAACTCCAATATTTCTAGATAAGTTAAATCATTTGGTGAACCTGACTTACTTCATTTGAACAAAAAAAATTGGAAACCCTAAGAAATATTCATTGCTATTTTTTAGCAATATGTTTCTGATTTTTTTAAAGTAAATCAGATTTCACATAAAATTAAAAATTTATCTTGCTTATTTCAAATAATTTCTTGCAAATAATGAGTCCATACTCAGTCCTATCCTATATATGAATGATGAAGTTTACTATATGTTAATGCAAAGCTTCATTCTTTCCCTTTCATGCTTACTTTTTATAATATGAGATGATATTTAGAAATTTATTGCTAAACATGTTAAGATCCCTTTCCTTCAAATCAATGTTTACTTTTATTTAATACAAGGCTTCATTAATTATTTTACATACTCTCTCTCTCTCTCATACAAAATAATGTTCAACTCTATCTTAGTAAACATGTTATAAATGTCATGTTACAACTCAAAAAATTTAATGCATTAGTGCAAAGTTCCATGATATCAATCCCTTTTTTTATATCTCTCATGTGGAATGTTCTTTATAATCATATTTCTATAAAAATTATAACTCAAATTACATGCATTTCATCCCAAATACATGGTTTCTACCTAGATGTATCTAACTCTTTGGCTACTTTTGAGTATCTCCCCATCACTACTAGACATAAGAAAAAACTAGCGGTTATATCTATTCCTCCCTTCAAACTTGGTTCACCTAGATCTTATCCTACACCTACTACTATATCTATGCCTGTAGTAAATCATGTGGTACATGCTATCACCCAAGCTTATGAAGATAGGCAGGTTGATTACACCCATGGCTATAGCTTTGTCACTTAGGTTATCACCCCTTTCGATATAATTTATGCTCCTCCACTAGTTACAGTTCTTCCTATAGTTGATATTAAGACATAGTCAAAGCCTCCCTCACTAGCATAGAGAGTTCATACACTTCTACAAAGGCCTCTCTTAGAGAGACCACTACATCAGTGATAGTTTCAGGACTCTAGATAGTTTCTAACTATAGTATTCACACCCATGACAGTATCATTGAGGTTTCATGTCTATACACATAGATCACATTTTCAAATAGCTTATTATAGAACCAAATGGGTCCCTAAGATCCCATAGTTGCATCCACTTCTCAGAGTTACAGGCATAACCCATAGTTAGTTTCTACTACATAAATTTTAGAGAACTTACAACATACATAGCTTTCAGAGTCACAGTCTCAACCCTTCCATCATGCTTCATGATTATGCATGATCCCTCTCCTTGATACATGATAACATGATAGGGAGTCTCTTATGAGAATCATCAGTTAGTATCATTTATTCTTGGTCTTTCTTGTACATAATTTCTCATCTTACTTATACATAGTTTCTTCTCAGTCTTTCTTGTACATAATTTCTCAGCTTACTTGTACATAGTTTATTTTCACTTTCTTATAGATAGTTTCCTTATGATTACTTGTACATATCTTATTTTGAAATACCAAAAATAATATAACATGTCAAAATACAAAAAAAATTCAAATAACTCAAAACACTAAAAACTTTTCAACTATATGCATTATTTATGCTTTACATTTCTACTACCAAACTAGACTCACATTTTGCTATTTAATTCTATTGTTTGTCAATTTATCTACATCACCATGCTTCACTTGATCTTCTTTGAGTGTGTGTAGTGACACCCAGATCCTTGATTGATTTACTCTACCCATTGAGGGGGCATCCTTTTTTTACATTCGAGACATATGTCAACATATCTACCCATCGAAGGCATCTTATACGTGACTACACCATGCAGGTTATGCCATTCCTACACCACACACTCTAGTTATCATGTTGATGAACATTACTTACTAGCTTACATAGATTATTCTATTGACACTCAATAGTATATAACACTTGTGTATTTCTTAGCATTTGCCTTGTCTTGTACTACATGTTATGCATACTTTCACTTCTTACTTTGATTAGTTATATGTGATAATATTTAGAGCATTTACATGACTTCCTTTCTTGATTTGAATAGCTAGATATGATTTCATTTCTCTATTCTTATTTTGTTACTTGTGTGTGCCTTACGACATTTACCAATGTCCTTTGCTTGTACTCTTATATGTGCTTGTGGCCCTCATGTGAATCTTGATTGTTTAAAAATTATATGTATATATGGGAATTTGAACATGCCTTGTATGCTTGCTTTCCCAATTTGAGTGACATGTGCCCATGTCCCTTATTTTCTTGTCCCCTTGGCCTCTTTTGTATGCATCTTATTTTTTACCTTGCATTTTGTTTGCTTGTTTGCTTCTCATTTGTTTGCAATGCCATGATCCAAATCATACATTATGTTTCCTTATTGGATGCTATGATGGACATCATGCTCCATACCTACTTGAAAACTAACAATATTTCTAGTTTTACCTTAGTATACTACACATGATATTACATTATTACATCTATCTAGGCATAGCCCTATTGACCTAATAATCTCCAATACAAACTATGATATATATTGAGATATCTTTTGGAATATCATTGATATATCATGTATTTCACAATATAATACACTTGTATGGCTCTTTATTCTAAGGATAGTCATTGTAGGGTCTTCATTCCTACCCTTAGAAGAGGGTGTAACAAACAGGGGTTTTGTCACAGAGATCAGAGCCCTATACCAATCAAAATTAGTTTTTAAAAATGCTCAAAATAGAAATAAAAATTCAAAATACACATAATAAACCAAATAAATAGTGACAACATATAAAAATCATCAAAAAAATTAATTAACAAGAGTGCCCCATTTGGACTATAACATCGGATACCAAATTGTCCACTTTTCACTGCTCCTGTCTAAACAGCAAAAAACCCAAAAATTTTAGAAACTGACATAAAGGTAAGGTCAATTACAATTTTATCAACTATAATTCAATTTAGATTGAGTATTTTTAGTATAGTTTTACTTAGATTATCCAGATATAGGGGGCATAATGCGTAGCATGATGGCTCTCACTTCTAGTTTTAGATTGCATAGTTGGTACAACTTTTAGATCAGAATCCATGTTATAGATGCTAGTGATTAGGGGAAATGTATGTGGCACATTTGCCTTATTTTATTTCTAGTTCATTGTATTACCCAAGTATTCTTATCAGTTTCATGCCTTATTCCATCTATAAATGGTTGGCATCATCTCAGAATGGCTTTCATATAAGCCTAATTCTTAGTTTTAGAGTGGCTTTCATACAAGCCTAATTCTTAGTTTTAGAGTGGCTTTCATACAAGCTTAATCTCAACCTTTCAAAGTGGCCAAGATTGGCTTATTTCTTATTACACATTAATCTATCCACACCACATTGTTAGATTATAGAGCATTCATGAGCCATCTCATATAAGACACATTCATACCAGTATCAGTTCATATTTCACACTTAGTGGGTAATGATGGAGCCAAAAGACTAGCTAGCCTTTGTATTCTTGAGCCACCTACTCAGAGGGATTGGACACATAGTCCAAACATCGATTAACACACACATGATCACATAGCTTCACTACATAGTGGGTGATAATGGAGTCAAAGGGCCAACATCTATATTCTTGAGCCACCCTCAGGGAATTGAGCACTCAGCTTTATTCATGATATTACTCTTAGTACAACACATACCTAACATCACTCAACATCACAATAGGTTTTTTATTGGTTCACATACTCGATGAAGTGTATTCATTCATTTCTCTTCCTCTCTCTTTTCCCTAGCCATTGTACGTTCTTATTTTAAATATAGCGTGTCTAGTAAGAATTGATCTACACCTTGTTTTCTCTTGCAGATTTATGCTTCATGTTGTACTCTCTCTATGCAAACTCAACATCATACATCTTCATGGGCTTCGCCCTTGTAGGTAAGTTCAAGTACACTTTTTATTTTTCCTTTATCCTATTATTTTGCTTTGTTGTATCACTAGAATAAAGGTGGGGTAAATGTAGTTATACAAAATGTCCAAATTAGTAGTTTAAGTGTGGCTTATGACACCCCATCCATAGGTAATTTTTGCATGTTATTGCAACCCTTTTTAACACCTTTTTGCTCATTTTTATTCATATGGAACCTTCTGAATGGTCATTCTACCTCAGTGAGATAGTATTCCCCATGCCAATCTTATTCCCCCAGGTCTTGAACCTATAAGATAGAAGCACCCCATTTGGACTATAATGCCCCATAGAGAAGTATCTCATTTTAAATCGTCCTATACATTTGCACTTTGAGCCTTAATGGTCATTTTGATCTAGTCCTTATCCTTAATTAGGTTTGCCTAGTGAGAATTTATCTAATGCATGACCAATTATTCCCTATAAAATCCCACTCAAAGCTCATTTACAAATGAGGTGACCAAACTTACAAAACAAGCAAGAATACAAACAAATCACTAGGGAAAAATTCCCTATTATCTACATACAATCACCTAATACAACTGTAAACCTACTCAAATCCTCATACCAGTCCTCAGTTACCTCAAACATTATCAGTTTGGCATTTGCATCTATATCACACTATTGCACAAAGCACATTAGGTGGGAGAACTACATATGGATTGATCCCTCTTTGAAGTATTGGCATGTAGGTAGTGTGCCCACATAAAGGGGTGTTGATTGTATGTTCAATACATCTTTCACAGTAACCCCACCTCTTTCTTAAGTGACTCAAATATTATTTTACCAAGCATGATGGAGGGTTAGGGTTTGAAGACAAAATTAGCTCCACAACATGTTTCATCAATAACTAGCACTCAAATTTTTATAGGCACATTCATACGGGCATATCAAAACTACCTTAAAATTTTTAGGTCTTTGTGATCAGTTTGGACAATAACAACAAGAATAAATAATATTGTCAAACACTGAAGCATCCATTTTTTGGTACTCCTATCCTTTCATTGAATGAAAGCCAGATTTAGGTTTACGATACCTTTTTTGTCCTTCATATCCATTTTCAACCTTTGTATCAGTCATCTCATTCTATTTTTCATTTAAGTTACATTTCTTCCTATTTATTGCAATTTTTAGAAAAGTGAAAAAGATAAGCACTTGCATAAATCAAGACTATATTTATTGTTATATTCTATATTGATTTATTAATCTAGATCCTTAACTAAAATAGGAATAAAACTTGCTTATTCCCAAATAATTTAAATCAAGTTACATGATTCAGATATACAATTGGGTCAGAATATTATGCACATTGCACTAATTTTACAAGTTTGAAAAAATAATTTTTAGGATTTGTGAGATATTATAAATAGTTTATAAATCAAAGGTTACATTTTTATAGATATTTCATCTTGAGACACATTACCTGTGCATATTCCATGTAAATTCACTAAGATCATAGATACATATTCATATTATATACACATTTATGAACCAAACTTAACAAGATACACTGATTGAGATTTTATCTATTTGCAGTAGTTAGCTTGCTTGAGTAGTGTGATAAAAATTCAATGCAATTGATGTGGTTATATGGTTATAGCATTTGACCTAGGCAATATTGGCTAGATTAGATATACATAATTTGAGTTGTATAATTTTGATTTAGTGATCTCGATGGCCTTGGCACAACTCACCTTTGCACTAGATTGGGGGCATGATCAACCTCTAATTCTCTTCTTCACATCTCTTGGGTTTGGTTTTGAACTTCTTTCTAAAATGATTTATAAGGGAAGAAGAATTAGCAAAGCAAACTACCAAGGGGAAACATGGTACATCAACCCACATGTGTACTTCTTCCTTGCTCTCATTTCTTCCAAGTATCTCAATTATTCAAGATTAGATTATATTCACTAATTAAACCATAACATGATTTTAGTTGAAGATAATACACAAACAACAAATTAAAATAGGGATCATGTCAAATATATCTATGTTTTACACATCAAGGTACACATTTATTTCCTTTAAACCTAGTAATTACTTCCTTCTACATTACTAGATTAAGGATGGGGGTGCAAAACAAGATGAAAAATATAGATTTTATATGGTAAACTAATCTTATACAGTTGAACAATATCACTCATAGATCAAACCTTTAGTTCATGATCTTTCAAATTTATAAAATTCTCACATTCACCATCTCACCATGTTTAAATACTTACCTTATAGTCTAATCCTAATATTTTAATTACCCAAATCAATTGTATCCTATAGTTTGCTTAAAACCTGATTAATCTCCTACTCTTGTAGTTACATATCTTTAGTAATTTATTATTCTAATCTACATTACTATCTATATTAGGACACTAAACTTGATGCTAGTGTCCTAGGTTTAACGCTAGTGTCGTAGGTTTGATGCTAGTGTTTGAACCTTATAGACAATCAAAATTTCAAATATTTTTAAATGTATGGGTCGAATTATTTGTAATAATTAATCCTCCTATGAGATATTTAAAAAATGTGTTGTATAAATACAATTCAGAGACAGTTCATTATCATCAAGTACAAATCAAACACACATGTATTATAACAAGAAAAAACACCTTTCAAGCTGTCAAAAAATGCCCCATTCTTTCCTATTTCCAAATTAGTCATGGGAGCATTATGATTACAATTCTGAATTATTAAAATAAAAACCCATGAACACTATTTGTCAAGCTACAAAATATACTTTTTCATGCACTCTCATATATAATATTTCACAATGGTTTAGACACATGCCCACATAAGGGGGACAAATACATCAGTCTAAGGCCTTCTTCAGAGTATTAACTACCTAGTCAATTCTCACTAATAGAGATGTATTTGAGGTCAACTCAACTTTGCTTAAGCCTAATAACCCTTTTTTCAATGTGGCATTCCATAATTAAAGGACCCAAGGTTTTAATCCACATACAAATATCTAGAATATGTGTGCATGATCTGAAGGAAGAATTGTAAGCCGATAGTGAACCCAAATAATCACAAATGGAATTTCAATGAAAATCATTGATAATTTATTAAATATATAAGCATCAAAACCAAGACAAAATATTTGATACTAGTGTCCATATTTTGATGGAAGCGTCTAAGTGACCATCAAAATAATATTTAGAATCTAATGAATCCCTACAAAGCATTAGCGTATATTCTTCCACACATGTGTTGAACATATCTACATGTACATCAATGAATAAGATAAGTATTATCTATCCTTCATGTTTAAGAATTGAAATTATTATTTGGAATGGTAATTTTTATATTTCTCATATTTCCATACTTCAACATTGTATCTGAATATATGAATCTGATTTATTTAATTGGCCTACTTTTAGAATAGTCTTCTCTTTAGTTGATTAGGATATTATCTTTTAACTTTATAGTTATTTGTATACTTTTGAATCTTCATCATATTATCCCTAAAATTTCCATTCTCCTCCATCAACCATTTGATCATGTTTTTATGCCAATTGATATCCTTTTTGCCAAAGTGATTCTCTCATGAAGATTATCATTGTATGTTGTATAACTTTTCCTTGGGTCACTCCCCATTCCAACCTCAAAGTATTTTCGTTGATCATGAGTTAAGTCACATTCCTCAATAGTCCTTTCCATGTGATCATCCTCACTACCCTCCTCAAACATTCTTTGAGAGGCAGGGGAATGACCCACGTCTAGAGATGAGCCCTTTAAAACTTTTTTTTTATAATTTGTATTATCTTTGCCAAGTTCCATTCCCTCATGAAATGAAACATATTTATATTTCATTCTTAGGAATCAATATTCAAATGGAATTTTGGTCCTCCTTTGGTTAAATCTCCCTTCCCCCTTATCCTTCTAGCTAAAAATGAGGAAGATGCATGTTTTTTTATTTCAACCATCTCAATTATAGGATCCAACCCATTTACATGGTTTCTATCCCAATGATACATTAAATATAGATCAATGCTTGATTTAGAAGTACCACTATTTTTTCTCTTTAACTTCCAAAATATAATGTCCCTAAGAGAGAATCAAATAAAAGTGCAAGATGATAATTTTCTATGGTAATAATGCTTTAGGAATTGAAGTGGTAAGTGTAACCATACTTGAATCTACCTTTCTGGTTTATCTTTCTCATTACCTACTATATGACTTAGTTTTAGGGAACAAGGATAGAATTCCTCAAATACTTATATTGAAAATATATGAGTTTATCTATCCCACTCAAGAAGGATATAAATTATTCATTTTTGTACCTTTTAAATTTGAAAAAAATTATACCATCATAGTTCATACATGTAATGTAATTAGGCTTCCATAAATAATGAAAGAGACTCCCTTGATATTCACATTATGAACTAACCAGGACTTAGTAAATTCCATAAAAATGTGAGGATCAAAGTATCTAATTTTTTCAATAAAGTTTGAAATCCCTCCCTTGTGTAGTATCCTCCAAACTATATTATTGTTATTTTTTGCCATTTTGACTACTAACGAATCCACTCGACACCTATCTCCACCCATGACATTTCTCATCTTTAAAACTCTTTTGGAAAAAATGTAAACTTGATTAATTTTAATAGGTAGTCTATACACCAAAACCACCTTCTAAGTAAACCCATGCCAATTATAAAACTTTTTGCTACGATAAGGAATGGTGATTTCATAGATGAATTCATGGAAATGATTAGTAATATTGGCATTCATGGCACCATTTCCTATACTTTTCCATCTTAACTTCACACAAAATAGGAAATTATCACTTAATGATATTGGGAAATGTGTTTTCTTAATGGAAATCCTTCGTATAGAATAAAATTGAGATTATTTAACCTTTGAAATCATGGACCAAAATATATTCATCAAGGGGCCCTTAGTGGTATGATCCTTGAAATTAACTTTATCTACTAAATTTGGTTTCCTCATGGATTAGATGTGATACTTTTATCAAAATACCATGGTAATATCTCCATTGTTCTATATCATATAAAGTGACACCTTCATTAGTACACCAATTAGATAAGTATAACTATACACATAAAACTAGTTGTATGTGGATGGCTTGAAATTATTGGAGTGGACTGACAACATCACTTATCATGTTACTTATATTCTAACTACGTGTATTCTTCTTAAATATACAATATATGATATTGAGGGAGTCATCTTCAAAAATCATATGATTGAATCATAAATCCCTAACCAATTGAATGTCCCATAAGGTTTCCTTAGCCTCAACCCAATTATTAGTTTGAATTCCCAAGAAACCCACATAGGCTGCAATTAGGTTCCCCTCATTGTTTCTTAATATTACCCCTCCACCAAATTTCATGATACTTAATTTAGAGGGGTCATATGAATTAATATTTATCCATTCTATATATGTAATTAACCATTACATTTATTCTATCAATATTTCCTTGATCAGATTAATTGACTCCCCTTAGCTAAGGTTCCATTTGATTACAATTTTGACTTCATCATTCCTAATCTCTTCTTTGTCCTTAAATTTTATAACCAATAAATTATCATGTATTGATTGGATGATCATATGAGCTATACTTTACACTAATTTATTTTGATTGAAAAAAAAAAACTAAAATTTATTTCCCACCAAAATATCCAAAAAAATTGAGGGATTATGAGTTTTCATATTTTTTTAGGATTTCACTAGAGAAAGGAGATGACTATTGGAGGCTAAAATCAAGGATTGTATTTGTATGAACCTAACATACCTCCAAAAGTTTCTAATAATTTTTAAAGTATGGTATACAAAGTGATAGAAAATTATTAGATGCATCATAGATTCAACATTTTGTTCACACAAGAAACCCCCTGTTAGGGACGATAAAACCCCTCTTCATCAAGTTATCGATTGTAAGAATCTTTTTCAAGATCACAAGCTAGAAGAATAAATTGATTTTATTTAAAATATCCTTATCCCAAATATTAATCTATGGAAACCCATCTTTAATTTTATTTAAAGTCATTTTATAGCAATATTTGACACTATAGTTTACATCTAGAGTAAGAGCCCATAAAAAATAATACTCCCTTATAGATTCACTTATGTGATAGCTTTTGATGAGTATATTTAAATCATATACTATATCTCTTTCTTAATTAAAACTTTCATAATAAATATATTTCCAAACATCTCCTTCCTTCTTAATCTTTTTATAATTAAAAAAGAATATCTCATAATTATTTTTAGTCTATTACTTGTTTTATCCTAAGGTTGAGTGCCACTCAATGGAGAATTTGAGAACCAAGTATCATTCCAAATGATGGCCTTCTCCCATGAACCTATGCTATATTTACCTTTTGGTCTGAAATATTTTGTTTACTACATGCAACCAACAATAATGTTGGTGGTCACTCTGTAGATACATCTTTTCAATATTATGGCTCCCTTTGTAGATTTATTTATGACCTTATAAGACCCAAATTTTATATCAATAATAACTTGAATACTTTAGAGATTATGTACTTCCATTCAGTACTATGGTAACTAAGATGTATTATCAATTGTGAGATACTAAGGTTCAAATCATTTTTATCAACAACATTTTATCACTTATTAAAAAATCAACAATTATCTATCATTTGTTAAAATTTGTGATGTGGTTAGAACCTTTTAGAACAAGATTTTAGAGGCTAACATGTTCACATTTGGAACATGAGCTACACATGGTAAAATAATTAAAAAAAAAATCATATGTCAATGCTAAAAGCTATGAACATGAGTTCTAATATAATAATGATGATAAGAAGATGGTAAATGCTATAGATAAATCATATACAAAGATTATGTTATGTCAATAAAAGGATTGTAGGAAATTTACAAGATTGAGTAAAATTCCTCAAAATGTGAATATAATATTAGTTAGTTACAATATTATTACTTTACTTATTATAATGGCTATGGATCCATCAAGTCCCTTGCCTATGAAATTGACATTGAAGGCATATTGTGATTTTTGTTCACTTAAAGGATGCTCTACAAATAGATATATCACTTTAAAACATAAGATTCAAGATTTAGTTGAAAATAGTAAAATTAAAGTGTATGATATGCATTCAAACATGACATCTAAAACATATACTAAAAATGAGAAATTAACCAATAATATTAAATTCCATATGGTAAATAAACCAAAGTCCAATAATTTGTTTATGGAATAAAAACACCATTTGTTTCATAGTCTTAGGATTAAATGATTCACTCAAGAAGAAAGATGCTTCTATTAAAATTATTTGTAGTGAAGAGGATATGGCACATAAAATTTTATTAATGGATCATTATTTATAAAATCATTTACACATAAAAATAGGGCATAATGGTTGAAAATGGTTCAAATTAGAATATATGCACCAACCAATTTATTTATAACCTTGGACTTATCTTGAATGACTTGGCCTTTACTTCTATTAATATCATGAGATATGATGATATTAGAATGAATCCTCTTGGTCATTTTGTTTTACTTATTAAAATGGGTACAAAAATAATTTAAAATCTAATTCATGTGGTGTCAACTATTGGATCATACAATTCTTTACTTTTCCAACCATGGATATATCAAATAAAAATAATGCCTTCTATTTTACATCAATGTGTAAAATTTAAACATTTAATTCAAGTCATTTCCATTTAAATAGATACAACATATTATCCAACCTTATGCCATATAAATTCTTTAAAGAGAACCAAAAGAATATTAAAACGGTTTCCTAAAAATAAGGTGCATTATATTCAAAATCATAATTTAATTCCAAACAAGGATGCAATAGATATTATTATGAATCCAATCAAAATACATAATCATAAATAGAAACAATGTAAAAGCTACATTAATTACATAATATTACAAATGACTATTATGATGACAAATTCTTATATTTACTCTCATGGGTCCCACTGTGCCTTATACATATTAATTATGGTCTTGGTGCTTCAAGAATTTTTATTTTATGGTGATTATTATAGACACATTAACATTATTTATTATTTTCACTAAAATGCTCTTATTTTGAAATTTGATTGAAAAACACTCTTTATTATATAAAAACTTTACAAAATAAAATAGAACTAGTCATACAAAAAAATAGGTGGAAAAGTCACACCCCAAAACACACTAGGCTATAGAAGCCCATGGAAAGCAGCAAAAGCAACTAGAAGGCCATACCGGCTAGAAAGTCTAACACGTGTGCACTAACAACCAAAAAAGGATAAAGCACAAATAAGTCCTTAACCAGAAATATCAAACATGATAGCAGGTGGTGGAGGGTCCTAAGGCTTCCCTCCCCACCCCCTATTAGTTGGGGGGTCCTCATCCAAGGTAAGAGGATCCCACCCATCATTCTATTGCTCTTAAGGAGTTTTTTAGGGCTGCTCAAAATTATACTGAGGCAAAGAAATGGTAAGCACTAGGCATGAAAACTTATCCTACTGGGGAGACACCCGGCCTCTTCCACTACCACTATCATGACAAGATGATCCACCCAAAAAATAAGTAGTCCCACACCCAAGATATGACCAGTGAGAGTGAGGAGAAGAGCTCTTCTGACTCTAAGATCGATGACTTTGAGCCTAAGAATGCTTGGCTCCACCACCACATCCCTGAGGAGGTGTGTGTTTGGGTGGTTCCTGACCAACAACACAAGGGGCATTACCCTAGTGATCTATCAGCTCCTGTAAATGGTAAAGTTCCAACCACACTTTCTTTGTCTAGCTCTAGATTTGGATTTGAATGCTCTCTATTTATTTCATGTACTAGATTAATTTACATTTTTTTATGCATGTTCATTCCTTATGTGTTTCTTATGATTCATTTGTATTCATGAATATCCACCTATTTATAGAGGTTATATTCTCATACACATATTATTAATGGTATTTTCTAGATAGATATAATACTTACATGGATATATATCATTGTGGATTCAAATTGGTTGGAAGCACCTTTCATGTTTGTTTAAGAGGCATTTTTTTTCATCTCATAGAAGTGTTTTAGGTTCTATCTTTCATGGTTTCCTTTACCATTTTGATCTTTCATGTAATCATGGTTATAATTCTCAATATGTACCTTTGCATGGTATTTACTTCTTTGTATATTCATATACTTATTGTAATTTATTTGACTTCAATGTTACCTTATGTTTCATTATATGGGTGATTTACTTCCTCTATGTTTCTTTGATTCTACAATATTTGACATGTTTTCTTCATGTACTTATTGTTTCATGTGTCTCTCTTGTTCTCCATATGATTTATGTATTTTATTTTCTTATATTATACACATTGCATCACATACTTGTAACTTCTTATTTTTTATTCTCTAATTTATCTATTTTATTTATGGGTGACATTTATTGTACTGAGTACCCTGCATATGGTATGTTTTTTGGCATGTATGTTCTAAGAGTGGAATGATTACTATGTGCTTATTGAGCCTTAATTATTTACTTTGCATTATTATATGATAATTCTATGATCAAAACCATGCACATATTATTGTTTGTTTTTCTATGTTTCATGACTCCTATTATGTATCTATTGGGACAAGGATCTAATAGTATGTTTTTATTGTGTACATTTGTTTCTATACTACTTATATTGGGGCATTGCATGTTAGGTTTTGACCCTAATTTATTTCATGTTGTCCATGGGGCACACATAACCCTTTTTCTTATATTGATTATATATTTGCTATAAAGGGACATATTAATCTTTTACTTACATTGACTATGCCTTTCTCATCTAGAGGAAACTCATTATTCTTATGTGTACATTACTTACAATAAGAAAGGCATGGGTCAAACTACGTATTACATGTACATGTTTTCATGACCTGATTATTTTATTCATAAATTAGTGATATAATTATATTATCTTATACACAATGTGCACAATCATTTATTTTGAGATGAATATTCACATGTTCTTTCCATATCTAATTATTTTATCTTGATGAATCTAGTTCATTTGATGGTACATAACGTATAATCTCTTGATCCTTACATGGAAGTAATCACATGGTGGTATACACCATATTCCACTTGGTTCATCATGAGAGACATATATATTCAAATATAATATACATTCTAAGGAATACATTTCACATGGGCATCTTTAAAGCTTTCACATAACTAGTTTTATTTGTTCCTAACTTCATTTTATTTCATATATTTCATTATTTCTCTGAATTTATATAGACATAGAGTCATTTTTCATACATTTTCTATAATTTTTTAAGGGTAAATGTTTCCATATCCCAAAAACACTAGCATCAATTTTTTAATCTATGATTTTATGACTTTTCATAGTGGAAATGAGGTAATCTCTATTTTCTTGTGATTTTCAATTCATTAATATACTCACTTTGGTATTTCCTACTAGGTGGTGAGGCAACTATGTCTTATCCAAATGTCCATCATTAATTTTAGTTTGACATGTATACACACAAGTACATCAAAGTGGAGTATTATGTAGACCCATAAAAATTGTCTTATGGAATTATTTATAGTGCTCAATTATATGAAATTAATATGTTTTTCTTATATTAGTTTATTGGGATTTAATTATGAAATATGATTCCCCTTGTTGGGTTCCAATGTGTGAGGTTCCCCTCCTCTTGTGTATCCTGTAACTTTACCATACTATTTTAAAGAACCCCTTTTATCCTAATCTCACCTTATGATTTACACCCAATGTGGAAGCCCCTTCTAAGTTAAGTACACTTGCATTTATCACTACTTCTCTTTGGGGTTTAACAATTGGAAAGTGACATCAATGTGCATAATATTTAATTTAAATTTAAAATGACACATATAAGTAAAGATTCATTGTAGTTCATTTTTGCATGAGGAATATAGATAGAATCTTTTAATTGTATACAAAAATTTATTCAGAGTTTACTGCTTGTTGTATCCGTTGGATGAATAAAAGTTGGAATATTTTTATTAGATTAAATTTATAATTTTAAGTTTTTTTCAAGACTTGTTCCCAAGGGGATGTGATTAACCCCAAATCTATCCTCAAGTTTTGATTACTTTTCAAAGTGTTAGTGGTAAAGTGGAGTTGCAAGTTCTAAGATAAGAGCTCCAAGTCAACATATAAAAACTCCAAATAAACATATAAATTTACAACATGTAGAAAAGATAAATATAAAAATTATCTCTTTCATTTTGGAATTAATTAATTACGTTGATTATATTATTTAATATATTATTTATCTTAATTAAATGTTTATAATTATTTATAATACAATTTCATGTAAATCTATTTATCCTAAGGAAATTGTCGATGTTACATGGACCTCCCATCCATCCAATCAGACCTAAGCCCCAAGTTATCTTATGCGCAACCCTTTCCTAAAATTTCAGGTACAAGAATTGTTATCCCAAGGTACCTGAAATGACTTTGGTCTCATGGCTTAATAATTTCACTAGTTAATTGACGGTTTTGTCCCAGAAAGTCAAGATTGAGATTGATCATGACATTCCTCGCTAGGATTAGATTTTGAGGCTATATACACTCCATGAGGCTATTTTTTTTATAGTTGTATTTACCACTAGATTTGAG
Organism: Torreya grandis; assembly: GCA_037957365.1. Lineage (NCBI taxonomy): Eukaryota > Viridiplantae > Streptophyta > Pinopsida > Cupressales > Taxaceae > Torreya > Torreya grandis. The sequence goes on along the minus strand of JARHVA010001893.1, from coordinate 313,091 downwards.
AACTAGATTTGAGAGAAGAGTTATTATCTGTATACGGATGTTGGATGAAACTTATCAATTCTCTTGGTTAGAGATGCTTCGTCCTCCTTCAGCTAAAAATGATTTCTCTTGGATGAAAAAGTAGTCGGATAATACAGAATAATCCAATTGGAAACTTAATTTTTTCCCAACATCTCTTTGACATCAATTGCATAGCTAATAAGAAAATTCTTCTATAGATATGATTGTCAAGCGACTCATTCCTCATCTTGCTCGGCTATGGACGTATGTTAAGATCTATATATTCTCACCAGACAAATCTGTAAGTTAAGAGGGAAAATAATAGAACATTTGGTAATATCCAACTTCCGAGGATAGCATCTCCGCCTCCATGCTCAAACCATTCTTCAAATGCAATTTATTAGACTCTGTCTAATTTTGGAGACCTCTTTCACATTGAGAAAGCAATAAATACTTCTGATATGAATTCAAATTGATTAAAGGTGAATTTAGCCCTCCGATGCTATATGCTTGGATTTTATTTTCCAATGTTTTTCATTTTAGCTCATTGGAGACAATTACATATTTCCTCGTGTCTATTCAGTTAGTTATACTTCTCAAGTCCAAACTGACCTATTTTGATAATTGATAGACACTAACAAATTCTTTGTTCCTATAGCCTGTAATTGGTTTATCTCCACCCATATATATAAATGTTAGAGGTTTTTGAAATTGAACTAGAACAATTTTAGCTGTAAACGTATATCTACACCCAAATACCAAGCCGGGTCTTCTGTATTGCAGTTAGGTTTCTATTGTAGTATTAACAAACGGAGGTTTATGCCTGATTGGTGAAGAATACAGCACTGTAAGGAATTGGGGTTTGAACACGAATCATTTGGCTGGTAAATATAAATCCCTACTAAAAGGAAGGATGCAATTCAATCGACAGAAAGTTCACTTTTGCGTGCCGCCACTACAATTTGAGAAACTTTCATATGGTTGAAGCATGAAGTGATGAGATCTGTACCAGGGAAATAGCGATTTACACTTAATTTTCAGAGATTTCAAGCTTCTACAGTCTATAATTATTGAAACATACCTGCATGTTGTTATAGCGATTGAAGGTCTTGGCACAGACTGGACAAGAGAACTGTGTTGATCTAATCAGGATCTGGGATGCTGTGGGTATCCAGTATTCGTGGTCGCCGCCTTCTGAAAATGATGATCTGGACCTACACTCCTCTGGATCATGGGTACTCTTCGTTTTAGGCTTCTCACAGCATGAACTGTTAGGAGGCCCTATATGCAAAGCCACAGTCACATTTTGACTCAGTTCCGCCGGATCCGGTCTCAAAATCTGTTCATCATTTTCTCTGGGAAGGCTGACACTAGACAGCAATGGGAGAGCCTCTCTCAGAAGTGGTTGCTCAGGCGGTTGCTGCAGCTGATGGAAGAAAAAAGGATTGCTAATCTGATTATTAACGTTCATGAAATAATTTGTGTCTCTGCGCAGGTTGGCAGAGACATCATGAGCTTGACCAAGAAATGAATCCATGCAAGGAATTGTTGTGCCAGTGGATGATGGTGATAATGATCCCACTACTGTTCAGGGCTGCCATGAAATAGGTTGTGCTGCCGCCCCTCCAATACTCCCATACTGTTTATTATGATTGTATGTCTTGTCATTAATTTTTTCTCTTCGGATTGGCCATCCCTATATGCCCACTCACATGAATATCTTCATGTCTGATTTTGGAACTTAATTTAATTTTTTTTTACTGATTTGTCTCCTCTTATCTCACAATTCAGGGACTCTAAGAATGAATCTGTCAAACAAATCTGAAGTCCCCACACTATGAAGAATTCACAAAACGATAAGAAAATTACTTCAAGAAGGAAAAAGTGGCCATGTGCCGAGCTGATAATGGAGATAAAACCAGAATAATGGTGATGCTTTCCCCTTGGTACTAAAAGTGGTTTCACGTGTGGATTACAGTAATGGTAGTAGTACAACCTACAGTCACTACACATCAACCTACACTGATAATTACAGAAAACTATAGTAAGAGGGCCCATTGAAATTTGATATTATTCGCTTTCACCTTCCCACTCTATGTATATGTAGGTGCCTTTCACGAATCACTCATTGCATGTTTTTCCTCGTTAATGGTGGAGAATGGCATTGACTGAATAATCTGTTAACCCGTGGGTGTGTTTTTATGTGGGTGGCGACAATGCGCGCGGTCATATTGTGTCGGGAGATATGGTAAACAAGGATGATGCTTTGGGGACCACAGGTCGATTGATTGGGTTTTTCACCTCTCGCAAAGGTTATAACTAACTAACCTTTCTTAGTTTGTACGTCCACGCTTAAAAAATAAAAATATACTTTCATGAAAAAGAAGCATCTCGATCTTATTCTCATTATATATATATATATATTTATATATTTATATATTTATTTGATGAATCAGTGCTTTGCTGTGATTTTTAGAGGGGTATTCATTTCACTTTCATCTTTTTTCACGTGCCAGGGTTTGCTAGTAGTAATAATTGATTTCTGGGGGGTTCTTTGTAAGCCAAGCAACTTCGTCAGTTGAACCAACAAATGTTCACTATATACTTTTCTTTAAAAACACACTCCTTTTTAATTTATTTGGAAAAAGTTATAATATAAAATTAAGTTATAATTTTATTGTTATGATTGATGGTAAAATGTGTGTATTTTTTTTTAAAACATTAATGAAGTAAAAGGGATCTTCATCCCAATTTAAATAAAGTATTCAATAAATTATTAAAATTAAAAAATTAATAAAACATATATCAAAAAATAATTAATCAATAAATTACATCAATATATTAATAATAAATATCTCTAAAAATGAATATATTAAACATTGAAAAATCACAAATATAATCTACCATGTGAAGATAACTAAGAATTATATTTAAAAAAAAAAAAAAAACCGAAAAACAAAAAAAAACAAACAAACAAAAACACACGATTTAACTAAGAGCAAACAATAAAAAGCTCTTGAAAACTTTGTAAGAAAGCCCAAACCCATGTCAAACAAGCTGAAAAACCACAAGACACATGATTAACCATCAACCCCACTAAAAGAAATATTGTTATTAATTTTTTATTTATTCCTTCTTTTTAACGAATTCACAACGAATCATCTTCTACTTCGAGCATTGGAATTTTAAGGAGTGTTTCTTGGTCTTATAAGATCTACACCATGAAAATTTATGGAACATTTATGGAATGTTTGCTAACCTTCCCTGGGTCTTTAAACATTGAGATTCGCAAAGATAATACATCTTTACTCATTGGGGATCCAAGGGGAGTATGATGGGTTTATCTTTTTTTGGGATATTAATAGTTTTAGTTTAGACTTAAGAGATAGTTTGCATTATCATAAGTTTTTTTTCATTCATTTTAATTGAGATAGTTTTATCTTTTTTTTTTCAGTTTTATTTTCAAATAAGATTTCGGTAATTTTAAAATTCTTTTTAAAGATATATATATTGATTACTTTGGGTTTTTTGTTTTTGGTTGAAGGTGGAGGTTTCACCCTACTATTGTTAGGTAGGTGATAGTTAATATAAAGCTTCATTTTCATATTGAAATTGGGTTTGACAACATCAAATTGTTTAGGATTCCTTTGAGAGACGAAAACTTTCCCAAGATGAAGGACCTTGATCTCTTGGAATAAAGTTGAAGTTATCATCTTTATTCTTTAAATCTATGGTCTTCAAAGGATTATGTTATACTTCATGTCCCTAATGATCACATAAATTTCCCTAAAAACTATTTTAGGTCCCAAAGTCACAATAAGCAAGATGGTCTCAATGAAAGTGGACTTGATGCTATCATAGCCTCTCAAGGTGTTACGAGTGGTGGAGCAATTGGTTTCCCCATTACCAAGTTTTTGGAGAAACGAAGATGGGACTATGTTAATTGTCACCCCATCATCCACCATTGTTATCTTTACATAATTATTATAAATCAAAAATTTTAAAAGAAAAGCTAGATCCCCCCTCCTAGCCATCTCGATGTCAAGGGGAAGACTCATAAGGTCAAAAATTATCTAGTGTCCCTTGAGTTTTGCCTACATGGAAACATGTCCAAATTAATGTGGTTGATTTGGGCCTAGGATAGAGGTGCAAAAATAGTTAAGTGGCCCAATCCCAAGGCATCAAACAATTCTAAACGATAATTAAGAGCATTTCTTAGCAAGTCCATAAAAGAAATATAAGAAAATGTCTTTCTAAGATTAGCAACTAAGTCATAGTTTCCCATAGGGTTGGGGTTGATTTCAATATCTAACACATTTAAAAATTTGGGATTTGTATGTTGATACTCTTGTATGCAAGTAATGATGTTTGTGTCTTCATCTGTTTCTAATTCTACAACACCTATCATTTAAGGTTTCCTTTGAGACCTCAATTGGGGTGTCACATCAAAGTTGGATGAGCTTGAAGTAGAAGCTTAGGTGTCACATATTCCTATTGGTGAAGGTTGTTTAGTTTTCTTACACTATAGTTAGTTCTATATGTTTCACTGATGGTGGTTAGGAAACGAGTTATAGTATATGTTCAAGTTAATGTTTTGAGGTGCCACAAGACTAGTTGGTTGAGCTAGTGGGTTTGCATTATCATTCCATAGGCACATGTCAAAAAATGTTTGTCATCAGTCTTCATGGAGTCTTTGGATGAATTTTTTTATTCCCTAAAATAATGAGTATCATGTCTAATTAATCTATGGAAAACACAATAGACATTGGCATGTAAATCGTTAGTCCCTAAATCTAGTTTTGTTAACCAAACTATTGTGGGTTATTTCCTTGGTGAGGTTGGCTATAATATTTTGGGTAATGATAAATATGTTTAAATTGGTTTTGATTTGGGTTTTTAAACAATGTGTTATGGGGTGGGTGATGGTTGAAATAAACCATGTGAACTATGGTTGATAATTTTGGTTCCTCGCACCTACATCATTATTTTTTTTAATTTTATTGTTAATGGATTGTTCACAATGTTTGGTGTCTTATTTTGATCCATCATACTATCTATAGTGGTGTTTCAATTTCTATAACCTTAGGACCTTAATTCAGAAACACTACCATGAGTTGTCAAAATGATTGAAAGGTTGCCTTGAGGAGGTGGTAGTACCAGTCTATGTTTATCTAGGTAGAAGCTCTCTAATAATGGTGGGATATGCATTAACATGCTCATTATGATCTCATTCCCCTTTAAAATTGAGGATTTAAGGTAGGGGATGTGGAAAGATAAATTATTGTATATTATGATTTATAGGCTCCTTTAAATATTCGACATATCTCCCCATGACACTAAAGTCTGACAAAGGCATTATTGTATGAGCTTGAAGAGGAGGGTTAGGATAAGAGGTGGATGGAAAACTAACAAGATGAAAATAAGGAGGTTGATAAGGTGGAGAATACTAGGTCAAAAAATAATGATCCAAATGGGTTGATTTGGAAAACATGTGGTAATAAGGTGGAAGAGGATTATACGAAGAAGCATGATTCGATACTTGTAGAGGAGTGTGCATGGGTGACACATAGCTTAGAGAAATGAATGTTGGTAGTGTGTTAGTGGCCACATTTTTTTTTGGCAGGGGGGGCGGTATAATAAAATACACATCCAATTTTTTTTTGAATAGGGGGTTGATATGGTAGAGAAATATTATAAGCTATAGGGTTAGAGATTCCATGAGTAAGGATGTCCCCGGTATACAAATTTGAAGTACAGTTAGAAAGAGGTGGGTTAGATAGATAATAAAATAGCTAGTAAGGTGATTATAGGATGGTAATGGAAGAGGAATGGTCTTGGTTAGGAAGATTAGAATCCATCCCTTGATTTAGGGGGGCTTGATTACTCTCTAAATCGTAAATGTGACACACTAAGTTAGAGATTAGTTCATTTAGTGAAGAAATAGTGTTAAATTTCAGAACTTCCTTTATGAAAGAATTAGGAGGTAAAGATTGATAACCAGTAATGAATTAGTTTGTGTTGGAAGACTCAAGAGGAGTCAGTTTGGTGTGATCACGTGGTATATATATGTTTTGGTTATAGCTAAAGGGGTGTGAGGTTGATTATAGCTTTCTCAAACCATATTTTACATAACACTATACATTTAATAATTAAATCTCCTTATGTCATTTGTATCTAAATTTTACAAGCTAATGTGTGGTATATTCAAAATATGAGTCTAGGTTTCTCCTCTGATAGTGAAAATCATATTGTTCGAGTCTAGGTAGCTACTAGAGGTTTCAAAGGGGTTCCACACTTATTGAACTACTATAATTTATGTGTTTATGGATGAAGGTATTATAAATTGACTCTCCATTTTTTGAGTGGAGTTATTATCATTCTAGCTATATAAATAAGCCTCACTGAGAATGCATTGGTTCCTCTTATAGATTTCTAAATTGAAAGGTCTCTCAAATTCTTGTATAAGAATATTTTATGTGTATATAAATACCTATATAATAGATAGATGTGAAGATTGAAAGTGGAGAAACATGAAATAAAATAGGAATACACAAAAATATAAACCTTGCACATCATCTTCAAAATTTTATGTAGACATGGAAATTGACATACCAACCTTGTGCTCTCGACATCCCAAGGTCTACCCAAGACAAATGATGAAAATATGTTATGATGATAGATTTAGGGGTTTGGTTGGTTTGGTTAACATGAAGGAATGGGTTTTTGGATGATGGATGGCAAAGGGTGCTCGTGGTGATACCAAAATAAATCTCTTATTTCACATCACTCATTGAGTGTAACAAATTGTGAAGAAGTGAAATCCCAAGAATCCTCGGTATGACTGAGGACAATGAGTTAGAGTTCCTGATCAATGCTAGGAATTGAGAATTGGGTGTAATTAGGATGGATACCTCTAATAAAATTTACAATGCTATTAGGATGACTATATCTAAATAATGTCATATGTAAACTAGTCTCAAGGAGGAAGAAAAGGAAAAGTGAAGGTCTAGACTTGGAAATCATTATATTGACTGGCTCACATATAAATAGGTGTAATTATTCATGGTACTTTTAAATGGTATTATTCATTAATACCATTAATTTGGTCAATAATAAGATTTGGAATGTGATGGGAATGGAAACCTTCTATTTTGAGCTCAGCATTGTCATCACTTTTAATGTTATTGGCTAGAATGAGAGATCAAACTCTAGGAAATATACTTGCTCTATGTAAAAATGGCCACTCAAGGAATGTCATCTAAGGGGAAATATGGTAATGTGATGAATTTATAGATCATAATTCTTGTCTTGATTATGGTTTGAAAGACTGTATTTTTTTTTTTAATTTTTAGGATCAAGGTTTAGCCTTGTACTCGTCTTGACAAGGCTTGTTTGATTGTGTTTTTGGGTGATTTTGGCAGTGTTTTCAAAGAAAGTTAACTATGTTAGTTGTTAAAAATAAAGTGTTTTGTGTTGATTAAGTGAATTAGATGATATTATAATAAATTTATTGTTTTTTTTTTCAATTCAACATGTTCTATTCATGAAATTACAAAAAATGAATTCTAGGTGAGTGATGTAAGTGCTGATTTTAGGTCTTTCTTAGTTTGAGAGATATATGTTTTGCCTATATGAATTAAATTTATTTTTGTATGTAAATACTGAAATATAATATGTAATTAAATTTTCCAACATAAAAATGAAAATTAGATCTAAAACCTAAAAAGTGCGACTCTAAGTATTAAAAAATTAATTCACATATGCAAGCTAGAAAATTAGTTTTTTAAGTCTAGAATGATTTCTTATGAGATTGAATGATCAAAACTGAAATGAATGCAAGGATAATTTTATATTTTTATATTTTTTTAATCTATAACAATGGTTGTTCACTATATAAGAGAAAGTAACTATATCTAAGATGTAAGATTTGGTTTGTCTAGTTTTTCTAAGTTTTGGTATGTGTGTGAATGTTAGTTTGTGAATGTAAGCTAGAAAGTTAGTTTTTTAAGTCTAGAATGATTTATTATAAGATTGAATGATTGAAACTAAAATGAATTCAAGGAAAATATTTTATTTTTCTATTTTTTTAATCTATAACAATGGTTATTCACTATATAAGAGAAAGTAACTATATTTAACATGTAATATTTGGTTTGTCTAGTTTTTCTAAGTTTTGGTATGTGTGTGAATGTAAACTTATTTTAAATCTGAAAATGAATTGTTTTTCTTGTTTATTTATACTATTTGGATTAAATTAATCTACCCTATTATCTTTAAAAACATTATATGTAACTACTAGTTAAAAAAAAAGCAAAACTATTAAAAAAAAAAAGTGAAAAAAAAGAACGGAAAAGGATTTTTTATTTTATTTTGCAATTTAATGAATATGATTATATGTATAATGAACAAGATAAACTAAGATAATATATTTTAATGAGTAAATAAAAATTGGAAACATATTATCCAAACTCATCAATGATAATACCATGTTAAGGTGAGGAAGTAATTAAGGTGTGTACATGATCCTCATGTAACTATTGCCTTTGCTCAATATCAACCTTGGGAAATCTCCAAAAAAATAAGGAAAAAAAGAATAAAAGCAATAAATACACAATTCTAAAAAAGAGAAAAATTGTATTATGGCTAGGATGATTCATGAATAATAAATAATTGTTTGTTAATTTAGTAAATTCCCTTATCCAAACTTGTGTAGAGTGACATGAAGATGACTATAGAATCAAGAAAATATTATCCAAAACAAAATTATGCAAGCTAGGTATTTTTTAAAAAAATTATTAGATAAGGTAAATAAGCAAGTTTTAAAGTATCTTGTAACCAATACATCACATTGAAAGATATTCAGGAAAGATAAGACAAAGAAGTAAAAAGAAAAAATAGATCCCAAGGTTCATAAATACTTCCACTAATATTTCTCTATACCCTTGTAGTTATACAATAATACATTAATCCTTGAAGAAAAATCCCAACCTAGAAAAAAAAGGAGAGATCAAAAACCAAACAACTCTGAACTAGAGGATATAATCTTCAAAATCAGAATAGTCAACCACCATAAAATTCTTGTTATTGTCATTAATTACCTTACTTTATATTTTATTCAAGGAAACCTTAATTCATTTGGTGGTCCTTTAGTGAAAGAATCCATCTCTCTATTTATTATTTTGATTCTTTTGTTGGGACCTATAGAGGTGGGTTCTAACTTTCTCCACTTAACAGGATTATCTTTACCTTTCATGGCCTTGAGAGTGGCTTTGGTCTTCTTGCTTTTGTTTTCCTCAATGAATAGCACCATTTAAATCTCTAGATTTTTCTCCAGGTTTGGGTTGAATATCCTTTTAATATTTTCTAGACTCCTTCATCCTAATTTCCTTCACTCTATCTTAGTGCTAGTCTACTCCTTCCTCAATAATTTCATTTCTTCCTTAAAATTTACCATATATTTCTAATTGTTTTGAAAATTTTAGGCCCATATTGTGAATTTTCACCTCCATATTTGAGGCTTTACTACTTCCTATAATGGGAAATCTAACTCTACCCTGATCCTTTCATCTTATTTTGCCATATTTTTTTCTTTCCCTTTCACTATTTTACCCTGAAAGAGGGTGCTTTATAGAATCCTTCATCTCAGTCTTACCATGTTTAAAATTATTCATAAGAGGTTCTAGAAGAGTCTCCTTACCTTTACTTTTCCTTTTCTTCCCTGCATTGTGTTGAATGGAGATAGTCTCATCAAAGGAATCCTCATCCTGAGTCTCTTGAAATTCTTTAGAGCTCCTCATCAGCTTCACCCTACTTCTCACAATATTGGGGATAGTAATTTATTTCACCATAGGGGTTCCCCCTTCTTTATAATGAGAAAAATAAAGCCCTAATGAATCACTTCATTGGTCATGTTATCCTAATAGTTTTTAATCAAACATTCTATATACCTAAGAATAAAATAGGGAAGGATAACTTTCTCTTTACCAAATTTGAAGTGGTTCAATAATAGGAAATGGTGAGGGTAAAGGATTATGTGCTTTCCCTCAAGATTCAGATATTTCATAATTTTTAAACAAATTACTTTCTATTGCACTATTAGATTCATGTGAATATAGCCTTTCTTACCCATCTTGATGAACTTGTTAGACTTGAAGAAAGTTTTCATGACCTCACTCTTTCACTTTTTATCTTTTAAGGCCTTCATCCCTTCATAATCCATGCCCTATCACTTCCTTTGATATTTTTATACTTGACCCCCTCATACAAACCATTCTTTATTCCCAGGCCATGGTGAAATCTCTAGAGATAATTAGGTTGAAGCCTAGAATCTTCAACATAAAGTTCACTAAGCCTCCCTAAAAAATAATATGTAAAATTGATAGGTCATATTTTACCTTGGTGAATAAAATTGTTTCAACCCTGTCATGGTCTCTGCCCATGGTTGTGAATTTCTCTTTCTATTTTTGGTTGCAATTCATGTGTGATCAAATTATACTATAAATCAAAGTGATGTGGATATAAGAATTGAGATTGATAAAATTGATCTTCACATGCTTTAAACTTATAACCTAGTCCTTGATATGAATGAGGCCATAATTACTTGATAAATTACTATGTGCATATCTAACTATCGACTACAAATAATCATTTGAGGTAGCTCCCACTCGTAGGATTTGGTTTATAGACATGCCACACAAGTTTAGGTGAATAATATGGCTCATTATTTCCTCTCCCTCAATTAATTGGTTATTGTTAGGTATATCAACCCCTAAGTTTTCCAAGTCATCCATTCCTTTATTTCCTTCTCTCTAAACATGGGAAAGACTAAACTCTTTGAAATTTAAAAAAAGGATTTTAGAATCTTTAATTTATTGTTGAGTGGACCAAAAGGGTTTCAATTTACTAGATAATACATTAATTATATTCATGGAATCCCAATCTTTTCAATTCTTTAGTTTAGATGCCAATTATATGCCCCAAAGGGTAACTTTGGCCTCCACAACATGACTATTTAAATTCTAAAAGGTACATCAAGATTGGAAATAAATGTATCCTCTGAGTCTCTAATAACTCCCCTTCCTCTTGAAATATCGAGTTTCCTTTGGTTGTACCATCAAAGTTCATCTTGATCTAAGGCCCCAACGGTTTTATCCATTTCTCCTAGATTCTATCAACTTTTGGGGGTTTATCCTTCACTATAGGATTGATCTTAAAATTACCAAAAATGAAGGAATTCAATGTAGAGATAAGATTATTAACAACATAGGAAAAATGTTTTTTGATTCTCCTTTACAACAATTATGATCTTCTGAGTAGTGGATCTCTAGCATATTCTCTTATCTTTGAAGATGCATGTATTCATGGCCTTATAGATTCCCAAAAAAGGTGAGTAAGAGTTAAGTACCATAAGAGGGCCAAAGCTGGTAACTTCTAAGAGGGGTCCATTGCTTGATGATTTATAGGATTTAATTTGGTTTGATACACACAATGTTGAACTTATGAAGGAGAGTATCCAATGGTTTGTATACAAATGTACAATCCAAAAATATGTGACTTATAGTTGCTTAATTACATTTGCATATAATGCACCTATTAGGGATGTATATCCCTCTCCTAACCAAGTTATCAATGGAAATGATTTTTTCTAATAAACTAACCAAAATTATATGCCAAATTTTAGAGTGAGATTAGTGATCCATATGTCATATTAATGGTCTTCCTCCTTTAGGTCTAGCATCACCATGTACCTATATTTAACCTAGATTTATTTGTTGTCATATGTTGTCCAAACTAGGGCATATTTCTTTGGGAAAATATGGATGTGGGTTTTTAGAAGCTTTAGGTTTAATTCATGTAAAATTTTGATAAGTTGCCTCATTAGTTAAAACTATCTGGAGGATTCTCTAGGTTCTAGTTCCAACATTATTAGTCTAGTAATATGTTAAGATATTCTTTATAATAACAAAATTAACATTTAAATATAATCCACTTCAAGGGGGAAACCTCCAATAATTAGAATAAATGAGGAAATGAATTCAATAATGAAACCTATGATGATTATGGAGAAACATGCTACACCATGTATATACCCATAATTGGGAAAGGTCAAACCCATAATAGTGAAGGGTCACACCCATTCATTTCAATTATCTCAACCTAACTATAAAGAATTAATACATGAAAGATAAAGGTTATTATATCTATTCCATAACCTTAGTAATCGTAAGGTTAGGGGTTTAACATGCCCTTTCCCTTCACAAAATCATTTCCCTCAATGCTTAGCAATTGAGGATGTTGTTGCATGAATTGTTCATCCTCCCATGTTACGTCTTCAGTAGGTAGATTATTCCATTTGATGAAAAATTTAGAAATGGCTTAGTTACATAATTTATTTAGTTGTGTCTCTATAATAACCTCAAGTACCATAATTAAATTCCCTTATTCATCTAAATTAGGTAACTTGGATAGACCAGAAGCTTGGAACCAATTACCTTCTTCAAGCATGAAACATGAAAGATATGATGAATTTTGGAAGAAGGTGGAAGTTTTAACTTATAAGTGACACTTTCAATCTAGTGCAGAACCTTATAGGGCTAAAAAAAAATTGGTGTGAGCTTGATGTTCATATGTTGTTTAAGTGACCATTGTTTATAAGGTTGAAAGTGAAGGAACACCCAATGTCCTTTCTCAAAATTACTCTCACTGTGGTGTTGATCAACTTATTATTTTATCTTATTTTGAGCCACAACCAAATTATTCTTAAGGAATTGAATAACTTCCTATTGGTATTGAATATGATCCTTAATTTTACAAGCTTTGGAATTACCCATAAATAATATGTAGTAGAAGGTAGGGGGTAGCCATAGAGAGCATAAAATGGTGTCATCTTTGTCTTTGTGTGAAATGATGTGTTATACCACCATTATGCTTATAAAAGACACTTGGACCATTGTTATTTTCTTTCTAAGGTAGAATAACATAGGCATACTTTGGGACATTTATTCATAATTTTAGTTTGGCCATCTTATTTTGGATGATAAGATAAAATATGGACAATTTTTGTGCCCCATGTAGAAAATAGTTCATTCTAAAGTATGCTAATGAAGATAAGATCATGATCACTCATAATGATTTTGGGAATACCATGGAGTTTTTATACTTTTTTCATGAATACTTATACCATGGTACTATCTTGAAATAGATGAAAAATCCCCAAACAATGTGTGTACTTGGTGAGTCAATCCAAAACCACTAATATCACTTCTATGTTATTCAATTTAGGTAGGGATGAAATGAAGTCCATTGATATTTCTTCTCAATGTTGTGTTGGAATGGATAATGGTTGTAAGAGACCTAGGTTCTTAATTTTTTATCCTTTATGTTTGACATATCAAACATTTTTCCATAAATTTATGTACATTCCCCTTAAGGTTGTTAGGAACCCGTGCTACCCCTTCTCTTTACTTTGTTAGTATATTGCTTACTATAGATGCATATGCTTTTTAAGTCATTATATGAGCATTTTGTTTTATCCTACATTCATGAGAAATAGTAGTTATTTAGATTAGACCTAGTATATAAGTAAGTGTTGAGGCCAATGAAGGCATCTACAAATTTATTGTATTAAGCTTGCTCAAAAGAGGTTGCCCCCTTGAAGTGGCATGTGATAAATATAATCTCTTTGGTTTTTATTATAATAATATAAATAGGTTATTTCATGTACTTTAATTAAATAAATATATTATTTCATGCATTTTTATTAAATTATTATAGGGAGATCCTCTCATCTGGTATCATAGTGCTTTCCAAGGCCAAAAATGTTTATCTCTCAGAAGTGTTTTTTTTGTTCTGCTACATAATTTATTTACGTATTTTGTGTATCACAATAATTTGTTTTAGATCAAGGTAAATACCTATCTACATAACTATGGGAAGTTCTTGGGTGTAATCCCTAAAACTCATTATGAGGAGTACCATAGGAACTCCAAAGTAGCTAGCCCATTGAGAGGACCTGCTAGTGAAATGAGAAACAACCCCATCCTGATTGACTAGTTCCCATCCCTGAGGAAAACCAAGAGCTATAATTTAGGGGTAAATCTATGGCCAAATTTTTTTTGGAGAGTGGTACTCACTCAGAAGGCATTGGTGGCGAGAGAGATATCCTTAAAGCCTTAGGTAATCGTGGAAACTTAGGGCCCATTTCTAGTAGTTTCAAAATATTACCAATAGAGTATTAAAAAACATGCCAAATCAGATCTTCAAATATTACCAACAGAGTATCATTAGACTTACCATAGAAATTTCAAAATATTCCTGGAAGACTCTGAGAGGACTTGTAGCCAAACATTTAACAAAAACCAAAAACCAGGAAATCTTCATCCTATCAATTTTTTTAAAATATCAGCATAGTATTAGAAGACTCTCTGTCAAATGGAAGACATTTGATAGAAACCAAAAACTAAAAAAAAATCATTTTTTTCTATATCTCTCCATTTGTAGCCCCATTAATCCTCAAACTTTATCTAGACACTTGAAATTCTATTTTCCATGTTTTCTTCCTTGAGGTCCCATATCCCGATTTCACTCCTAATTCCCACAAATCTCAATTTTCCCTTTTTTTTGGTTTTGTCATAACTTGTATATTTTTTTCATTTGCCTTGAATGTTTTACACAATATTCATATCCTTTTTATGCTCCTTTGTCCATTTATGATAAATTTTCTAGTTTTTTCATTTTCACTTCTGAAATTGCCCTCGCCTTTGTCAATCATACTCCCACTAAGCAAAAAAATTAGTAAAAGTACCCTTACCCCTTCTGATTTCAACCAAATTAAAAAAATTCATTATTAAATGTGTCTTAAATCTAATTTTCCTACCCATTGCAAAAAAAATCTCTTATTCTAGATATGGTAATAACCTGAACAGGAGTAAAAAATATGGAGGATGAAATTGCCACCCTCAAAACCCAAATCAAAGATCTTGATGAAAAAATTATCTGCCTAAATCTTAAACATACCACCTTGAACAACAGACACCATCCAAAGTGCTCTTTAGACTCCATATTTTCTTCTTCTAGTAATTTTTTGTGGGCTAAAGCTTGATTTTCCTAGATTTAATAGGGCAGATCTGACTAGATGGATATATGAGGCAGAATAATATTTTAGTCTGTATAATAATTTTGATTCCAAAAAAGTCCCACTCGCATCCTTTCACTTGGAACATGAATCCTTTCAATGATATCATTGGTATGTCAAGGCTCATGATGAGCCAATATGGACCAATTTTTTCACACTCATTTTACAACAATTTGGCCCTAGTGATTTTGATGAATTCACTGGAGCACTCACTAAACTTCACCAAATAGGAACCATGAGAGAATATCAAATAGAATTTGAAAAACTGGATAATAACACAGAGGGATTGTTTAATGAATTCTTTAGGAGTTAATTTGTGAGTAGACTAAAGGATACAATTTGATCTAACATCAAAATGTTCTAGCCCAACATGATGATGGAAGCTATAGGTTTGGCTAAATTGGCAGAGGACAATATCACAACTCAAAAATGATTCAAATCCAATTTTGATTCATTCAAAAATATAACTCCATAATGATCTCACATAACGCTAGTCCCCAGAACCACTCTTACTGAGGATTTGACTAAAGTAGAAATGCAAGCATGTAGAGACAAAGGACTATGTTATAATTGTGATGAACAATTAACTTGAGGACATTGATGTGTTGAATAAAAGATTTACCTAGTATATGTGGGATCTCTGCCCAAAATTGAAGTTTGGGGAGATGCTCAAAATATAGCAAAAGATCAAGAAGAAGCTCAGCCAATTATGGAACTTATTTCTCAAGAAGACCAACCAAATATATCTCTCCATGCCTTAGAAGGAGTCTCAAGAAGATACCTATCATAATAATCATTGATTTTTGTAGCACTCATAACTTCATTGACCCTCATATCACCAAATAGGTTGATTGTTTTATCCATCCTTGCTCCAACTTTGAAGTCATGACTGTCAATGGGGGAACATTACCTTGCAAATGGAAGTGACATAATGTGCATATCTCTATTAAATATTATAACTTGCACTCTAAGATGTTTTCCTTGCCCTAAGGTGGATGTCATGTTTTTTTGGGAGCCCAATGGTTATGCACACTTGGACCCATCTTATGGTATTTTTTTGAACTTTGGATGCAATTTTTAGACAATGGGCAAAAACACACATTGAAAAGATTACACTCAGGGTCTCTCAACATCATAAGTTAACATCATATGGCAAATATTCTTAATAATAATTCAAACAACATCATTGCCTAAATCTATTCCATTCAAATTCCACCATCAACTATCTCCACTACTCATTTTGATATACAAACCATTCTGCATAGGTATGCATGTGTCTTTATTGAACTAGTGGGATTGCCATCTTCACATCTAGAGGACCACTATATTTAGCTCATTCTTAGAAGCATTCCTCCTAAAATCAAGACCTACCACTACCTATTTTATTAAACTATCGATATCAAGATGCTCGTTCAAGACTTATTGAAGCAAGGCATTATTTTCTCTAGTACCAGCCCATATTCTTCCCCAGTTATCCTCATCTAAAAAAATGGGCCATGACACCTATGCATGAGATTTCAAGCATTTAATCACATCACAATCATGGATAAGTTACTGATCCTTGTTATTGATGAGCTTTATGACATTCATTTTTTCTCTAAGTTGGATCTCCACTCTAGATATCACCAGATCCAAATTCATGAGGATGATATTATTAAGATAACTTTTTGCATGCATGATGGCCACTATAATTTTATGGTAATGCCCTTTGGCCTCACTAATTATCCTTCAACATTCTATGCATTGATGACTAAAATATTTTGGCCCTACCTACAAAAATTCATTTTGATCTTCTTCGATGATATCTTCATCTATAGTAAAACAAGGTCTGAGCATCTCCAACATCTAGAGATCACACTACAACTTCTCTCTGATCATCATCTCTATGCAAAATAGTCCAAATGTGCTTTTGGATAGGACAAAGTGGATTATCTTAGGCATATTTTTTTATCCCAAGGAGTTTGGGTGGATCCTAAAAAAATAACTTCCATGACAAATTGGCCTCATCCTCAAACACTCAAAAGCCTCCATGGTTTTTTGGGGCTAACTAGATACTATCACAAGTTTGTCAAGGATTACGAGAAGATTTTATCTCCACTAATATATATGTTTAAAAAGGATGTTTTTACATGGATGTAAGTTGTTGAGTGTGTATTTGAAGAATTAAAACAAGCTATGTACACTACACCTATTCTAGTTATGCTAGATTTTACCAAGACCTTCTCTATTGAGAGCGATGCTTGCGGTAATAAACTTGGTAGTGTTCTCCTCCAAGAAGGATGCCCCATTGCATTCACCATCAAATCCCTTTCTAACAAGAATTTAGTACTTTATACTTATGATAAGGAAATGATGTCCATTTTGCATGCAGTATAAAAGTGGTGGCCATACCTATTGGGGAATCATTTTTGCATCAAAAATGATCACCAGAGTCTAAAATATTTCCTAGAATGGGTATCTACCCCATCACAATAGAAATGGGTCAGAAAACTCATGGGTTTTGACTATGAGATCACTTATAATAAGGGTGGATAATATTATGGCTAATTCTCTATCTCACACATTTACAGACCAAGCTTCCCTTTCAACTATTTCTATGCCTATTCCAAATTGGTTGGATGTTGTCTAATAGGGGTATATCAATGATTCCTCATTATTTCAAATAATTCAACATTTAGCCACTAAACCCTCTACTGTAATGCATTATTCTTTAGATAGTACTTCTCTATAATACAAGGGATATCTATTTCTTCCCTAGAGTACTAATCTTTAATAGGATGTATTCTATGAACTCCATGATTCTCCATTTGTATGGCACTTAGGGTTTCTAAAAAATTATAAGTAGGCACAACACAACTTCTTTTGGAAGGAAATGATAAAGACCATTCAATAGATGGTGGCTGAATGTGATACCTACTAATGCAACAAGGGTGAAATAACACTCATTCCTGGGTTACTCAAACCCTTGGCTATCCCTACCAGGATTTGGATAGATATTTGTATGGATTTCATTGAGGGGCTCCCTAAATTTGGAGGAAAATTAGTGATCTTGGTTGTGGTTAATCACCTCTCTGAATATAGTCATTTTTTTCCCTTAGCCATTTATATACTACCTCTATAGTCGCACAAATTTTATTGGACCAAAATTTCCATATTCATGGCATTCCTTCCTCCATTATCTTAGATCATGATGCAACATTCACCAACCATTTTTGGATAGAAATATTTTTATACACTAGTACCCAACTGAAGATGAGTTCCAAGTATCATACATAAATGGATGGCTAGACTGAAATTATCAACAAATGCTTAGAAACTTTCCTTTGTTGCTTCATCTCAGAACAACAACATCAACGGGAAGTGGCTCCATCTTACCAAATGGTGGTACAATACCTCCCACCATAGTTTAACTAAAATGACTCCATATGAAGTAGTCTATGGTCAAACACCACCAGTGATCCTTCTATACACCCCCAGTAGTTCATCAGCTCAAGCAGTTGACATGATTCTCTAAAACCAAGATCAAATCCTCAATACCCTATGAGAAAATCTTCATATGGCATAAAATAGAATGAAATAATAGGTTAATCAACACCATTATGAGTGCACTTTTCAAGTAGGTGATATTGATTTTCTTTGCTTATAGCCATACAAAAATCCTCCCTAAAACTCAAAGGGCATCATAAGCTAGATCCCAATTTATATGGGCCATATAAAGGTCTCTAAAAGATTAGATCAATTTATTATAAGTTGGATATCCCACCTTCTTGAGTTCACCTAGTATTTCATGTCTCTTGTCTAAAGAAAGTTCTTGGCATAAACATCAAAATGCAAACTATTTTACTAGAACTTTATAATGAAGGATCCATCCTTCTTGAGTCGAAGACAATATTAGACAGGCACACATTCCAACTTCACTCCCACTCCATCACAAAGGTATTAATTCAATGGCATAGAATACAACTAGAGGATATAACACGGGAACCACTATTTTAGATTCAACACATATTCCTAGAATTGAAGCTTTGAGGAAAAAAAAATTCTAAGAGGGAGGGGATTTTAGGAACCCATGCTACCCATTCTCTTTACTTTTTTAGTATATTATTTGTTATGAATGCATATGCTTTGTAAGTCATCCCATGAGTATTTTGTTTTATCCCACATTTATGATAAATAGTAGTTGCTTATATTAGACTTAGTATATAAGTAAGTGTTGAGACCAATGAAGGCATCTACAAATTTATTATGTTGAGATTACTCAAAGGAGGTTCCCCCCTCAAAGTGACATGAGATCAATAGAGTCTCTTTGATGTTTATACTAATAATATAAATCTATTATTTCATGCATTTTCATTAAATTGTTGCAGGAGGATCCTCTTAAATGCCTTCTTAAACAAAATCCTTTTTTATATGGTGATAAGTCTTTAAAAACCTAGAATGTCCTCTAATGGGTGAGTCATGCATTTGAGACAAGATACTAGCTTTTAATTCTAAATTTTTGCACAGAAAGAGTTTGTATTTGTACCATTAGGAGTCTCCTTTCCAAACATACTTATCTACATAAGATGGGTTTTGTTGCAATTTTTATATGAGTTTCCTAGTTTAAGTGTCTTTTTTCCACTCTACCCATGATGCTTTTACCCATTCAGGTTTTAATAAACAAATAGCATAAGGTTTTGTTTCCTTTACTTCCTATCAAGAAAGTGCATTAGCTATAATATTATCCTTTCCTTTTTGTAAATAATTTTGAAGTCATATCTTATCATATTTAGGACCCATTTTTGCTACTCCTCTGAAGACTATCATTTCTCAAAAAAATAATTTAGACTCTCATGATCTATTTTAAATTTGAGATTCATTCCCATAAGATATTGGTGCCACTATTTGTCTATGTGAATGATTGCTAACATTTCTTTCTCATATGTGGGCCTTATCAAATTCTTTCCTTTTAAATGTCAACATTAAAATTCTAAAGGATGCCATTATTGCATTATTACTACCCAAATTCCATGGCTAGAAGCATTACATTCTACCACAAATGTCTTAAATAAGTCTGGGGTAGCTGACATAGGCATGGAAGTAAGAGCTTCTTTCAATTGTTAAAATGTTTGGGTGGATAAGTCTGATCATGAAAATGAATCCTTATTAAATAGGGTTGTTAAGGGTGATGTTATGTGAGCATAATTAAGAATAAATATTCTATATTAGCTTGTTAGACCCAAGAATCCTCTTAAACCTTTGGTATTTTTAGGTTTTGGCCAATCTTTGATAGCTATAATCTTCTTAGTGTCCACTTTAACACCTTCATGTAACACCACATGTCATAAGTACTCTACTTTCTTCAACTCAGAGGCATTTATATTTCTTTGCATAAAGTTGATGGTCTTCAAATACCTTTAATATCTCTTACACATGATTCAAATGTTCTTCCCATGCTTTACTATAGATTAATATGTCATCAAATAACACTAGTGAAAATTTACAAAAAAATGAACAAAAAACCAAATTTATGAGGCTCTAAAAAGTTGATAGAGCATTAGTGAGACCAAATGGCAAAACTAAGAACTCATAGTGACCTTCACATGTCCTGAATGTAGTCTTATATACATTCTCCTCTTTACATGAATTTAATGATAACCTAAATGCAAATATAACATAGTAAATAAAACAACATCATTTAATTCATACAATAATTCATCAATGACATGAATAGGAAACTTATCTTTCAAAGTGATCTTATTGATTTCCTTATAATCTAGGCACATTCTCCATGACTCATCCCTTTATTAACCATAACCACTGGACATGAATAAGCACTATTACTAGGATGAATAATACTTGATTCTAGCATTTCTTTCACCAATTTTTTTAATTTCTGACTTTTATTCATAGGGGTAGTAGTTAGGTTTAATGTTAGGAGGGATACTTCCTAGAATCAATTCAATTGCATGATCATGCTCTCTAACTAGAGGTAAGCCCTTTAGTTCCTAAAATATATTTTGTTGAATAATCATTTAAATATTTGGTGGGTCCTTATTTTATATATCAATTGCTTCCAAGAAATGTAGTTGTGCCATTATGCCATAAGATATTTTCTTAAGTAATTTATCCATCCTATGAGAGCTAATAATTTGTCTTGGTGTGGATTTCATCCCATTAAGTGTTTAATTTTTAAAATTTATACTAAAAACCATTAATAAGTATTGAAAATTGAAATACACTATCCCTAATTATTTAAGCCATTGCACTCCCAAAACTACATCTGCTCCCCTAATTGATATGACAAACATTTATGAATCTAGCTAATAGTCCCCCATCGAGAGCTTGATATGATGACATTTACACCCACAAGAGAGTTGTTTCCCATTGTAAATCGTGACTTGAAAATTGGATACCAGATACACAAACCAACTAAGCTCGTTAGCTAGTTTTCTATCAATAAAGTTATGGGTATTCCCTGTATTGACTAAAACTATCACTTTCTTCTTAATATAACCCACCACTTTGAGTGTTTGTGGTGTGCTTATCCCATTTATTGCATGTAGAGAGATAATAAGGATTTATTCCTCCTAAAAATTTGAATGTTAATGTTCTATTATTGGTTCTTCTATAGTTAATTATTCTTCCTCTAAAATCTCATTCTCAATAATCATTAGTCTTTTCTCACCATTGGCACACTTATTATAGACTATTTACTGTCACAATGCTAACATAGGCCCTTTTCTCTTTTTTATGCCTCATGTTGAGGAAATATATTGGTAATTTACCTTGGGTTAAAAGAGTTAACCATATTTGTATCAACAATATTAGTCCCATTTCTATCTTACCATCTTGAAGTTTGACCTTGTGTGAATCTCTTGGTAGCATAGTTCCATTTCTCAATGTGTAGTGTTTTTTGCATTTAGTTTATAACTATAAATGGTTATAAAAAAAATAACATCATGATTATTTCATTCATTTATTCCATTTATTTAAAATTTTAGTCTTTGATAAGGTGTTGTTTCTAGAGTTCAGATTGCCAATATCATATGCTCTATATTATATTCCACTATGGATCCTATTTATTTCAAATTTTTCAGTTGGGTGAAATAACTTACCTTCTATGTAAATTCATATTTGGATTATAATTATTTATTAAAATCATCCCAACTAATCCCTTTCCCTTTCTTGTCACTCATCATCCATTGGTACCATTGATAAGGTTCAAATTCTAGATGTAGTGAGGCTATGTCAACCTTTACATTTTTTGGTATATTCTGAAGCTTAAAATATTATTCCATGAGACTTATCTATGATGTAACATCCATAACATAAAACTTTCAAATTTCCATCTTAGGTAGGTGTAATTTTATCCCTTTGAACTATTGTCATATGTTTGCTTTATTATGGCATCTAGGATGGTTTGGTTGTGTATGAGTGACTGTAGGATGTGGATTAATTAGGGACTTCAATTCAAAAATTATATCCTACCTAAAATTGTCTAAAACCTCATTTTATAATGTTGTAAATGGGGGGAAAATTATCCTTGATAAAATTGACCATTGTTTCACATCCCTCAGGTATGTTTCCTTTAATTTTAGGTGGTGGTCAATAAAGGGAATCATTTAGATTAGTGGCTGAAGAAAAGGCATATGTTCTATAAGGCATGGCTATTTATTTGATTTTATTTTTATCTCTAGAGTTTTTATTAGTTCTTAGAAGAAATTATTTAGAGCAATTGGTAACCATAAATAATTAAAACATGTGTTATATCAAGAGCATATGTTCCACTATTGACTAACTTTGAAAAAAAATATCAGAATGTAAAATGCCTCAAATCTCGACATACAAATAAATGACCATGACTTAAATTTAATGAGATTTCTGAAAATATGAACAAATTAAAAAAAAAAAAAAAATTGTGGCATGTAGATTTATTTTATAAAAAATCATAAAATCATAATAACTCACTCAATAATTATCACCACACCCAATTCTTTTTCCTATAGACTCCGTGATTGATTGTCTAACTCCAATAAAAAAATTGTAGAAAAATTCACCATGGTCTGAGAGATATAGTGCAAAAATAAATCTTCGCCAAAATAAATGCTCTAATACTACTTGTTAAGATATTCTTTATAACAATAGAAATGACATTCAAATATAATCCACTTCTAAGGGGAAACCTAAAATAATTATAATGAATGAGGAAATGAATTCAATAATGAAACTTATAATGATTATGGAGAGTCATGTTCCACCATGTATATACCTATAATTGGGAAGAGTCACACCCATAATAGGGAAGGGTCACACTTATTAATTCCAATTGTGTTGGCCTAACTATTAAGAATTAATGAAATGAAAGATAAAGGTTTTGTTCTCCATTCCCTAACCTTATCAATCATAAGGTTAGGGGTGTAACTTAATCTTTTAATTTTAGTCCAAACACCTCATTACATAATATCCTAGCTTCCACCCAATTGGCCTTTACGCTAAGAGGATACTATAAGAGCTAGGAGTCATCCTATAATTCCACCTTCCTCCCATATTCGACATTCCATTTAATTATTTTTATGATGAGTTACTTACTTCCATCAATGACTTTCCATAAGGATGAACTATTTATAGGCCCCTCTTCAACTAGTAGACTATCCTCCTCCTCTCTTTCAATATATTTAGACTTTATGAATTTGGTCTGTAGGTTGTCTTCCTTAAAAAATATCCAAACATGTTTAGCTATTAGAACTTGATTCTTCTTTTTAACCCTTCTTATCTTGAGTCCTCCTCTCACTTTTGGCAAGTATACTTTCTCCCAAGCCATAAGAGAGAGTTTAAAGCTATCGTTTGAGCCTCACCAAAGAAAAATATTTTAAATATGGTCCAGTCTTCTTGTAATTTTACAAGGGATAATGAAGAGAGACATAAAATACACATGAATGCTTTGGAGAGATCTTTTAAGTAACTACATTTTTTTATCAAAGATAGAAATCACCCTTTACAACTTGGCAGCTTCATTTATATTCTATCCATTAGAGGATTCTAAAGGTTAGAGTATATTGTTCCATTAAAAATAAGCATTCCTAGTTAAGAAGAAGACAACTTTTGATTTGACAACCCATAATTTTAGATAGCTTATTCTATAGGACATTTTGGGTGTTGATGAAAAAAATGAACTTTTGAAGTAATTATTTCATTGACTGGTAACCACTTCATACTCCAAAATAATGTTCTTTATATCCTTAGCTTCAACCATCATGGCTTCACCCATCAAAAAGGTGTCATCATAAAATTGTTGGTGGGTGGTAGGGTGTGTTCCAGGATCAATTTTGATTCCTTTTGCAGTGCTTTGGATCCTAGAAAACTCAAGGTTTCTACCCAAAATCTCAACCAACATGATGAATATGTATGGAGATAAAGGGTATCCTTATCTCAACCCTCTGCCAACTAGAAAAAAACCTTTTGGGACACCATTAATAAGGATAAAAAATATGGGGAGGTTGTGTAAGCTAAAATCATACCCATAATTGCTAAGATGAAGCCAAAATTATCGAGCACTTTGTCTAAGAATATCCAAGACACCTTGTCATAAGATTTATTAATTTGTAATATCAAGAACATGATTTGTTTATATAAATTGTAAACTGAGTGAATAGCTTCATGACCGATAATAATTCCATTAGTGATTTGTATACAAAGACAAAGCCCCCCTGCTACTTAGTTATAATCTTCTCCAAGAAGGATTGAATTTAAAGGATAAGGATTTTGGTGTAACTTTTTTTGAATGTGGAACAAAGGCTAGTATGTCCAAAATATTTAAAATGGTTTTACCCTACTTTATTATTCATCTCCCTTAGGATAGAACACATGGATAAGAATTCAACCACCACTAGCACCACCTTAGATTAAATGATCTCCCAAAATAGTTGGAATTAAAAAAGGGGGAACCTATCTAAGCTCAGGGATTTTTCCCCTTCCATAGAGAATGTAGAATATTTAACTTCTTTTCTATAAGGAGGCTTGAGAAGAGTTAAGTTTTTCACCTAGCTTATGACTATGGGAAGGATCTTGATCATTTGTTCTTATTTATCAAGATATATAGAGGATATTGCAGATAGAATATTGAATGGTAGATGGTATCTTCTTCCAACTCATTTTCTTCCTTGTAAATCTTCCCATCTTCCTTAACCAGTTCATAGATTATAATAGAGTTAGTTTTTTGGAAGCTGAATGATGAAATAATTTTTTTTGTCCCATTCTTTTAACCACAAACATCTAGACTTTTGTCTCCAAAAAAATTATTCTTTGGCCTCAAGACTATGAAAAGTGCTGAGTTCTTTTTCCCTTTTTTTTGAATTTTTTATTTTTCCCATTCATATTAAAATCTATTCTTCAAGATCCATAAGATCCTCCACTCTTTGAGATAGTCCTGAAGATAATCCTAAAGATCCAAATAGAAAGTGCACATTTTATTGAATCTAAATTGTAGGTTCTAAACTGTAGACATCTATTCACTAGAAAACATAATTGTGTAATTATCTAAACCAATTATAGGTAGTGAAATCAAGGAACTACTGAATTAGATTTTCCATTTCAATGAAATAAGAAACTTGTCCATATTTACTTGAATCAAGTTTTCACATAGTCTTATATTAGACCAAGTGAAAGGATTACCCCTTAAATCCACATCTATCATGTGATCTTCAGATATGAAGTCATTCATATCTATCGTGTTATTAATGAAATATTAAATACCACCCTTTTTCCAAATGAAAGAGGGAGGATTTAAAATCACCCACTGCATGCCAATACCATTTTTCACAAATATTTCTAAACTCAAAAAATTCCATCCATGGGGTTTTCCATCTCTACCTTAGATTTATGAATGTATACATTGGATAAAATCCACTCCAAATTACTTGTGGTATCCATAAACAAGATAAATATGTGATTATTGTTATTGTTAAGTATTTTCCCTTATATAAACTAGGGGTTCCATATAATAAATAAGCCACCTACATCCCAATTAACACTACAACCATCAAACCTATCCCTATACCAAATTTTTTCTATGATGTGATTAAGCTTTTCTTTTGAAATCTTAGATTCTTGTAAGATCAAAATCTATGGGTTATTGTTTTCCTCAAATTTCTAACTAATCTGTGTTTGTTTGGGTTATTAAGCCCACTCAAATTCTAAGAGATTAACTTCATTTATTAATTATGGGGAAGTTTTTGAAAGGGTCCTTTGGGTACCCTTTATTACTTTTGTGGCCATTTCCTTCTTCCTAACTTTTAGATTTAACAACATGTTGGTAGATTAAGCTTATTTTCCCACCTTTACCTTTTTTTCGCCCTTTTTTGTTAACTTGGATCCATTTCTCCTCCTCTTTCATTTTTATTTCTTCCTAAATTTTGGAGGTATCAGAGATGTTGTTCATTCTGGATAACATGAATGCAAAGGTTAAGATCACATGAGATGAATCTTATGCTCACCATATTGTTGATTAATCAAAATGAAATCACTCAAAGATAATATTTCAAGAGATAAAAATCAAGTGGAATGAAACCCAATATTTCATTAAGTTAAAAATATATCAAAGGACATGAGTACATATAGGGAAGTAATCAAGTAACTCCTCCATAAAAGGTGGTCAACAGACCCCCAAAATAGACAAGTAACTCCTCCACAAAAGGTGGTCAACATACCCCCAAAATAGACAAGTAACCCCTTCACAAAATGTGTTCAAAAGACCCTTAGAATATACAAGTAACTCCTCTATAAAAAATGGTTAACAGGGCCAAGAATAGATGAGTAATTCCCATACTTGGAATAGTTAGTAAAGGGAATTACTTCCTAGTTACCCAGTCAAGCTACACACATAAGCAAGTTTCTCCATGAATTTATGAAAATTCCAAGTGAGGGAAAAAATCCCATAATAAATAAATATGGTAAAAAATAAAACCCCTACCCTAGTACCCCCCTTAATCATATCCTAGGTGCATAATGTAAAAAATAAATGGGTCTCAATAACTAGGCCTGATGAGGTACCCATGTACAAAGCAATCTCTCATAAAGTAGAGAAAAGGAGAAACCCCATTGGTAAAAAATTCCCCCCTAAAATAGAGACATAGAAAAAGAGAAGAGAATAAAATCTACCCTGAAGATGATGTTGTTGTTGATGTAGACTGCACCCCAAGTGGAGGTCATAGATGAATGAACTTGCTCTTGGTGAAGGGTTTGGAAAAGATATCTGCAACTTAATATAAAGACTAGAAAAATCTTAAGTCAATGACCTAACCATGAATAAGATCCTAGATAAAATCCATGAAAATCTCAATGTGTTTGGTTTATTGGTGTTGAATTATATTCTTGAATATCTATATAGTATTATAGTTATCATAATAGATGATGGTGGGTTGCCTAAATAGAATGCCAAACTCGACTACAATCCCCTGAATCTAGATAGTCTTAGTAGATTCATTAATAAGTCCCTTGTACTTTGCCTCTATGGATGATATATAAATATGATTATTCTTATTGATAGACCAAATAATAGGACTAGAACCCAATGAAAAACTATAACCTAAAGTGGACTTGTGATTATGAGTATCACCTACAAAATTTGAATCTGTAAAAACCAACCAAGTCAACCTTTATCTTAAATATGTAACTAATTCAAAATCTATAAGAGACTTAAATTTAGTGCAAGATACTCTTTTCTAATTTATAATGTAGTTCATGGGATTCTTGCATGAATTTGGAGACAAGCCCCATTATATAGGATATATTAGGCTTGGTATGAGTCAGATAAATAAGGTTGAAATAAGCATTTGATATCAAGTGGCATAAAAAAAAGGTGTAAAATAACTAACTTCAAGTTTGAATCTTAACAGAAAGGAAGTCAGAGATGGATTACAATTAGCCATGTGAAACCAAGCCAAAATATTGAGAGCAAACTTGGGTTGTGCAATTGAAATCCCTGAATCAGACTATGAAATCTTAATGCTAAAAAAGTAATACATGAGACCCAATTATATCATTTCAAATATATCCTATAGATCTATCTTAACCATTAAAATATATGATGAGAAAATCTCGATGATCAAAAGATCAATAACATAAAGGACTACTATCAGTAAAGAATCATCATATTGTAATAAGTATATATTAGGGTTTGAATGACACCTGGTGAAACCTAAAGGAAGAATGAATCCATCTTGGTGTACCAAGATAGAGTGTCATATTTGAGGCCATATATGGATTTCCTAAGTTTTCAAACTAAGGATGAATCTTGAACAAATGCACATGGTTACTCCATGTATATCACCTCCTTAAGGTCTTTATGAATAAAATCATTCTTCACATCCATTTGGTATACATCCCAACCATATGATGTGTTTATAATTAGTGTGAGTTGGATTTAAGTCATATTTTCAATAGGTGAAAATGTCTATGAGTAGTTAATGCCATCTGCCTGTAAAAAGCATTTGGCAATAAATATTACCTTGTACTTATCAATCGACCCATTTGCTACAAACTTGGATCGATATATCCACCTACATCAAACCATATTCCTTCCCTTATGAAGTGAATTAAAATCCCAAGTATAATTTCTAATTAAGGAATAATATTCTTCTTGTATAGTAATATCCCACTCAGGTATGTCTAAAACCTCTCAAAATGTCTTAAAATCCAAAACTAAAGTAAAAAAAGCATGTAGACTGCTTTAATAATTTGCTCGATCACATCTATCATTTGTTAGATCCCCTAACCAAATACGTGCACTATGAAGTGTCTACCTAGACCAAAGGGGCTCAGATGTGGATGAGTTAGGTGTTAAATCCTCATCCTTTGAAACATGATTAAAGGTGGATGTGGATGACTCCCCATCCTTGTAATTACTATCATAATTAGAATAATATTACCTTGGTGTAGGATCCTACTCTAGATGATCTAATTTGAAATAAGAATCAACAAGTCTAAGTGAATAAAATGAAAGAGAAGAAGATTCAAGTGTTGAGTCTTTGGGACTATCCTAAAAGTGAACACTTTTCTTTATGAATAACTCATGTGTGGTTAGATGTAGAAGGGATTACCACTTGACGCTATTTGTATAACCTACAAAGATGTAAGGATTAGAATGAGGTTCCATAGTTTTGTGTATCTTATTTATTATATGTGTCATAACCTAAGATTTAAAAAACCTAAAGTGATCAAATTCAAGTTTCCTTCCAGTCTAAGATTCAAAGGGTGTTATGTCTTTCAAAACATTATGAGGCACCCTGTTATGAATATAACAAGCATAATTAATGGCTTCGGCCCAATACTTAGGTGCCAAAGACTTAGAGTGAGTCATATAACTAGCCATCTCGTTCAAGGATTTTTTCTTGTGTTCTATAACTCCATTATTTGAAGGACATTAAGTAACTAACCACTAAAATTCAATTCCCTCTATGGTTCAAAACTACTGAAATCTATTTCTATCATATTCACCTCCATTTTCAATTCAAAGAACCTTGATAGATTTCTCATATTTTTTCTCAGTAAGTACCTTGAATTCTTGAAATTATTCAAACACTTCAAACTTTTGCTTAAGGAAGTAAACCCATGTATATCTTGAAAAATCATCAATGAAATTGAGAATGTACTTAGCCCTTGTAAAATATTGACTAGGAAAAGGCCCAGATGCATCATTGTGTACTAATTCGAATGCTTGTGAATCCCTCCAAGCTTTGCCTTTATCAAAATTTTCTTCAAGATGATTTACAAGAGAGAATTTCAAAAATTCCCTTAGAGAATTAGACTCAAGGAAATCCTATAACCATGCCATTTTTGCTAATTTGTTTAAGATAGCGGTAGTTAAGGTGGCCAAACCACTCATGACATAATTTTTTAACTCTATTTAAATGAGTCAGCAATCTAGTTGGAGAACAATTAGGTGTAAAATGTTATAAGGTGTATAACCTAGCTTGGTTATCTTCCCTACCCACTACCAGTATAGAATCACTATGTAACTCCCTAATGATAACTAAATTTGGTAAAAACTTAATCCTCATGCCTTTGTTGATATGAGTGATTTGATAAATTGATAGGAGATTGGTTGAAAGAGAAGGGATACTTATAACATTAATAAATTTTCATCCTTCTAATTCAATAAAACTTCTCCCTACAACTGGTATAGAAGTGTCATCACCCAAACTGATAGAATACATGCTACAAGGCTCTAAAGAACAAAACTCAACTAGTGAAGAGCCCATGTGGTGAGAAGAACTTGAGTCAATAACCCGTGCCAATATTTAATCTATAACTTCTACAAGAAACTTTCCTTTTCTCTCCCTTTACCCTTACCCTTTGCCTTATAATAATCTTGAGTTGATGAATTATAATTGATAGACTCGAGAACACCTATGTTGTCATTCTGTAAGAGATGAGTTAGGTGACATATTTGCTTCTTCATGTACTTGTGTTCATCATGCCCATTTTTATTATAGTAGGCACACTTAACCTTCTACTTATTAGGTCTGTCATTGGAAGAGGAGGCTTTAGTGTTGGTTATGGTAGAGGTTTATTCATTATTCTTCTCTTGATCCTTATTCTTCTTCTTCTTCTTCTTCTCTTTGTTTTAATTCTTTGCTTTCCCATTCTTAGTAATTAGGGCTTGAGTTTTTGTGGACTTTAATTTTTGCATCTAGATCAACTTATATTTCTCTCTTGTTAAGTCAATACTAAAAGTTTCTAAAGAGGGAATTTTCCATGCAGTGCCTAAATCAATTTTAGTGTTGTGGAAAGTAGAGACAAACATTGAATAATCATGATCTAGTTTAGAGAGTATAGAAATAATAAGTTGGTCATCTTATTTATATATCCCAAATTATTTAAATTACAATCTTTATGACTTGAACTTAGTGAAGAAATATTGAGGGTGTCAAATTTTGAAGGACTTAGGCTAAAGAGTTCATTATAAATCTCTTGAATGCTCATCACATCTTGCTCCCCAAATAGCTTACTTAGAAAGGGCCATACATCATGGGGTGATTTGGCAGGATCTAAGTGAAATATGAGATTATGTGTTATATAAAAACATAATAGCCCATAAGATTCATCACTATTATTATACCACTTAACTTTATCTACATCTATGTTAGGTTTAACTTCATCAGCCATGGTTATCCTATTCTAACTCCAACTCCTTAGAATTATTATCATCTTGATTTTATATTCATGATAGCTAAAGGGAGTTAATGGGTTCCTTAAACTTGAATCCATTTTAGTGTTAATTATAGTTGTAGTATTAGTGTGAGTTGTTGCAGAAATGAACATCCCCCTGAACTATGAAATTATGACCCAAAAAAAATGTTGTAAATAATGCATGGTTAAAATATGTCAAGTACAATCGAGAATGCATCCAGAGTA
Source organism: Torreya grandis (assembly GCA_037957365.1). Lineage (NCBI taxonomy): Eukaryota > Viridiplantae > Streptophyta > Pinopsida > Cupressales > Taxaceae > Torreya > Torreya grandis. The sequence continues at coordinate 281,563 of JARHVA010001893.1, read as the reverse complement.
ATCAGTGTAAATGTCAAAAAGATGTGATTTTTAAGAGTAGGCGAGGATGTCAGTCTCAACCAAAAATGCATCTAAGACAAGTACACAAAATGAAAAAGTGAAAATATGAATATCAATTTCTCTTTAAATATTTCTCACAATATATTATTTTAAAAAAAAGAATAAAAAAATCTCCACTAACAATGCTAAACTTGACCAATCCTCTTATGCATTACTTTTGTATTCAAAGAAAAGTAGCCTATTTGACCTTATTTTAAATCATGATAAAAAAAGGGTGATTTAATATGCTAGATTTCTAAAAACATTAAGGAAAACTTTATATATACTTAGCTTGTTTTGGAATAAAATCTCAACCCTTTTGAAAATTTATGAGTATTTTGTGTTATTTATTGAATAACTCACACGGTGTATCTAGGGGGTTGTAGGGGGTAGACTGTAGCCCCCTTGTTATAGCTAAAATTTGTTTTTGATGAGGTTGTTAGGCTGATTCATCTAATTTTGGTGTAGAGGTTGCGTGGAATGTTGCTTTTGAATGGGTGGTGTTGAGAGTAAACCCATAAGGTGAAAATGTTATAGATGAGGGTCACATAGAAGCAACACAGAACCAAGGTTAAACGGTATCCTAAACACACAAAACCAATAGTGGTTGAGATGAGTCTAAATACATAGGCCAATACTAAACACTTGAGATTAAACCTGAGGTTGTATGAAGGCACACAAGTCTTTTACAAGAAAATGCACCAAGGCACACAAAACACGTAGTCATAAAGAAACCATAAAAGATGTGGTAATGGCTACCAATGAACTAAATATACGAAAAATGACTCCATCAAGGATGAAAACTCCCACAAATGGATTTTTATACCAATCTTATTTTTCAAATAAAAATCTCACATTTATAAAAATATATCTTAATAATAATTAAAAAACATACATATGATTACCACGGGTGGCTCTGATACCATATCAAAGATGTTTCTAGTTCTAGATAATGTGAATACAAAGGTAAAAATCACATGAGATGAAGCTTGTGCACACCAAAATGTTATTGAAGCAAACTTAAATCACTCAAATATAGTATTGTAAGAGATAAAAATCAAGTGGAGCAAAACCTAATCTTTCATTAACTTGAAAATATCTCAAATGAGATGAGTACATATAGGAAAGTAATCAAATCCACAAAAGGTGGTTAATAAACACCCAGAATGACAATTAAATCCTCCACAAAAGGTGGTCAATAGACCCCTATAATAGATAAGTAGCTCCTCTATAAAAGGTGGTTAATAGGGCCTAGATAGATGAATAAATCCCATACCCAGAATATCTAGTCAATGGAATTACTTCCTAGTCATCAATTCAACCTAAACACCTAATCAAGCTTCTCCATGAAAGTAGGAAAAATCCAAGTGAGGTAAAAAAGCACATAATAAATAAATGTGGGAAAAAATAAAACCCCTACTCCAATAGGAGGATGAACATTTTCCAAGCTCCTTGTTATTCTCATTAACAACTTCTCTCAATTTAGGGTTAGGTATACATGCTTAAGAACATTCCACTTTGGGGTAATATCTTCATTTTCTATATTTTATCCAGGTGATTTATGGAAATAGTGGATCAAGTCAATTCTATCTCCATTGAAGCTAAAAATATCCTTCATAATTTATGGGCTTAACTAGGAGGGACAAGCTTCTGCAAGGATTATTGTTATGTATATATCTAGACCTTCCTTAAAATATCCATTTTTCAAATTTGAGTTTTCTATGGGAGTGTTGAAATCACCACCAAAAATCTATTCTTCTCCCTTTCAAGTTTTGAGGACTTGGGGGTGTTGTGATGTGACCTTTTTTGGTAATGTTTGGTTTCTCAATATCTAAAGCTATAGATTTACCTTCATTTGAGTCCTCATTCATTTAATTTTCCATAGGAGTACTAAAATACTTTACCAAACTTATGCACTTCTCCCTTTTATATTTTGAGAACTCAGAGAATGTTATATCACATTGTTTTTTGGTCTTGATTAGTTTCTATAACATCAAGGATAGATATTTATGATTTATTACACTAAAGAGCTTTTTGGATTGAATTTTAAGGTAAGACTCCTATAAAGTTGTCCTCTAAGGTCTCAGATGTTTATGGATGGAATTCTTCCAACATGGCTATGGACTTTTTAATAACTTTGGATGAGGCTTTCTTAATCCATAAAGGCTTTTAGACCTATGGGGCTTGAATTATATTAGGGTGACCCTTTGTTGAATAGTTTAGGATGTTACTTTTATATAAAATATTTATATCCCTATCATACTCAATATGTTGATTCCAAACTCCATATTTATACTTGATTTTGATGTAAAACTAAAGAGGTTTATCCACTAGGATAAACATGTTAAATATAGTGGCCATCATCCTTCTTATAGATTTTATAAATGGGTATATGGTAATAGGTTCCCCAGGGCCTTTTCAATACCCATTATGACTTACAGTTCTCACTACTCTAAGGGCAGCTCTGGAAGAATCACCTACATGTGGATGTCCTCTAATGTTGAACTAATTATGTTGAGCCCTAATTTCCATTTCCTAAAATTGAGATTAGATTTATCCATGAACCACATCTCTCTTTTTAGAACCATAATGTATTCTTTTAAATTTTTTAAATTAAGAATAAATATTTTTTTAGCCCAGGCCACAACCTCAACTTTACCCTTGGGCTTCCACTTTCAATTGGCCCAGTCTCTAAAATTATCAATATTAGGCCTAAACCCATTGAATCTAGCCAAAAGTGAGTTAGCGAGTGTAGAATCTAATTTTTCAAAAATAGTGTCAGGGAACTTAATACATACCTCATCATTTTGCATTATGAGGTCTAAGGAGAATTTTCTTAGAGCCTCATTCACATGTCATTTTCCTAGTAGTGTATCTACCCAAATTAGGGAAGATTTTGGGATGTCAAAAGAAAAGCTATGTTCCCCCCCCCCGCCCCCCCACCTCCCATCAGACCCTATCTCCTATAAAAGCTTCATTTTAAACACTTTCATGTCTAAACTACATTCAAAACAACTTTCCACAATAGCATACAAGTTTAACTAGAAATCTTCAGCTAGACCTAATTTATCTGCATAACTACCAATTTAACTCAAAATCACAATGATACATACTTGATTGGGGTAATGGATTATATTCATCATTAATCTTTCCTAGGGCATCTTGAATTAAATCAAACCTTTGCAAGTGTTTTCGTAAGGCAATGAAGTGAATACTTGACTGATAAATAAAAACATTACAAAAGCCACCCTTCTACTAATTATTGATTAATCCCACCTAATCAAGCCTAATTATTTTTCTAATAATAAAATCCATGGATTTGAATTATCATATTTTCTTAAATTTAAAATTGTAAAATTGCCTCACCCAATGTGACATCATTAAGAAAAGTTTGCAATAAAGGGAACGTTATGACAAGTTCTTACACACTCCTCCCTATACACCCCTCTTACACACTCAATAGGACTAATGATTTCACTTTTTTTCAAAGTAACTTCCATACTCCAAAAAAGCCTTAAATGGCCTCTCTTAGACATTCCATGTGTGTAATCATGGATTTAAAGATTGATCCTCAACCCTCCATCTTAATATGAGATTAAATCTCCATAACAGTTTAAAAAAATCTATAAATAAAACCCTCACATCTCTTATTTCATCAAGCTTCCTAATGTAGACTTACTCTACTGAATTATTCTAAGAAGCTTCTTCAACTCTCTCATTCCAGGCCAAATCCAATCAATGTATAGACAAGGAGAGATGCTACTCACATGAGGATTAAGGCCTTGACAAAGACTTATACACCTATAATCCTAGATCAAACTCTTTAGACTAGTATTCAAACAAATCTTAAAGGTAGGTTAAAAAAGTGTGGTCACTTATCTTCTAATTTATTGAGGATTAGTATTTACATTTGGTAAATTAGTACTTACTATTTTGTTAGTATGGCTATAATTTTATTTATAATGTATAATATTTGGTTAATTATAATATATACGATTTATATTATCTTATAAAAATAATAGTGTCATATATAGATTGATATTGTTTGAGAGTATTATTATGGAGATTGAGAGATATTATGGGTAGAAGAATCTCCTAAATTATAGGATGATTTCTTATATAAATGTATTGTGTCAAAAAATAATGTAATAGGGAATAATATATTTTATGTTTGAATATTAATTTGTGTGTTTATCTTCAAATGTCTTTGCATGTGTTAAACATATGTAAAAAATCCTCAAATACCTAACAATGATATCAAAACATGCTATAATTATGCATTACTAAAATAGTGTTTTGAGGTCTTGCAGGTAGAGCCACTATATCTTGCCCCTATTGATGAAATATTATTATTTCAATGAAATTTTTATATTATGATTTGTATGTTATGAGTGTGTTTTTATTATTTTCATTCAATTATTATATCAAAACTACTATGAGTACTCTAGTTTAGTATGAGAGGCAGTTTATACTCTTCAACATATTCTCTATGTTGTATATTTGTTTGTTCTCAAGTGTGAAGCATTATCTCCATATCCTCAAGAAGTAACAAGGCATAAATTTCAATTAGTGGTTGACATATTTTTTGTAGAAATGGCACACAATGTTTTTCATTCTATCATCTAGCATCTAGAAAAAATATTTAAATTTATTAGACATATTACTATCTCTTTTCTACAATCACGCTAGTGTATTGACTCTTGAGTTTTAGCATTAGAAGATCAACCATTGATAAAAAGATAAATTAGAGAGATACATGATAATCTCTTTTAGGTGGTGTTTATTTAAAGACAATACAAGTTCTAAAGGCACATACTAAAGAAGATTGTTATCCTAGTGTGGACAATCCCAGTTAGTACCATCATGTATAATCTAATGATAGTTCTTTGTGATCCATCACAAATTCAATCCCAGTCTACAATATTGAATGATGTATCAGTTCACTTTACATTTTAGCTTCAATATTAAATGATGTTTAACTATTCACCTTCTCACTTGGACTCATTCTCATCCTATTTGGCTTGATCAACTCATTCAAAACAACAACTCATAGTTATTATATTGCTTCACATTGATATAATTAGTCAAAGTGCTCACTAAAATTGAAGTGCATAATAATTGAAATATCAATGTCAGTCAATATCGTTATGTGTTCAAATTTTTCAAATGAAAGATTACAACATAGGGTAGTAGTCTATTATCTTCTTTATTTATTATGTGTCTTAGTTGTTAATAGAGATTAATGATTATTTTTTCAAATATTTAAGTTTAGATTTTAGTTATTTTATTTGGTCAAATCCAATATTCAATTGGATTCTATTTAATATATTAAGTTATTTCATAAGTTATTATTTAGAGGGTCATTATATTATTCAAACGTATAATTGAGTTTTTGAATCTTATAAAAAGTGTAAAGATCATGTTTTCTTTTTTATATATGTTGTCTACATTAAAATCAAAAGTCAAAAATATTAAAGTGTCAATTTCAACATTTTGTCTAAATAGAGTTTTGATTCAAGAGTCTAGAGTCATTTTTTGTTTCAAAATAGTCAAAATTGTAAAAAATAATAAATAAATTTATAATGGACACATTCTTGATGGAACTCAATGTCCAATAAGTGTGTCAAAACTACAGTGAATTTCTCCTAAAAAATTCATACGATTGAGCCTCAAAGCCAAACTTGCTAAGTAAGTAGCAACATGAAGGAAGCTAGAGGTAAAAGAGGAAGGAGTTGTTTTAGCAATCTCTTGTCAGTCATCAATGATGGGGCCACACTTCTAGTATGATGAATTTTTTTAGTTGTGTGGTGTGTAAAATAAGAATAGGTGTAGTAAATTCATTTCTACTTGTGAGTATTCACCATGCAACCCCTTTTATAGAAACATTGTATAAATTTGATCAAAATGTATTGTATCAATTCAGATGTAAAGGTTATTGGTAAACCTATGAAAAACCATTTGTATAAGGTTTTTTGTGAACCTAGAAAACCAATTGTGTAAGGTTTTTGGTGAACCTATAAAACCAATTGTGTAAGGTTTATGGTGAACCTGTGAAAAACCATTTGTGAAAGGTTATTGGTACACATATAAAGATAATTATGTAATCTTATTGGTCAAATCCAGTTAAAACCATCAGAAGACATGTTTGGAGGATGAAAAAAAGAGTAGGTCTTCACTCTTGCATAGGTGGTGGCTTTATCCATCTATTAAATCCATTTGTATGAATAAATTATTTTGGATAAATGTGCATTGGCACATGTATGAGTTTTTTGCAAACTCAATGTTGCACAGTTGAAGAGAACATCATGAGCACATATATATGGCACACTACAGTTAGATAACAAGATATGTTTTACCAAGTAAAAACTAAGGGGGGGATGTCAGGGGATCTAGCTCTACCAATTAGAGCATATATGATTACTTCTCATATTAGCAATTAAACATGGAATTATACTAGAATGATAAAGTAGCTAGAAACTTGAGACAGCAAAGAATTTGAGAGATAATACACACTCTTGTATTAAATATTACTAGAAGAAAATACAATAAGGAAGATGCCACTTCTTCCTCCACCTCAAAGGCTTGCCACACCTCAAGACCTTCTTCCCTCTCTCTCTTGCTCAACACAACAACTCTAAAGCCTGAGTTGCTATCCCTCCTTGAATGCTTTAGCTGATCTCCTTGACCTTGCTAGCTTCAATGCTTTTACTTGCCTTCTTGATTATTACAATACATGCCTTATGGGTCTTTAAATAGGATCCCATGCTTACAAAAATAGAACTCTAGTTACAATAATTAGACATGCAGCTCGTGACTATAATTAGTCCTTTGACATGCAAAAACTCGCTTCACTTAACTGACTGTTCGTCAACAGCAGTTCTAGAAATACACAGGTGACCGATGCTAGTTCCTGCTAGTTTGGTGTTGCCAACGTCGGCCGACTCCCTACCGTCACCGGTCTCCTTCTCCACTGCATCTAACCAACATCGATCATGATGCCGACGCCGGTGGCTCTGGTTCTTCAGCATCCTTCCTTGTGTCTGCAAACAGTTGAAGCTTTTAGCTCCACACCATAACAATCTCCCACTTGGAGATAAATAGCTACAACTTGTGCCTGTACCTGTACACCATCTATTTTGTTCCTTAGGCTCTGTATCCCTCTTCAACGTCACTCTTGAAGACCAACCACCATGCAAACCTGTGATGTAATACCTGTCTCTTATGCCACAAGAATTTTGTTGCTCCCAAATTCTTCATGACATACTTCTGAACCAACTCTACCCTTAGCTCAGAAAACTCCCTGTATATGAAACCTTGCAACAAGTAACACAATACAGTAACAGGATAATGTAGCTAATATTATCCAACCTGGTAAAGATAAAATACAATGGTCAAACCTCCATTGTTCTGCAACCTACTCAAGACCATATACCATAGCCTTCTATCTCATGTGTCCATCCACTCTCTTCTCTAAAACGGGAATCCATCCCTCTAACCAGTGCTTCCTTCTAGCTGACAACACTACCAACAAATACCTATTTGGTTCTCTAAGGACTCACACTCCTCATCCATGCCAAGCTCCCACTGTTTCTAGATTCTACCTGCATTGCTTCTTCCATCTTCCTAGTTCATGACTATCAGTAAGCAATATAAAGAAGGTGAACAATGAATATGAGGTTCACATACCTTTCCTGACCTCCACATGGGTGTTTGAGACTTAATGATTCACCCAATATCTGTTCCAATGACCGATCTCGGCCATCTCTTAGTCTGCTCCTGATCGATGTCGGTTCCTTGCACTGACCCTGACTGATGACATCATTTCTCTGGCTGACGCTGGTGTCCCTCTTGCTGACGTCGGTCCTTATGACCAACGTTGGACTTCTCCTGCCTGACCTACCGACCTTGTTGGTCTACACAAGACCGATGTCGGTATCTGGATGACTGACATCAGTGCTAAGCGACCGACATTAGTGTCTGTGTGTTCCTGTAAGTGATGAAATTTTCATCTGCGAGCTCTTCTTGGATCAAACCTCTATCCATCCTACCCTGCTCAGATTTATTCAACCCCTGTGATTGATCTCTGTCCTTCATCTCCTCCATAAACACCAAGGCTTCTTTGTTCCTGTCAAAAGCATCAAATTTCCTTTTTTTGCATTGAACTATATCTGTGCTTTCCAAATTTGAACACATACCTTTTGAATCAAGAACTTCCATTCCCTTCCCATTCATGTGACCAAGCCTATTAGGCCACATCTTTGAATCTACACCAGAAGTAGAATCAGTAATACAAGTAGACAGATAAAGAGTATCTACTTTCTTACCTCTTGCTAGAACAAGTGCTCCCATGGTAACCTTCCAAGAATCCGCTGTGAGGGTTATTGTGTATCCCTCATCTCCCAACCTTCCTATAGAAATCAGACTCTGCTTCAGAATTGGAACATGCATGACCTCTTTCAACACCCATGTGTTGTCAATCTGCAATCTTAGCTGCACTTTCCCTTTGCCAACTATCTGACAAGGCGTATCATCCCCTAAATAGAGCACTCCAAAATCTCCCTGTTCATACTCATAGAACAAATCTCTGTTTGGGGATGCATGAAAAGATGAACCAGAATCTAAAATCCATGATCTTACCTGACTATCTGAAGAAAGTATGAGAGCATCCTGCATCACAATATTTGCATCCTTTGCTTCTTCCATACCTGAATGTTGATTCTCTTTATCTCTCAACCAACACTCCTTCTTTGTATGTCCTTTCTTTCCACAAAACCAGCAGGTAATACCTTTGGACTCGGATCTCCTTCCTGACCTTGATTTCCCTTGCTCAACCTTCTCCTTTTGCCTTCCCCTACTTTCTGCACTTAGAGCATTCCTTGATGATTCACCTGTGCTTCTCCTGCATATTTCTTCATTCAAGATCACACTCACAACATCATCAACTTTTAAGATTTTAGAAGTAGATGCAGAATTACTTATTGCCATAACCAAACCATCCCAACTTTCAGGCAAAGAACATAAAATCAAGAGAGCCTTTACCTCATCATCAAAAACAATATTGACTGAAGCTAATTGGCTTACCAGACCATGGAAATCACTAAGATGAGTATGTACCGATCCACCTTCCTGCATTTGCAAAGTAAATAGCTGCTTCATAAGATATACCTTATTAGAAGCTGAGGGCTTTTCGTATAAATTCACCAAGGACTTTATCAACTCTTCCGTTGTCTTACACTATGATAAGCTAGAAATCACAGACGATGCAAGGATCAACCTTATGGAACTGAGAGCCTTTCAATCAAGAACGTTCCATTCTTCATCCTTCATATCTGTGGGCTTGCATGCAACCCCACCCAACGGTAAGTACAAATCCTTTTGATACAGATAGTCCTCAATCTGTATCCTCTAATGTTGATAATTCTTGCCATTAAACTTCTCCATTTGTAGTCTACTTTCTTCTGCCATTGCTAAACTCCCACTCAATCAAAAAACCCTGTGAATGACTTGTAATCAAAAAACAATACCCTACTTCCTGCAAACCCTAGCTCTAATACCACTTGTCAGGGGATCTAACTCTACCAATTAGAGCACATATGATTACTTCTCATATTATCAATTAAACATGGAATTATACTAGAATGATAAATTAGCTAGAAACTTGAGACAATAAAGAATTTGAGAGACAATACACACTCTTGTATTAAATATTACTAGAAGAAAATACAATAAGGAAGATGCCACTTCTTCCTCCACCTCAAAGGCTTGCCACACCTCAAGACCTTCTTCCCTCTCTCTCTTGCTCAACACAACAACTCTAAAGCCTGAGTTGCTATCCCTCCTTGAATGCTTCAGCTGATCTCCTTGACCTTGCTAGCTTCAATGCTTTTACTTGCCTTCTTGATTATTACAATACATGCCTTATGGGTCTTTAGATAGGATCCCATGCTTACAAAAATAGAACTCTAATTACAATAATTAGACACGCAGCTCGTGACTATAATTAGTCCTTTGACATGCAAACACTCGCTTCACTTAACTGACTGTTCGTCAACAACAGTTCTGGAAATACACAGGCGACCGATGCCGGTCCCTGCTAGTTTGGTGCTGCCGACGTTGGCCGACTCCCTACCATCGCCGGTCTCCTTCTCCACTGCATCTAACCGACGTCGGTCATGATGCCGATGTCGGTGGCTCTAGTTCTTCAGCATCCTTCCTTGTGTCTACAAACAGTTGAAGCTTTTAGCTCCACACCATAACAATTTGCAAACTCAATGTTGCACAGTTGAAGAGAACATCATGAGCAGGCACACTACAATTAGATAACAAGATATGTTTTACCAGGTAAAAACTAAGGGGGGGATGTTAAGGATTATTATTTACATTTGGTATATTAGTACTTACTAGTTTTTAAGTATAGTTACAAGTTTATTTTTTATGTCTTATATTTGGTTAGTTAGAATATATATGAATAATATTATTTTGTAATAATAATAGTGGCATATATATATTTATATTATTTGATAGTATTATTAGGGATATTTGTAAATATTATGGGTAAAGGAATCTCCTAAATTATAGGATGATTTCCTATATAAATGTATTATGTCAAAAGACAATGTAATAAGGATAATATATTGTATGTTTAAATATTACTATATGTGTTTTTCTTCAAATATCTTTTCATGTGTTAAATTTTTGTATAAAATATTCAAATACCTAACATAATTTTCATTTCTTGTTCATAGTCCATAGCTCAACCTAGGGATTAGACTGGAGAAATTTTATCTTCAGGTTATTTCCAATTTATTCACTAACAATTGACTAATCTCTCTTATATTATTAATATTACATAATGGCACACTTTTTGGGACTTGAAGGATTCAACACATCCCAAAAGTTATTTTAGACCATTAGCATTTCTTCTAATTACCAAAATTAGCCCCGAAATCAAGTTAATTCATCTCTTTTTCTTCAAAAAATAGTAAATATTCATTTCAATTTTTAACAATAAATTCATCCTAATAAATAATTATTTTACCCCTAAAATAGTGAATTCAACCTGTTAATCAGTGAATTCATCATTTTCTTCTTTATGTTTTGTGTCATGTGCGGGTTTAGGTGAAAATAGTAACTTCACCCCCAAAAATGGTGAAATGGTCATGAACAAAATGAAATGGGTCTAAAAATAGTGAAATGGATTTTAAAATAGTGAAATGTATCTAAAAACATCAAAATAGCTTTGAAAACAAAGAAATTGACAAAATGATGAAATGGTTCTAAATAATGAATTGGTTCTAAAAACATCTAAATGGTTTTGAAATAATCAAAATTTCTCAATTTTCTAATATTTAAATCATAATGAATAAGAGGGTGGTGTTTAATTGGTATTAAAAACATTAATTCAATTCCAATTAACATTCATGAGCAATTCATATAAAAATTTAGCACAAGCAACCATACATATGAACATGAAATACAAGAACACATCACTTATGTGGAAAAACATCAAGGGTAAGAAAAACCACTAATATTTTCAAATTTAATATATTACTCTAATAAAAAAACAATTTTAGTGAAGGACCAACTCCAAATAGAGCACCAACCCCAACTAGCCAAGCACCCACTTGACTAGGCTTTAACAAATACCCACTTGCAAGGAGGCACCAACACCCTAGATGACTCAGCACAAACTCAGCCACATAATTTTTTTTATCACCTTCAAAACATAATTATGTTCACACAATATATGATTATCATCTTATTTATCTCTTCACACTCTTATTCCTCTCAAACTTCCTTCTAGGCCTCTTCACTCAACTAGGTCTCTTTAAGACTGATTAGGTCATATGACCTTGATATTCATACTTAGACCTCCTATTATATATTCATGACAATACCTATAGTATCTTATTATTTTATATAAGTCCTCTTTACACTCAATGATCTTCTATCTCATTCGCTCCTCTATCCAATTCTCTAACTTACCAATTAGGCCTAAAAAGCCTTATTATTATACAAACCTCTTACTAATACACCTCTTGGTCAGCCACACACACTTGACCACTTATATTGGCCACACAATATGTCTTATGGCATTTTAAAATTAATAATAATTCATTAAATTAGGTCATCCATAACTCAAATAGACCAAATCCTTCTTTAGGTCTTATGGAGACCTAATTCCATTAGGCCTACTTTAGTATGCATTACCATATGGCCCCTTGGATCATTATACACCTATATACATGGAAGAAAATTTTCATAAATAAATCAAATAGTCCTTATCCAACATCCTTATATCACCATGACACCTTTTATGTCCAACCACCATTTGAAACACTCTATTAGCACTATTCACATTAGGCTTTGAACACATAGAAAAGTCTATCTTGATCAATTGAATATATCACATCATTTAGCCTCACAAAAATGATAATAAATAACTTATATATATAATAAATTACCTTAGGGCCATATCCATATTCATGAAACACTTTAACTCAAGGAAAAAAGGCTTAAAATTATCTCTTCAATATGCTCACTTAGAATGACTAGAACTATCAAAAACTAATCATGAAACTACTTGACATCCAACAACTAAAAGGACACTTTCACTGATTATAAATACATTAAAAATATTATATAATATCTTCATAACAACCTAAATCATAAAAACCATAATCTCTAATTGCAAACATTGGTCTTGCAAACCAACCTCCTGAACTTAACCCACATAGTCTTGCTTGAACTAGACAAGCCATTTTGGCTTCAACTTTTCAATCTATTACACTAATTTCCAAGCCTTTCCAAAAGAATGAACAGGAATTTAAAGTCAAAAATAGAAACACCATGCACTGCACTACATCACTCTTTCATGAAATTGCAATCAAATCCAACTTTTCATCACTGTAAATTACTTGCTAAGAACTGCCAAGACTGTCAAAAACATAGACATGAGACATTAACCTTCTAACATATGTGTGTGTGTGTGTGTGTGTGTGTGTGTGTGTGTGTGTGTGTGTGTGTGTGTGTGTGTGTGTGTGTGCATTTTTAAATAATTAAAATTCATGAGAATTATCCTATGCAATCTCTAGACCATTTTCAAATATAAACATCATACAATCTAGTGACAACTATTGATCTTACAGGCGAATTTGTTGACCTCAGTACACAAACCTCACTAAGCCAGACAAGCCATTTTGGATTCATCATTTTCACCACTTAAACTATATTTAAAACTCCTATAATATACTTAAATGACTTATAAGTCATGAAAAATACCTCCATTCACTTTAATTCATCAATCTACCCTGAAAACACAATTAGAACCAACCTCTCACTACTACATAGGTTTTGCACAATTTGCTCTATTATGTTTGTTAGCGACTGGACTACTTGGATCATAGAAATGAGACACTTAAGGAATATAAACAACCCATAAACAATCATGGTAATAAAATTCAAGTATATACCTTATTTATCCAATCATTTAAAAAAAATTCCAATACAACTTTTGACAGCAGCAACTTCTTCAAAAACAAGCCTATAATTCAACATTTTTTCTATCCTCTCTCTAACCAATACCACCTAGATGTGCTTGGGAAATTCCAATACAAGATAAAATATATTAATAAGAAATTTAATCCATCCTAACACTTTTGAGCAACATCTTCAACATCAAGTCTTTATTACGGTTCTAAGAGGGTTTAAAACATTTTCCACTCTCAATGATTGTTCATAAAGAATAGCCCCTCAATCCAAAAAATAATGCTTAGAATTTTTAGATAGGACCCTTACCCATCTACCATGAAATTATAAGGTTGCCATTAATTTTTTTTATGATCTAATGATCACATTAAAATAGTTATCAGGTTGAGAACCCTTCAATCTGAGTACTTGAGAGACCTCCAAACAACTTTTCATGTCTTTTCCTTCACACTATGACCTCAAAATTCATGACCAAAATTTAAATAAAATGCGTCACCTCTTCCAATGATTACATGAGATCAAAAATCTTGAAATCTGATCATAACCCTTCATTAGGACACACACTCTCTCTTTTCTCTCTAGACTTTAACTTGCAAACCACCTTAGGCCTTAAAACTGACCTTCATGCCTCTTTACATGCATTCTCCATCTCACTCACATACTCAAATAACCTCATATAACAAATCATGCATGTGTGCACTCATCGCACCAAGCCACCATGTTCATACCTTCTCTCAAGGTCTCTTCATGCTATGACTTGGCATAGGCTACTTAAGCACTTGACCTCAAAGATTTCACTAAATCTAACATAATAACACTCATAACACACTCATATTACTAATTTCATACAACAAAACTCTTCCAAGATTTTTGACATAAAAACCACATGAATAAGATTCATATGACTATACATCTTTATTTCATGCACCTAACACCTTTGACATCTTGACTTGTTCCTTCATGAAATCATAAGACATTAGTTACATTCAATTTATCTCTTGAATTCAAATTCATATTGTCATATGGATTCCTATGCAGCCATTAGTTGTATTCAAAAATCTTCCATGACATGGACCTTCCATGCTTACAAGCTTTCCATAGTACACACTGCCAACTGACCTCTCTCACAATAACACTCTTGTAGACCTACTTATCATCATACCTTCACAATAATCTTCAATGAAAATAATAAAAACTTCAAACTAACCCAAACCTTGAAATCAACCAATAGAAAATAAAATGTTCAAAAATCTCATCTTATCATATCATGCACATACCTCAATGACCACTCACCATGCACCTTCACTAGATGCAACTTGACATCAATGACATCAACCCTGACATCAATAAAAACAACATGCCAACATTTGCATGTAACACCTATCTTCTAGAGGCCATATTGTTTGACTCAAGCATTTTTTTGACTTCTCATTTATGGAAAATTTAAGGTATTAAAAATATGCATTTAGCCATAATTTTTTTTTTGAAAATGGTGAAATTGTCATGAAAATGGTCAAATGGCCATGAAAATAGTGAAATTTCCTTATGAATCATTAAAAACATGTTTGTTCTATTTTTTATATTTTGTGTTTTATGTTTTATGTATGATCAGATGAAATAAGTGAAATTACCCTAAAAATGGTGAATTTGTTCTAAAATTAATGAATTCATCCCTGTAGAATGATAACATTGACTTTGTCCATGTATCAAAAAAATAGTCCTTTTGTGCAAAAATGAGACTTAAACAAATTGTCCTTCAAGATACTTATTGGCTCAAAACCACTTTTATAAAACTTCTAACCATTTGTGTTGTAGGACCTTGGCCAAACAAGTGGTATTTTTAGTCAATCAAATCAATTTTGATTTACATTTTCATTTGGGCATTAAAATGAATTCACATTTCAATTTGGGTATAATAAAACTTGTTTGTTTCAAAGTTATTTAATTTATTTCAACTTTTAATCTTTATTTCAACTTTTTTTTTTAAATTGTTTTTTGGGTCCATTTTGTGCATATGCTCTCCCCTTTTTTGGTGACTTAGAAACATAAAAGTTTATATTTGCCTTTTACCATATTTTTCATTTGACTATGTGGGGTGTATTTCATCACCTTCCCATAATTATTTATGAGTGTGTTAACCTAAGAAGTCACATCATAGAATTATACCAAAGCTAACTTATCCCATAGGGTATACAAATTGATGAATGTTAACATCATGAAGACCTAGCTTTATGATTGCATAAAGTCATATGATGAAAGTAAACATGGGGAGTTCTTTCTAATATCTTAGGTCAATTTGTGGTACCCTCTAAAGTAAAAATATTAGGAATTATATTGAACTTATTCATTGACATTGAGGTATATGAGGACCATATAGATAGTGCAATTAAAATTGTAATCAAATGCCAAATCTAGTAGCACTTCACTAAGACCCTTACGACTAAAGTGGTTATGAAGGGACAAGACCTTATCATTTATGGATCGATCTTAGATTAATTCTTAGATGCCTCTTTTACCATGGATCATTCATTGGCACATGGGTGAAAATTTTAACATCCCCTAAAGATCACCTTTATTGTACGAACCTTGGAAAAGAAGAAGGCTTAAAAACCCTACCAATTATTGTAATAATTTCTTTAATGAACACTTTAATTTTATAAATCTTTTCTCAAGGAAAGATTTTCAAAAGGTTCAGTGGATGTCATGCAAACCCATGTCAATTATTAAATTTATTTTTAATTCTTGTGTTGTTATTTGATTATTATGTCAAAACCATATTTATACTTTAGACCAAATCAAACAAACCAAGTCCAAATCCATTTTTATACACACACAATGAGGTGTTACTCTACCAAATTTCTAATTCAAACCAAAATGACATGTTAAAACTTGTTCTTAATGTCTATCTTTATTATCCAAACCACACCATTAAGCTATATAATTTGAACCAAAAGTCCTTTCCTACCCTAGATTTTCATTTCAAACCAAGTCAACTTTCTTTACAAAGTTAAACCAAATTCTAATTTCTTGTTCATGTTGTGTCATTATTCCATTAATTTGAGTTTAAATCAAGTTTTAATTATAATCCAACCTTATTTTCAAGGTCAAACCAAGTATACATTCGAAGTCTAATTTCCAATATTGTTTCCAAGACTAAAATCCAATTCTAGTCCAATTGTGCCAAGACCAATTTCATTTAGAAATTTCAAATTTAAAGTCTAGTTTAAAACTTGATTTACCATTATCAAATAGGAGCATTTAATGTGCCAAACTTTACATTCTAAATTTTCTAGAGTGTCATATCTAGGCTAAATTTCCTTTATTTGTTCAAAAATTAACTTTCCAAGATCAATACCTTTTCAAATATGAAGATCATAAACCTAGACATGTTTAAGTACACATGTAATAAATCCATTTATAACCCCTCATTTGATGATAAGGTGATTTATAATACCTATATGTATGATCGCTATGTAGAGGATGATGAAACTAATAACACACCATTAAATTTTAAAGTTAAACAACATAACCCATACCTTTTGATCATCTCATCTAATGTTTATCAATGCCAATACCAACCATACCTTTCACATGTTCCATTCGATATCAAACCTAGACCTAATCTAGCATGCCTTGTCAACCCACCATATAATGATGAATATAAATAATACCAATTCAATCAACAACTATTTTACAATAAAGATGAACATCTTGTTATATTATTTGATATGGGTGTAAAGTTTCCACCTAGTTTTCCCCTAAAGGATTTTTAATGTTTTGTTAGAACACCTAAACAAGCACCTCTTACATTAACATATAACCAAGTTATCTCTAGCCAAGATCAAACTTTCAATCAAGCCTTAGTTATGTCAAACAAAGGATAGGTTCAATTATTTAACATCCCACATAAAGCCAACTTATCACTTCACAAATAGAACAAGCTAATATTGTTATATCTTCTTTAGTTAATTATTTAGTCAAATTAAAAGTGAAAAATCCCACATTATTGGAGTGAAATACTTGAATATAAAAACCATTATATTTATCTACTTATCATATTTATAATATAAATTCATTTTCCACCAAAATAATAGTTTTGGATATGTTTATCACACCCATAATTTAAAATAATTTAGTGACTAATTCAGATTCAAATATTCTTAGAAACTGTACCCAACATGTGGTGGATAGTTCTCAAGTAGGATATTTTAACCCACACAAGGTACCATCTAATGCACAACACAATTTTATTTCATCTTCTCCATGACCTCCTTCTTCCAACCTTCCAAGTGCCTTACAACAAGAAATTATAAACCCATCTGAGCCACAACAACACATTATAAATCCCTCACTTCCACAACTAGAAACAAATCCCTCACCTCAACAGGTGGTGACTAACATTCTATCATAAAAGACCTGACCAATGCCCAACCAATGTTTTCTAACCAATAACATTTTTCTATTAGTCAACTAATTATGACTTTTATTCAACAAGGAACTTCTTCAATACAATAGCATGTATCATTTCAACAACAATAAGTTCCCCTATGCTTCAATTTCCTATGAATAAATAATAGGTTACCCTCCAATCATAGCAAGTTCTATTGAATTCCCAACAAAACATTCCTTCATTAAGTCACTAATTCCCTTCAAATAAATACCACACTTAGTAGCAAGTGCCTTACCAATAACAAGTCCACTATCAACAATATAATTTTACTCAAAGAGTGAATATACCTGTTAGAACTAATTGCATCCACATTACTCAATATTTTATGTGACCTATTTATTTGGGTCAAGGTATTGTACCTTTGACTACCTAAATAAATCATCTCAATTCCTTTCATTTTGGTCCTACCTTTTAAGATTTACAAGAAGTCAAAAATTCAATTTCTACCCTTTGGGTAGGAAATCAAAGTAAGAAGTTTAAATTAGATGGTATATGCTCCTATCCTTTTGACATGATCTATCTTCATATACCTTTGTCAAATCACTTTGAGATACATAAATTTAAAAAATATGAAGGAAATGGTGAACCTAAGGATCATCTAAAATAATTCTTTGCTTCATGTCAATAAGTTGCATATAGCCCTATATACCTACTCCACTTATTCCCTCATAGTTTGACGAGACACACTTTAGAATGGTTTATTTGATGGAATTAGGCTTGAGAAATTATGTCTTCATTTTTTTTGGATTTATTTATTAACAATTGACTAATATATCTTATATTATTGATTTACATCCCCTAAAACCTCATTGGTTCTTGATCCCTAATCCCACGAATCTATACCCTCCACATACTTATCGACCTTATCATATAACACACTCACTATTGAATTATTTGGTTCCCCCACTATAGCTTCCAAATCCATAGATTCTTACCAAGATTTAGGTTTTAAATTTGAACCACCCTCTACCATCTTATTTAAAATTGAAGATTCAACATTTGATTTAAAAAAATGAGATCTAAAAACCTTAGGAAAGTGAGATACTTGTAATGTAAGAAATGAGTTTGCATCTACAAATTAATTGAATATTTACTATGAGTTAATTTTATGACTGATAAGGATTGATAAAAATAGTAAAAATGTGATATGGGAAATTATAGGGTGCAAACAATAGAAGACAATAATAAAACATTCCAAAATCATGCAAAATATGTGAAAAATGAAGTCTCAAATGTTAAATTTAAAAAAAAATGTGATGGAATTTCCACATTTTATGGGGGAGAAGATGAAAATATCACATGCCATGATGAAATTATCATATAGGCTAATGAAACCACTATGATAAGTAACACAACTACACATCAAAAAAACATTCACATTCATTTACAAAAAAAACCATGGTGGAAATCCTTTGAGAGTGGTAGTTTCATCACGAAGAGTGAGGATTTTGTCATGAAGGAAATAAATTCAAAATATAAGACAAAAGACTCCAAAAGTTTAAAATATTGATGTTTATAAAATTTCATAAAACAATTAAATGAAAAATATGGAAGATAGAACCAAGTTTAAGAATATTTAGTTGGAAGTATTTTCATCATAATTGATTTTTTCTATAAATGTTTCATCGTGCAAAATTTAGGTACATACAATTATGAAGGTGAAACAAATGAAGTGAATTGAGCTTTCACTAGATCAATAAGGGTATAATAGGTACATGATTTAAATCATTATAAGATATAAAAATATCTTACATTGGAATTATGGGAGGTACATGAGGTGTTTTCATTGGTAATACATAAGATGAAAATTTGGCTTGCAACAAACCCATATCAAAAGCAAGAATTATTGCATTTTATTATAAATAAATAAGGAGGGATTTAGTAGAGCCTCACCTAAATAAAATGGATGAGGATTTATAGTTCTCATGATAATAAACATTATAATTCCTTTTTTTGGTTTACTATCACAAGTTTTTTCTAACAACTTCTTGTTAGGATTTTCATCACTCCCTCCACTTATTGACTTGTTTGATTGAGGGATCTTGGTGGATATCTTGGTACTAGTTGGCTAAGTAACATGTGTTTTTTATTTTTGTCTTCCCTTTAAATATATGACACCTTTTTAACTTATTACAATTGTGTATTTATCTATTTTCTTCCTGAACCAAACCTTTGACCTTTTCCAAAACAAATTTGGTTCTTTCATTCAAATTTGAAGAATCTTTGATTGACTAATTGATAACTAGAAAAGGCATAAGATTTACTTTGTAAAAAATATGCTCAATAATGTCTAACCCATAATAGATAATTCCCTTCATGACCCAATCCAATATGAATACAATCATTTGATCTAGGTTCACTCTTGAGTGATCTATTTTTCTAACCTTAAATGTCTTCATAATATTGCCAATAATCTTCAATTTTTTGGAATATGCAAGTACCTAGAAACAAGTTTGAGATTATATTTGACAAATATATTACTATTAGATAATTCCTATTTTTGTGGAACATCATTGGAAACTCAATCACGTATTTTTCAATATGATAAGCATTTTGAGATGATATTCACATGTAGTAACTCAGGCTAATAAGAAAAGAGATGCCTAATATATGTTTCTCATTCCATTTCTTGTGGACTTCACTCAACTACCTAAAAAATTCAATGAGAATTAGTTTATCAATTTCATAGCTCAATATTTTATATGGAAGACCCAATAAACCTCAAAATTTGATGTATGTGAATCTAGGAAATTGAATGAAATAGCTTGCATATTTATTTACTAGGGTAACGTCTTCATTTAAAATTCTAGTGGATGTATTTCCATCAAAATTAATTACAAGAAACATAATGAAGGAATAATTCACTCTTTCAAAATTATTTTTTCCTTTTTCATGATTGATTTATTGTAATTTATCATATATCAACATCTAAGGGAAATCGTTTCCTACCACATTCAACCCTAGCCATTGTTTATGATCCATAATGCAATATACTAGGTATGATGTCATATAAAATTATTGAGTTTATTCTAGTATTGTCAATTTCTCATGGACATTTTTCCTAATCACCTTTGCCCAATTAATGAATTATTTCCTTGTACAAACAATATTATTGATATAGAAACACATACATTTAGGTAAATTTTTAATGTTTGAATTACCCATAAATATTTTCAATAGAGTTATGATATCAGATAGTTATTCAATAAATTATCCCCTCATTCTAGTTTTAGGAATCTTTTATGGCCCTTTTCTTTTATTCTTTAGCCTAGTTTTATTTATCATACTCAAATAGTTATATTTATTTTCATTCTACTAATTTAATGTAATATCCCTATTTATGTCTACAACATCTACATGGGTAGGGATGGAAAATTTTGTATTAATTAATTGAATATTAATACATGATTGACATATTTTATTTTCCTCTTATTTGTATTTGGCATAGTCTAATGCCACGTTTGAATAATGATCAGAAGTAGGAAATCTAGTTATATGTGCAAGTTCAATATGAAAAACATGTTGACCTACGTAGTTCTATTTATATCTTCAATTTTCTCCCTAAATTATTAATTTTTTGTGTATTGAATTTCACTATCTACAATCTCATAAATACTTATCTCTAGAAAAAAAATTGGTTTGAAACCTATGTGTTTGAATCTCATTTAGGTAGAGGATGACATGTAAAATGTAGTTTTAGCTAACAATGAAAACTCTCTGATGGTGTTATATAGAGGTAGGAAATGTTTTTAAAAAATAATTATGGGTCAAAATGGTCATTAAAATGTTGGAAATTATTTTTTATACCATCTGAGGACCAAACTTTGCCAAACCCGAAGTGTATTCACATCACCTCAAAAACTTGAAGTGTTAAAATTCAAAAATCAAGAGCTAAAAAATGATGGGTGAGGTTAGGAAACACTTTAAAAATATAAACTCATAGAGTGCAAGGATGGGATGAGATAAATAATGACATAAAATAGATTAAATGGAAGGGAATCAAGTATAAATAATGTAAGCAAAATAACTTGATAAAACCGAATGAAATGAAGAGAGAAAAGTGGATAGGAAAATTAAATGAGAGATCCACCTTGTATAGTGTGAAATCAATAAAGATTAAGTATGAATCCACAAGATAAAATTTTGGAGTGTTGTTGGCTATAAGAGATGATAAATTTAGTCTTTCTTTGTAGAAATAGAATGTTAAACTTCATTTTATAATGTTTAAATAATGCTTTTATTTTTCCAAGATATGCCTCCAATACAAATCGATGTTTTGGAGGACTAAACACACACACACACACACACACACACACACACACACACACACACACACACACACACACACACACACACACACACACACACACGGGGTTTATGGAAGTTTCAAGATTTTTTACTTTATTGGACTTTGGGATATTCATGAATTGTCAGAACTTACCAAACTACTTTATTTTCTCCAAAAATCTAGATTACCAAAACACAATATGACTTAATGTTGACTTTAAATATTTTGATTTTTCTAGGGTTTCAAAATATAATGCAATTTTGAGTTTTTATAACTTTTAGTCATTTATAAAACATGACAAACCTATACAAACTTGAAAAATCTTGAAACACTTAAGACTTATAGTTAATGCTAACACTCAAATGAAACCAAAATTTTAAAACTTTCAAATTTTTAGGGCTTTTAAGTATTTAAATAAATTTTCAAAAAACCTAAAAAAATTGAAGTAAAATAATATTAAATAAATTTGAAGATTTCACCTAGTATTATTAATGAAAATATCTCATTTCAATTTAGTCTACACAATGTTGTCACAGTTGAGAGGTTTCAAAGAGTTCAATTTTAAAAACAATAAATTATAAGAAATGATTTATTACCATCATTTTTAAAACATAAATTCAAATTTTGACACATTTTAATATATTAACTAAATAAATCAATTCAAACATTAATTTTACCAATTTAGATTGCGTGCGATGAATCTATGTTACTCATAATTTTCACATATCTACAATTTTGGAACAACAAGCTCATTCCTCATATAATACTAAGCATGAATGAAATTATATAGTAAAATAATGTACCAAGTTTCATTATCCCATATCTATGCAACTACATTTTTTAACAATTCCAATGGTGAAGGCAACATCATATATTGCACAATGTTTTACATACACACCCCAAAAAATATCATACCATTAATAATACACTCATGACTCACATAGAACATAAGGCATAATATAATCATTGAGTGTTTTTTATATTACACATATATTTATCATTGAATTTATTTTCACTCATATAAAATTTTGTTGTATTGCATGCATTTGATAAAAATACTTTTAAATAATTAAGGGAGGAACTAGCCACTAAGCAACCCTTGTTGAGTTCAAGGTTTCCATGACTAATTTCAATTAGATATTGATTTTTATTGGATTTTTAATCATGTAAATTTTATTCATTACCCAAATGATATTTATTTCTCATGTATTTTTTTCTAATAGTCACAAGGCAAGAGGACCCACTTTAGCACATAGTCACCATTAGCATTTGTTAGGAGGGTGAGGAATGGTGAATATAATCCACCACTTTGGGATTCTCACTTTTTATCCTCTCTCCTAATTATTAAATATTTGGGTAGGTGTAGTTCCTAATAAAATAAAACACTATCTATTGTATTTATAATTAAACTCATTATCTAAACATTTGATCAACCCTACCTATCCTAAAAAATATTATGATGGTTATCTAATCAAAATTTTCCTTCAAATGTTAATATTATTTATAGTAAAAAGAAAAGACATTAGATAAAATAGATATTTTTATTATTATATTATTTTTTAATATTATAAGGATGAGATATGAAATTAGTGGAAGGGACGTGAATATTAACTATGTGACTTTTTGTTATAACCATCAATACATTATTATTTTATGTGATTAATAGAAATATCAATGAGTTTAAATAAAATATTCAAATATTATGTATAGGTAGATGTCAATATTTTATTAGTAAACTATTTTATGTATATGGATGTCATATTTTAATAGTTAACTATATATTTTAGATGACTCTTATAGACATTGAGGTTGTTGGCACAAGTCAATCTTGAATTCCCATATCCATTAAATTTTTTTGAATGTTTGAAATTTGAAATTGTGTGCATAAGGAAGGACCCCATCCAATTTACTAATAAAGATGATGTAACACAAACTTTTAAAGTGTTTAAAACTTATTTTAGTTAAAGGTAAATTTGATAATGTTCCTATTCTTTTCATGATATGTTGAGTTCAGTGACACATCAGATAATATGATTTATTTTCACATAATATCACCTTGACCACATGTTATTACTCTTTATATATACATATTTATTCTAACCAAAACATATATCCTTCCTTGTGACTTAGATCACACACACACACACACACACACACACACACACACACACACACACACACACACACACACACACACACACACACACACACACACACACACACACACACATACATATATATATATATATATATATATGATTCATCTCACATTTATTTTTAATTTTTATCATATGATAGGGTTTTACATATTTTATTTCATCTCATAATTGTTTTTACTATAGCATCAATGCCTCTTGCATTTAGAGAGGATGATCATGGGGACTTATTTTCATAAGGTACCAAAGGTTCATAAGGGTAGAGTTATTTAAGTAGGAGGAAACTACATTGCAAAGACATGGGAAGAGGTGTTTGTTTGTAGTGTTAACATATTATTGGATGGAAAAGTATAATTTCCTTTTCTAGTTGATGAATTTGAAGCCTTTCCATATGTCAAGAGTACAGGATACTATGTTTCCTAGGAAAAGAGTGAATTGTCAAAACATGTAAATTCATCCATTCCACGTATTCATAGTAATTACATTTTTAGTGACTCAAAGGATTATAGTGTTATGGAAGAGGGAGATTAGATTGATGACATGAAAATCAACATAAATACTATAGGTCCTAAAGATATAACTAATTTTATCATAGAAAATATCATTCTCAAACAAAAATGTTCTAGCATATATGATAACATAGCCCAATGTTTTGTAACTCATGCTCTATAAGATCATAATATTCATGAAGATATATTGTGACCCTTGGTGTTTGGTGTGATACTTGAAATTATGGTAAATTTGTGTTTTTATTTCTCAACCTTGCTATAAACCAATAAATTAATAGATTGGCCAATAAAACATTTGATTTTTTGTGAAATAAGAAAAAGCTTATGGTTAATAAATCTAGTCCTCAATTGGATGGTACATGTATACACATAATATTTTTAAACTATATCATTTAATGATGTTTTCTCTCCTAGAGGAACTTCTTGAGTTTTAATATCTTTGAGTGAATGCCTTATAGGGTGCATAAGGAAATGCTGGCATATTATTATAAATACCTTAGGTTAATGACTAATGTATACTTTCTATACAACTTGTTAGTAAGTTTTAACCACTTGGGAAAATAGTTTAGTTGGTTTGATGGGACTAGCTATTTTAGGCTACCTGATGTTTATGGTTCCACCCATCTCCTTATTTCTCAGGTGTTTCTTTTATGCCTATATAATGGGCTTATCTATATTTTTTTATGTATCTTGGTTAATATGATTTCTCAATCTCTTTGTTGATTCTAATATGGTATCAGATCTTGTAGTGTAGGAAGCTTGGGAGGGATCTTATAGAGTGAAAGAGGATTAGTCTTGTTATTAAGGAACATGAAGTGCATGATGGAGAGATGATAGAAGGAAAATTCTCATTTTTTTCTTGGGACCAACTAGAAAGCCAGTACTTAGATAAAATGTAATAGAAGGTATGTTAGGACAAGAAAAAAGTGAAAGGAGGCAAAAGCAGAGGCTTCCAACCTCTATTTTATTTTTCTTCCTTGCTTTCTCCATGTAGGCCATATGCCATATGACACCGTTTAGCTTGAAAGAAAGTCCTAAAAAATCATTTTATAATTTTTTTCATTAATTCTTGTATGTATAAAATTCTCTAGTCTGAAAAAAGATCACAATAGTTAATGGAAATGAATTTGGTTGAGAAACATAGCATTTGAATTTTGTTAGTTAGTAAATGCTATATAGTTTGGGGAGGAGAATAGATTTTCATTTGAACACTATTTTTTGTGTGTGAGGGGTCTAAAATTTTCTCTATTCTAAAATAAGATAGTAAGAGTTGATGGAATTTAGTTACACTAAGTATCAGTTTCAGAATCTGCTTCAAAATTTTAGGTAATTCTGATTGGTCCAAAAATTTATGCAAGGTTATTTACTAAAGTTTTGAAATTCATTATTCATTTCATTTTTTATTTTTTTTAAATTGAAATAAATTTAAAACTTTATCATGTAAGGGGTATTGGAGACCTATGGGTGATTAATTATCACATAAGGGTCTAAAATTTTGAAAATTTAAACATTTTTTAGGTTTTTTTATCTAGATGTTGATGAAGAAGTAATTTTTGAAATTAGAGTTATAGTTTTTTTATTTAATTATTTTCATTAGTTTTTAAACAAAAAATTCAAAATTTCCTAAACGGTGTTAATTTTTTGCTAAAAACTAGAGGTATTGACTAGTTTTTTATTTTAGTCCATGGCTAGGAGGAATTTTGTGTAAATTCATTATAGTTTTTATATTACATTCATTTTTTGAAAAAAATAGGTCAAAATGGATAGTTGACAACACTTATTATTTCCAGATTCACAAAAACTGACAAGAAATTTTTTAAATTTGTGGAGTCATAAGGTTTTGAATATATGTGAATATTAGAATCTTGATCAAATAATGATCAATATAGAGCAACAACCTACCACTAATACTAATGACTATAATAAATATCATCATGAGGCTCTTATGTTGTTAAAACTATTAGTAGTAGATAATCTAATCTTAGAGGTCAAAAATATGATCAATGCATTAGCTTTGTGGACTAATCTTACTTCTAAATATCAAGATTCTAAATCCATTAGGGTATTATATTTGAAGAATTTGTTGTTTTCCCCTAAGATACAAGAAGGTGGTATTATTTTTGTATTTTTATTGTAGATCAAGGACATCAGTGATTAGTTAAAGGTTGTGTAGAAGCTTTTTGATGAGCAAGATTTGATTGCTCTAGTTATACAACACCTTCCACCTTCATTTGAGTCATTTATAGAGTACTTTCATATGATTGCTAAGCTGTAGACATTAGACATTGAATATTTATCCACATTTCTATTATATAAAGAGAGATGGTAGGAACAGACAATTTTGTCTACATCTACTTCCATAAAGAGTGCATTCTTCATCAAGATAAATGGTAAGTAGTTTGGTAAAACTACTAGTTCTCCAACATAAACTTCACAAGTTGTTGTAATAATATATCTAAGTGGAAATGTTTCTATTGTAAACAACCTGTTCACCTTAGGAAAGATTACAAGAAAAGACAATAGGATATGGACAACCCCATAAAAATTCTCATCATGCAAATGTAGCTGAAGGTGAAGGTGAGGAAACATCTCCTAATTTTTAATTCATGGCCTCCAATGGTAATTCTTTGAAATATCAGGCTTGGTACTTTGATTTAGGAGCATCTCGCCATTATACATGCCATAAGGACTAATATGTGTATTTTGTTGAAAATAATAGTAGTAATGAATCTGTATCTTTAGGAGATGGTAAAAGTAATTTTATTAATGGATATGATAATGTTCAAATCAATTTTAATGGTACTATCTAGTATACATTTAATAATGTTAGGTATGTACTAGACATGAACAAAAATGTACTTTCCATTAGTGAAATCATAGGGCAAATTTATTTTGTTGTAAAGCTTCAAGGACAATAATGTTTAGTCACTACTAGAGATAACGAGATTATTGTTGTTAAGATTGGTGAAAAATTATTTTATAATCTTTCATATCGACAAAGGGTAAATAAAAGTGAACTTGTATTGGTTGCTATTACAAGTTCACTATGGCATGAAAGGTATGGGCATTTGAATTTCTATTATTTGAATACATTAATCAAGATTAAGATAGTTAATCAAATACCTTCTATTCAGGATAGTTATCATGGATGTATTGGATGTCATTTATGGAGGTAAGTTAGACATTCATTTGACGTTGTAAATATTGGAGAACTAAGAAAGTTTTGAACCTAGTTCATGTGGATTTACATGGTCCACTGTGGACACCTACCCCTTCTGGAGTCTATAATTTTCTATTGATGGTTGATGATTTCTCTAGGAAAAAGTGCGTATACTTTCTAGTGAATAAATATAATTATTTTTCTACCTTCATTTCTTGGAAAGCTATGTTGAAAAATAGGATGGACAACTAGTGAAACATCATAGATTAGATAATGGGGATGAGTTCATCTCAAAATAGTTCAAGTAATTTTGTGCCATTAAATTCATACAGAGATAATATATTACCCCTTACATTCTTATAGGAAAATGAAGTTACGTAAAGGCAATATAGGATGATGGTGGACATGGATCGTTGTATGGTCTAAATTATAAATGTCCCATATAATTACTAGATATAAGTAATGCATATAATAATATACATCCTCAATAGAAGTCCTATAAAATCATTGGATAATATGACTCTATAGGAGGCTTGGTCAGGTTGAACTCTAGACTAATTGATTTTAGAATTTTTGGTTGTGTAGATTTTGTAATTATTCATATTCAAAAGAGATGTAACTTGGATTCAAAAAGCACAACATACAAGTTTGTTAGATATAGTGAGTAGTCCAAGGCCTACACATTACTTGATTTTTCTAATCAAAAAGTTGTGTTAAATAGAGATGTCATAATAAATGAATAGATGCCATACTTTATAGCAACTATTATAGTTTTAGATATTGAATCATTGTTTCCTTCTAATGATTCTATTATAAGTTGTGACATGAAAGTTGAGTAGGATTCTAGTTCATCATTTGAATCACATTTCAGGGAGGGAATTATTACAGGTCATTGTGAGCTTCTAATATAACAACAAAAGAATCCAAAGTGGCACTCTATTATAAGGGATGCATTAAAGGAGGGAAACTTGCCACAAGGTGTGGAAATAAGAAGATTGAGATCAGGAAAGTTGTTTGGTAATAAAGGTGAGCATGACAATTTTTATCTAACAACTATTATTTTATAGGCATTAAGCCTAATTATTTTTTAGAGGCCAAAGGAAATACTTAATGGGAATCAACCATGTAATTAGAATATGATTCCTTGATTAAAAACAAGAAGTTTGAGGTAACATATCTACCACCAAGAAAGAAACACATTGGTTTTAAATAGATTTTCAAGGTAAAACACAAAGCACATGCTTCCTTAGAGAAAAACAAAGCTAGATTTATTTCAAAAGGTTATACACAAGACAGAGGGGTTGATTATGAAGAGAATTTTTCTCTTACTACAAAGATGGTAACTTTTTGGTTAATTATTGCTATTGTTGCTTAGTTTAGACATAAGGTACACCAAATGGATGTCAAGAGTGCCTTCTTAAATGGAGATCTAGAGTAGGAAGTATACATGGTTTAGCCATAGGGTTTTCAATTTCTTGGTAAGGAACATCTTTTTTTATAAGTTGATCAAGTCCTTGTATGGTCTTAAGCAAGATCCTTGAGCCTAATATATGAAAATTGATTCTTACCATAGGGAGTCTAGTTTCAAAAGGTGTAATTTTGAACCAACTTTCTATGTAAAGGTTTTTGGTGATGATATCTTGATTCTCATTATATATGTTGATGATATATCCATCACTGGGAGTAGTGATAGCCTTATTCATTAGATTAATTCTAATATTTGTTTTACTTTTGACATGACAGACTTAGGACTATTGAAATATTATTTAGGTGTAGAGTTTTGGTAAGGTAATTATATTGTATTCATGTCAAAAAATAAGTGTGATAAATCATTTATATAAAGGTTTAGAATTATGGATTATAATCCAACTCACACACCTATAGAAGTTGGATTTAAACTTTCATTAGACACTACTTCACCACTAGTCAATGAAATATTGTAGCGGCAACTAGTGGGTAGTCTCATTTATCTCACTACCTCTAGATGAGATATTTGTTTTGCAGTGAGTTTTATATCTCTTTTTATGTCTAAACCATAGGAATTACATTAATTACCTTCAAAAAAATTATTATTTTATGTCAAGGGTACTCTTGACTTCAACATACGATATAATAATTCTATATATTTTGAGATTTTGGGATATTTTGACTCTAATTGGGTAGGATCAATAGATTCAAGAAAATATACAACATGATATGTATTCACTCTTGGTTCAGGTGTTTTCTCATGGTATAGAAAACTAAAAAATATGGTGGCATTATCTTCAACAAAATCAGATTATAAATTTGTGGTCATTGCATGTTTTGAAACTATGTGGATAAATAAAATCTTGGAGGATCTTTAATTTGAGTCATCAAATCCTACTCCAATTTTTTTGTGATAATTATAATGTTCTAAAGATGGTGAAAATATAGTATTCCATGTCAGGACCAAATACACTGAGTTTCACCATCATCACATCTGATAGTTGGTTAAAAATGAAGACAACGGTCTCTTTTACTATCCCACTATAGAGAAACCAACATATTTAATGACAAAACCACTTGGTTTAAAAAAGTTCATAAAATTTAGGGATAAACTTGGTCTTATTTGTAGTTTAGTCATTAAGGGAGGGTGCTAGCATATTATTTTAAATGTCTTAAGTTAATGAATAAGTTATATTATCTATGCACCTTGTTAGTGTGGTTATTATGACTTAGGTAAATAGGTTAGTTGGTTTGATGGGCCTAGTTATTTTATGCTACTTGATGTTTATGGTTCCACCCATATCCATGTTTTTGGAGTGTTTATTTAGTGCCTATTTAATAGGATTATTTTTATTGTTTATGTACATTTTTTAATTAAATTTATCAATATCTTTTCTTATTCTAATAGGAAAGGGTTGGATAGATGATTGGTGCTTCACAATATTATTGGTAAACTCTATTATTACCTAAACCCATTACAAATCTTGTTTATCCAACTACCCAAGAAAAAAACATTATTTATACATTTTATTAAGAAATCATCCTTTAAAATATGCCCTAAATAATAAGAAACCCTCTTTTCCTACTAATTTAGGCAATTCAACCCTATTATAAAAGTTAAAGTGCATGTTATAGAACTAAGTTGTCTACACCGACCTAATTCAAGGTGTAACAACAATGTTTTCTTAAAATTAGGTTATGATAACCAACTTTGTCTGTTGAAATTATAGAAGGGTTAGGAATTATTAATTATTATAAATAAAAGGCTCACTCAATCCAATATATATTAACATTCATTTTCACATTATTACAGCTCATAATTCTGCTACATATACATTTGAAGGAATCATTGCTTAGGTTTTTCCTTAGAGGGAAGATAACCTATCTTGTGTGAAGTATTGGATGCAAGTTAGGAGTATTTTAGCGTATATTTTATTTTTATAGTTTGATCATTATAAAGTGAAAACAACCTCTTTTAAATCACCATTGGCCAAGGGAGAGATTGAGACTTGACAGGTTTGCCTAAAGGTAAGTATATCTAACTTTTTCTATTTTGTTTAATAAGTAGATATTACACAAAGTAATAAGTTTTAGATATATAACTCCTTGGTTATATTACATATATATATATATATATATATATATATATATATATATATATATATATATATATAGGGTTTTATTTACTTTCCATCTCCCACATTAGGTGATCTGTGCCCCCATTTGCCTACCATGATCCTTTGATTGTTTATTTACATTAAAGCATCCCCTTTTGTGCCACAATATTTGTTGAGCATTAAATTAGTTTTATTTTATTTATTGGAATGCCTATCCAAGGTTAGTGAATTATCTTATTTTACTAGAGGATTCATAAATCTCTCCTTTAATATTATGTTATAAGATATCCCTTGGTTAGGATTAGTATATCTAATTTAGTCATGCTTGAGATATAAAAAGTATCATAATATACATTCATTTATTACTTTATTGTAGCTTAGATTTACTAACTAGGATAATTTATAGATATATCTCAATTTTTTTTCATACATTCTAGTGAATGTGACATGAATCTAACCCTTGTATTTTTATTTTTCATTTACAGTCAAGGTTGCATTGGTCGACCTAGTTTTAACCTATATTTACAAATCTAGGATCTATAGTCAAATAGGTCATGTTGGTTGACCCAATTTTAGAATTTATTTGTAGGTTTATTATCCACACTCAAATAGGTCATGCTAATCAACCCAATTTTTTATTTTATTTATATTCCTTATATAGTCAACTAGGTTGTGCTTGTCGACCCAGTTATTTTCTATATTTACAGATCTAGGATCTATAGTTAACTAGATCATGTTGGTTAACCTAATTTTTGTAGATTATAAATATAAGAGGAGTTATTCAATTATTATTGAAATAAAAAAAAATAACTTAGAGACATAACCACTAAATTTAAATACCTTGGGTTAGCTTTGAGGGTACCAAGTGAGGAGTGGAACTCGAAGGATAAATACAACCTTTTTACCTCCCTTGAAGACTTGATTGATGACTGGTACTTAGATGTTGAGCTCATATTATGAGCTATGAGTCTTTGGCAATGATAGTGCTTTATGGGTAGCATCTCCCCTTGTTCACTTATGATTTGGCTTGATACATGAGATGAGAAGGTGAAGTTTATTACTATATTTTGACATAATGACACTACACTCAAAAAACTTGTCTATATTAGCCATTTAACCTTGATTTTATAAAATTTTAGGATGATTATGGACCAATTAATCAAGATAAATGGTGGAGATGAGTCTTCACACTCATTATTGCACACATGGAGTGTGTGAGATATGTCATTTAAGGCATTTTTTGGAGTGTGGAAGGAAAATTGGAAGAAAGTGTAGTCATGACCTCTTGGAGTGTGTAAGAGAGATGTAAGATAAAAGGGTGTGTAAGAGAAGTATAAAAATTAGCTTGCGCTCCTACTCTTTCTCATTGACTTTTTTGAATGACATCACCTATGTGAGGTAATTAAACACTTTTGATTTAGGAAAATATGATAATTCTAAAAATTCATGGAATTTCGTATTAGAGGAAGATTGGGCTAATTAATCATAGATTAATTTAAAAATATAAGAATGAGACTTTTACAATCTTATTTTGCCCATTATATATTCATTTAATCAGCTTGTGATAATTTTTACAAAGTTTAGACTTGATATTGGATGCATTTGATCAAATTAATACTATGAGATGATCTATTTCCCTCATTAGGGATGTGTTGTTATGATTTTGGATTAAAATGATAATTGTGTAGGTAAATTAGGTTTTAATACTATTTTTTAATTGATTTTGCATGTGACTACATAAAATCATTTTAAAATGTAATATATACATAAAAGTGGTTAAAATAAGGTGTTTACATGTTTCCCTTATTCGAGAAGGAATTTATGAGACACTAGGCACAATAACATCTTTTCAAAGATTGAAAAATTCATTAAGAAGAAGTTTGAAAATTTAGCTGAAGAAATAATAGATGACCCATGACTCCCCCTCAAGAGGACATGCAAAGATTAAAAATATGGATGGGCTCTTGAAAAATAGAGGGAAGTAAGAAAGATGCATCCCAAAATAAGTGGCACACTTTAACCTACCCAAGAATAAGATGAAAGTTGTGGGATTGGAATTAGAAAAACTTTCCCTATTAGGGTAGAGTGATGGTATAGGCCCTAATCAGGTTTATCCAAATTTATAATAATTTTCCCCAATAGGGTAAATTTTGATTAGTGACTAACTAATTTTTCCCTGGTAGGGTAGATGTAAATGATACTTGGTCAAAATAGTTTACCTCGATTGGGTGAATGTTGATCATATATCAGTACAAATGGTGAATAAAGAGATGAAAAAATTATGATTGATAATGATGTGATTTGTTTATAATAAGGTTAAGATATTCATAACTTTTTATATATTCTTAGACATATCATGAGGAGCATAGAAATTAGTTATGGTGGGTTAATTAGAGGGGATTAAGTGAAAAAGGAGCTTTTATGTTGTAGCATTATTGAATAGACTTGTAGATTTTTAGTTTTGATATAGAATGAAACAATATGCACCATGGTATAAAACACCATGCTAACCTTACTATAATTTTCATAAAGACTGACCCTTGATCCAATATATAATGGTCAACAAAGTAGGAATGATAAAAACCATGATGGTAATGTTTAAAAATGTGAAGGTATGAACTCAAGTGTGATTTTATGATAAGGAACACCATGATGATGCCATAGTTAGCAAAATGGACTAAATTAAGGAAACAAGATAAATTAAACAAACAAGCATTCAATAAAACACAAAATTAAAATAAAATGCAATAAAAATCATCAAATATGTTATAATACTTTGTAAATTTGGTACTTGTGTAATCCTAAGGCATTATGCTTGGAAATTTTGTCAAGACAAGATGGTAAATTGGAATAGGATGGGGAAATAGAATAATAGGAAAGGATGGTTGAGTTAAATCCAAATCCACTAAGCAAGTGGATGCTACCTAAATAGTCCCATGGATACCATATCCATCATGAACTTTAATCCAAATGTAGTTCTCCCATGGATATGGGATAGGAAAAAAAAGATGACAAGTAAGAAAGTTATTATATAGGAACAATAGGATGGGTAAACTCAAAAAATGGTGAGAGAATTTAGTTAAATTTAGGAATAGAGAGATGGAAATAAGAGTGGTTAAACTAACTTGAGATGCCCCATGCATCCAAATGTTGCCTACATAGTCTATGTGGACATCAAGTCAATGTAGTTCTCAAAAAAATGGGAGTAAACACTATCGGGAAATGAAAAAGGCAAATGGAAATGGGCATGGTTGGATAAGAGGTTACCACCTAGTAAATGTGGAAAACTGTACCACCCAAAATAGAAGTAAAGCCACCAATGAAAATCATGAAAAAAAATAATAAATTTTTTAGCTTAATTCTCGTAGGGAGACTTTAATCCTTTTGCCAATCTTTTTTTATTTTGTAGGTTATTTTTATAATTTTTAATTTTTTTGTATTTTGTCATCTCAAATCAATTGAGGATTATGAGATATATAATGGGTTAACTCATAAAATGATAAGAGAATTGTTTAATTTTATAAAAAAATAGTGAAAGTGATGCTTAAGTTACTTGCAAAACAATGAGAGCATTGGAAAGGGGTGACTGAGCTAACCTTAGAAATTGAGCATTGCCTACATAGTCCAAATAAACCTTAGGTAAATGTAGTTCTACACTAGTATAAATTACAATGAAATAGTAGCAAGTTTGGAAATAGAAATGGAATATGAATGGCATGTGATAAGAAAATTGGTATAGGAATGGGTACAAGAATTGGTATAAATCAATATAAGATAAGAAAGGAATGAATAGACAAATTTTAGGAACCATCTATCTAGGTCATCATGCATGCATATACTGAGTTATTTATTTTAATGATGTTTTGATGAAGACCAAATATCATTTATCTGTGAGAGTTACCTCTTTGAATCTAGCATCTGGAACTATCTGCAGTACTTGGGAACTAGATTCAAGGTCAAGATTAAACTAAAAAATGGAACAAGATCAAATAAAAACTAGTACAAATATAAAAATAGGAATGAAGGGAAAGTTTTCAATAGTCATGCCCCCAAGTAGGGGTCCTCATAGTCAATGCTTAAGATGATCAAGCATAGAAATTCTTGAGGTTGATAATATTCATAGGATTGTTTAGTTCTTCTCCTTATGGTGTAGCCAATATGTATACTCCAAATCCATAATTAGTCATGATGATGAATGGTCCTAGATAATTAGCTTCATATTTTCCTTTATTTTCATGAGCATCATTGGTATTCTCTTGGTTCTCTTTCAGAGCAAGATCACCAAGATCAAATTCTCTACATTTGATATGCTTATTAAAGTTATGATATCTATTCTAATATTTTTGGAGATTATTCAAATCTACTACACACTTTTCATCAAGTAACTCCAATTCTTGCACTAGATAGACTCAGTATTCTTATTCATCAATTATACCTTTCGATGAAATGTGCAAGGAGGGTAACTCAACCTCGATAGGTAAAATGGATTCATTTCCATAAACAAAGGAATATGGCATGTCTCTTGTGGGATTTAGGTGATTGTTATGATAGAAACAGAGGGTTGGAAACAATTGTAAATGTCAATCATGGCCATTAACATTAAAATTCTTCTTAAGAATTTATATTAGGGTTTTTTATATGCTTAATCTTGGCCATTGCTTTAAGGGAAAAAGGTAGTGGAAAAGTGTTACATAATTTGGTACTTTGAATAGAGGGATTTGACATCCTTATTTTTAAAGGAGTTTTCTTTGTCAAAAATGAGATAAAAAAGAATGCCAAAGTAGTAGATGAGGTGGTTAAGGATGAACTTGGATATCTAATTACCTATAACATAAGTGAGGTGAATGTCTTCAAGCCACTTGGTAAAGTATTCAGTTATGGTAAGGATATCTTTATGGATGTTATAATAAGTTAAATTGATCTTTCCTATGGGGTTAAGAACCCATGTGTAAAATGGCCATGGTATTTTGAGTGGCTAAATTTTTTGAGTTGGAGCATGAATAATATTGGCATGTTTTTTATAAGGCAAACACTTATTTACATAGGCACATGCATCAAATTCCATAGTGGGCTAATAATACCCATTATGTAGGATTTTATTAGCAAGGACCACTCCATTGGTGTGGGCCCTAAAAATTATTTCATGTACTTCATTAATCACTAATTTTGACTCTGATAAAGTTAAAAAACAAAGTAGAGTTCCATCATATCCTATAAAATAGAGTGTGGAAACAAATATGGCATAATGATAGGTACTATCAATGAAGACTCTTTGTTTTTAATAATAAATGTTAGGAGCAATAATTTTATCATGGAGGTAGTCATATATTTTAGTGTACCAAGGTGTATAGGGACCAACAATGTCACATACCATTTAGATGATGAGAATTCATGATATGGCCTCAATATATGTTTGATAAGAAACTAGTAATCTAGATCATGATCTTTAATTGATATTAATGAACTAATAGTTTCCGTTGCATTGTCAGTCCTATTTTTGGCCCTTGGAATCTATGTAAATTGAATGTGATCAAAATTATATATTAGACTATCCACCATTTTCTTGTATGAAATGAATTTTTCATCTTTTATCTAATAATCATTTTTTACCTTAATGATAATCAATTTAGAATATCCATGAACATGTATATGGCAAATGTTCCATTATACTACTATATGATGTCCTAAGATAAGTGATTCATATTCTACTATGTTATTGGTACAAGTGAAATTGATATTGAATGCCTTGGGAATAAGACCCCCTTATGATATTATGAATAAAATGTTGGATCTAGATCTTCAGGAAGTTAAAAACCATCAAAATAGTGTGTCTAGTGTTTCATATTATAATAAGTATCCTCAATAGTCCTTATGGGTTCATCAGTTAAATTAAATAGGAGTAGTTGGGTATCTACCAAGGGTGACTTTATAAATTAATCAATAATAACTTACCCTTCATGGATTTTTAATGCACATACTTGATCTCAAATTCACTTAAGAGCATTATCCATTTTGACGTGTGACTTTCCAATGCTAACTTGGAAAATAGGTACTTGAGAGGTTCCACTTTATCAATGATAATGGTCTTGTTGTTAAGTAGGTAGCGTCATTTTTTCTCGGCTCTAAAAACCATTACTAAATAAGCTTTTTCAATGGCTATGTAATTATGTTCATATGTGACTAATATTCAGCTCAAGTAGTCTACTACTCTTTCTTTTCATTAGTCATTATGCTATGCGAAGAGTTCCCCCAAGGCATGTTCGATTGTTGAAATGTAGAGAATCATCATCTTTCCAAGTGTTGGTGGAGCTAGAGTAGGTGGATTGAACAAATAATCTTTTAATTTCTTAGAGTCCCTTTGATAATTTAAATTCCATGAAATGTTGGTGCTTTTATTTATAATATGAGTGAAAAGATGACACCAATCTGATAACTAAGATATGAAACACCTGATAGATTGGACCTTGCCCTACAAGTTGTGGAGCTATTTTAAATTGGAAGGTGGAGGAATTTTGGTAATCATATTAACCTTGGCTAGATTGAATTAAATTACCCTTTGAGAGATGATGAAGCCTATAAATTTTCTTGAATTAATGTCAAAAACACATTAATTAGAGATAAGCTTTACTTTGTGTTCTTAGAGGAATTTAAATATTATGTACAACACCTCTAGATGTCCTACTCTTATCTTGGATTTTTTGAAGATATCATCAACACAATCTTAAATGATATCATGCATCATGTCAGGAAAAATGATAGTCATTTCACATTGGTACATGGCATAAGCATTATTTATGCCAAAAATAATTACCTAATAACAAAATGTTCTCCATAAAATGGTGATTGCTATTTTATTTTGGTCATTAGGTGTGATATTAATCTAGTTATATTTGGATAAATATTCTATAAGAGAAAACATCTCCTACCCAATCATGGAATATATAATCATATCAATATTAGGCAAAGGAAAATAATCTTTGCGACATGAATTATTGATGTCTCTAAAATCATTACATAGATAGATTATTTGCAATTTTTTTCTAACCAAAACTATGTTTGATATCCACACTAAATAATCAATAGGATGAATGCATCCTACCTCAAATAGTTTCTCTAATTCTTTCTTGACTAGTATGGTTATGCAAGAATGCATTTTTTATCAATTTTTAGTTGATCAGTTTATCATTAGGATGTACAATAAGGTGATGCACGATAAAGGTGGGATCTAAGCCTAGCATACCATAATAACACCATGAAAAAATGTCTATAAATTCCTAAAGGAGAGTAATAAGGACTTCACATTCCTCTTCAGTGAAGGACACTCTAAGTTTTATCCATTTGGAATCATCAAGTGTTCCAACAGTGCCTTTGATGGTGTCTTCCATGAGAAATGTGGAACCATCTTCTAAAATAGTTAGAAGAGCAGTACAAAAATCTTCATCTTCATCTGGTGAATTGACTATTTTGCCAATTTATCCCAAGAAGGAATAATTTCAATCCCCAAGATCTAGAAAAGGCCATTTAGAAAAGGCATCTAGATAATCTTGAACAATTATGATCAAATGTTTATCATTATTTTAAATTGATTCTTAAATGGAAGGAGGTTATGGAACTGGAAGAGGCCTATGATTCATTTGAGAGAGATTGAACTTCCCTATCTAATAGCACCTAAAATAGGTTTTCACCATGGCACTTGTCCTTATTTTTACTTTTACCCTGGTTGAAAATCACCTTGAATAAGTTTTCACTCTAGGACATCAATGTTTGATTGTATTTTTCTATTTTGTTTCTGACTAAAGAAGTTTACTTGCTCTCTAAAATAGGCTATAGGGTCCAGTGTGATTGCAAATATTTATTTATAATCACCAAGTGGCACATTGTCTCTAAGGCCCATGAATTCATATATTGCCTCATCATTTTGGAAATAATCTAATGGTATGTATGCATATTTTTGGTCCCATTAGATTAATTGAGTATGACAGAGGAAAAGAGGAGAATATAATGGCATAATGGTAATTGTATAGATAATGTTGGGGGTCAAATAGGTTAGTTTCAACAAACTCATTGTAAATTCTATAATATGACTCTTTGTTAATGTCTACATTGTCATTTTTAAATGATAAATTAGAGTCACTTAGGATATCTAAGGGGTCACCCATAGGAGGTTTGTATCCAATGTTGAGAGTTCCTTTATACTTGACAAGTGATATTGGCTCAATAGTTACTTATTGTGTTGCCCCCAGACCTTTACCTTTGTAATAATGGTGATCCATTATATGGTTAGGGATAAGATACTTGTTTCTTTGATAACAAGTAGTAAATTCATCATTATACATCCAATAATCATCATCAACTTTTATCTACTCTTATTCTTAAGAAGTGGTCTTGATAAAAACTAATGATCATGCCTGAGGATAATTATTCTTATTATATGATTCCATTTTGAGAATTTTATTTTGATTCCTACCATATTATTTTGGCATCTTAGGCAAATTAGAAATGTGTAAAGCATCAATGAGCTTATATTCCCCAATGCCTTTATTTTAAACAATAAAGTGATTAGCCAATTTAAGTGGTAATGTACATGATGTGGATGCAAGAGTGCTAGGATACGCATAGTTAGACTTAAGTGTTTTAACATCTACTTCCTTGTCCTTTTAGGGACATGTTCTAAGCCTAGGCAATAGTTATAACTTTCATAATCCACCTCCAAATGCTTCTAGAACTAGTATAACTATAGGTAACCAGGAAAGGTGACTTCTAATTCAAAATGGGGGAACTTGATGCACTAATCAAGGGTAGATGGCATGGAATGCAATTCATGGATCCATGGTCACCCTAAGAGTAAATTATATGATAAATATAGGTCCATAACATGACACAATGTATCATTGGTTAAAGGCCCAATGATAATTGGTAAACAAATGGTACCTTGAGACTCAAATTCCTCATATCATACACCTTGATGGTAATTTTGTCTAACTAAAGATATTTGGTTGTGTAGCCCAAATGTTTGATCAGCTTTAAAGTAAGAATGTTGAGTCTTGAGCTATTGTCTATGAGGACTCATTTGATCATGTGATGAGTAATTATAGCCTATATGTACATTGGGTTATTGTGAAAATGTCTAAGAGGTGACATGTATGATTGATCAAAGGTAAGTTATTGGCCAAGATCTAAATGACTTATGAGAGTTTGAAATTTATTAGGTGTAATGTCATTTGGGACCTTCAACTAGATCAAAAGTGTATATAATATGTTCTTATAGACATTATATGTACATAAGAGATTTAAAATAGAAATCTACATAGGTTTTTTTCATAATCATTACACAATATCATAGGGTTTATCATATATGGGTGAACTTGGATTATCTTTGTGATGTGGAGAAACTTGACTAGGATGATTGGAAGAAGGTGTTGGACCTTGAAGGGTAATCTTGGCATGTCAGGTTGTGACTTCACAACCTTGGTTTAGTGGAGGGTTATTATAATTAGATGAAGGTGGATAAGAACTTGGTATGGTAATTCTTGGTCATTTATTACCATTGGGGATATTACAAACCAAAGGAAGGTTATTGGAAAATGGATGTGGATGTCCAAGAATGGATATAACAAGATCAACTAGTTGAATTTTTCCTTTGTTTGACACTACCAAGGCTTGGTTAAATATGGGATCTTGGCTAGTAGTTCCTTGACTCTCTAGTAATGTAAGAGGTGTTTATTTGGGTGATCTAACTAAATATTGTAAGTTTTTCATGGTAAAATTCATAGGAAATTTCACATCCATTTTGAACAACATAAAAAGATGTTCATCTTTATTGTCAAATAGTTGTTGAGAAAATTTATCTTACCTATATTCATCATTAGGAAGTATAAGGTAATTGGATTTATTATCTATTCATTATCAAATGATACATGTCAGAGGTACTATTGTCCTTGTTTGATAATAGTTAAAATAATTGGAATAAAGTGATTATGCATCTAAAATTAAATATTGAATGACACATTAGCAAGATATGGTTGACCATATTCATATTATACATAATGGTCATATACATATGGGTTGTAATCATCAAATGAGGGGTTATATATGTCCCCACTATGTGTGTATCTAGGAATGGTTAAGTGTAAGATCTTTAATTTAATAGGAGATTTGGTGATGCAGGAGCATCTACAATAGTTCAAATTCTAGTGTGAAAATTCAAATTTTGGTTTTCCCTCCAAATTGTGAGATTTCAAAATTTCACCTTCAAGGTAAATGTAATTATCAAAAAGTGAAAGTAAAAAGGTGAAAAGTGATTGTTAGATTTTTGAGGAAATAAAGGGGAAATGGTTGAAACTATTTTCAACCTTAGTAAATTGTTAAAACTTAAAAACAACATTTGTTTGCCTTAAGCCCAATTTGGGCGTAGAAGTTAGGAGAGAGATTCTTGAAAAGAAAGAAAGAAAAAAAAATAATTCATTAAGAAGAGAAAAGGAGAAGAGAAGAGAGGATGAGAGGGGTGTAGAAGATAAGAAGAACAGAGAGGAAGAGTCCTCTCATTCAAGGGAAAGAAGAATGGAATGAAGAAGAGAGAGGAGAATTAGTGAGGGAGGACCTCACTCAAGAAATGTTGAAGGAAAGAGAAGGATCAGTAAAGAATGTATGAAGGAGAAAGTAAGGCTTTGAAAGCCATGGACATTGATATTGAATTGTAAGTTTATTAATTGATCTAAGGAGAATGAATGTTTTGTTTCATGTTATGGTCTCTTTATGAAATTCTGGTAAATAG
Source organism: Torreya grandis (assembly GCA_037957365.1). Taxonomy (NCBI): domain Eukaryota; kingdom Viridiplantae; phylum Streptophyta; class Pinopsida; order Cupressales; family Taxaceae; genus Torreya; species Torreya grandis. The sequence goes on along the minus strand of JARHVA010001893.1, from coordinate 239,115 downwards.
GCCTGTGTGTGTATATGTATGAGTGTGTGGATGATAGTTCACTTGAGAACATTTAGAAAAATACATGAAGACTGGTTATTTGGCATGTTGGTAATGAGTTTAAACCGATATTCTGTGAACAAGAGATCTAAAAGAGCTTTGAATGTCATAAGAAGCCTAAACAGGCCTAAACAAGATATTCAGGAATTTAAAATACAGCCCACTGTCTTAGGTAAAATCCACAAAAAAAATGTTTGTATGGAGTTGAAAATGGTATGGAAATAGTTCCCTAAGGTAGGTATAAACTTAAGAAAGGAAGAAATAGGTTTAGAAACCCCTTTAATGTCCAAAAACTCCAACAGTTGGAATTCAGGCCTGTAGGTGACAATATACAGGCAAGTTAAAAAAGTTACATGTTTTGCATGGTAGATGGGTTGATAAGGTCATAATTGATATGAGAATATGACTGGGGAAATAATTTAAGATATTGAAATGATTATAAATTACCTTGGAACCCTGTTGATCATTGTGTTTGAGAAGAAACTAATGGACCTTGTTGACTGTCATACAAATACAGTCAAAAGACACTGAGTTGTTGAGTATTGGCAAGCTTCGAAGGTTGATATAACCTAGAGGATGATTGGAGAAGGTGTAGGGTACCAATACAGACCCTATAAAATTTATTTTAACCTTTGAAACAAGCTAAAACACTCCCAGCAAAAATAATAAACTCTCAGCCTGTGACTGTCATGGGAAAATCCTGAATTAGGTTCAAACCCTCAAAATGAGTTTTAAAGCTTGAAAACTCTTGAAACTTTATAATTTGACCCTTTATTATGTTATAAAATTGTTTTAAGTGGTTTCAAGGTGTCACAGTATGGAGAAGTATGGAAAAGAACAATTGCCAAGTGGATCCTAGATGCATGTGAGATGAAGAGCATAGGCCAATATAGGAAAAGTGGATTTCTCCAAAGAAGTGCATCAATAAACATTTGATTTACCTGTAAAAAGATAATGGGTATCTAGAATGGTGATTGGTTTGATTATAAATTCCATACATCACTCTGGACAAGACGTTTTGCATTCAAGGAGGGCTAATTAGAACAGGGCATAAAAAAGGAAGTACAATTCCGTACAAATAAACCTCAAGAGAGTTTTTATTATGTTATAGAAGAGATTAATGGGTATCTATAAATGGTTTTAATTTCATTATTGAGTTAACTAAAAAAAAGTTATGGCCAATAAATAGGGAAAACAGGGCTACAAGGAATGAATGATCTAGATAGGTCTATATCAGTTTGTTGATGGTTTCAAAGCTGTGTAAGATCAGTTTTCATCATTTGGTATCAGAGCTTGAAACTCTTGGGAATTGGTAAATTGTTGTTGGTTATGATTTCTAATGAGTTGTTACAGGATTTGGCAAGAGGATCAACAGGACGAAGCATTAGGAGACCCTGTGGAGAAAAGGTATGAATAATTGTGCTATTTGATTTGAGTTATTGTGTTTAAGAAGTAAATAGGTGAAGAGAAAGGTATCCAAGCCATTGAGACTTAAGAAGAGAAGAAGCCAAGGAAGGCTTAGTGAAGAGAAGCTTGGAAAGCTCAAAAGTAAAGGAGCAAGTGAATGCTCAAGAGGAAGATCCAAAGCAAGGTAAGCTTGGATTTTTGATTTGTGTTTGATGAAGTGATGTATTACGAGTTGCTGTAGGATTGAGAAGGAGATCAAAAGACTAGGATGCAAAAGGCCTAGGTAAGATCAAGGAGATTGTCAACAGACCAGTCAAGGAGAAAAGGCTTGGGTGAGACAAGGGATCAAGAGACCAAGGTGGAAAAGACTTGGGTGAAGATCTCAGAGATGGAAATGCTGATGAAGGCACTACAGAGCAGCAAGGTACATGAGGGCACCAAGAAGAAAGCAAGCATCAAAGGTATGAACAGCTTTGTAATTAATAAAGAGATTGCTAATTTGAAGAGAGAGTTAGCTAAGATTAAAGATGAGTATGAGTCTTGGATGCAGATGGATAAGCAAGCATGGGTATGGCCAATAAAGAAGAGGTTGAAGTGGCCCATAGATCTCCTAGTGAAAAGGAGAAGAAGGCAAAACAAGATTGCCATGAAGAGAGAAGCCCATAGAGGCTTGAAGAAGATAAGAAGGTTGTCAACTGGGCAGCAAGAGGAAGAAGTTGAGAAGAAGGTTCTCATTATGGAGGACAAGAGAGGAGAAGAAAGAAAAGATGAAGTGCCAGGAAGGGCACTTGAGAAGATGAGAGTGTTGGTGAAGAGAACACTCATGGAGACATTATGGTCTCTTGTTTTTATTTCTAATATTGTCTTTGAGTGGGTAAATGCAGGTATGAGAAGCCTTATGAAGGTCAAGAGAAGGGCCTTGGAAAGTGAAGAGATTGGTACAAGCGAAGACACCAAATGCACAAGTGAATATGCAAGAAAGAGAAGAGAGTTTGCTGCTGTTGATAAGGAAGAAGGAATGCATTTTCAAATGCATGAGAAAGATGTTGCAGATCTTGTGCAAGAAAATGTTGAGATGGAGGAGGAAATTGCATTCCATGATGCCATGGAGTACCTTGAAGAAGCAAGTAGAAAACTATGCACAAAAGAGGATAGTGCAATCAAAGAAGCCATGCAAATGAAGGAAACCATGAAGCAGCCCATCAAGGAGGTAAAGGTGAATTATAGTATTGATTTTTCTCATCCACTGAATTATGGAACAGCTGTTGAACAGGTTGCGAAATTCCACAAGGAAGTAGTGGAAGTCCATCATCATACCAATGAAGAAGAGGGTATAGAATATTATGATGACTTGAAAAACATTCTAATAGAACAAAGGAAGGAAACACACCTAAGGAAAGTGAATGCAAGCAAGGAAACTATGAGGAAGAGTATGGCTAAACATCAAGCCATTGAAAAGGTAAAAATAAGTTCAAATTCAGATTTTTCAAATGCATATAAGAGTAAGACTACTGCTGTACAGATGGGGATGAATAAGATTAATAACAAGCCTTCAAATCCAGCAATAGACCATGGCTATGTGATACCAAAATGGCTTAAGGGATCAGCAAATGTAACGAAAGACACAAAGTTCAATCAAGATGATGACTCAAGCAAGAAACAAATACAAAGCATGAAGAAAGAGGTAGAATGCAAAGTGAGCAAGGCCAGCTATCAAGCAAGACAACATGAAGATGTCAAGGAGCAGAAATTGGTTGGTAAATTGAACAAGTGTCATCCTAAAGCTACGAAGAAGGTATGGATGGCTAAAGGTGAGAAAGGAAACTTCTCAAAGAATAATGAGGTGGAGCATGAGGATACAAATATAAAAGGTAAGTCAATTGCTTGCAATGAATGGGATAATGATTTGTTTGAATCATTTAATGATATGTTTATGGAAAATGAGGAATGGAAAGTGGCTATGAAGACTAATATGCAGCAAGAAGAGAGTTATAAATGGATGGATGATGAGAAAAGGAGAAAGTATGCAGCAGAACAAACAAGATGGCTTCAAGCAGAGATTGAAGAGAACAATGAGACACAAGGTAATAGTGCTCCTATTGTTTTTGATAAGTATATTGATGATGATAAAGAAGCTGATTTGTATGAAGAAACCATAAAGTGGATGAATGTATATAGAGAGGATGAAATACAATCTAGTCCTAAGTTTGATATAGGACATGAAGATTTGGATGAGCATGTGTTGAGTGAAGAGTTGAAGAGGGTAGAAGAGTTGTTAAATCCTCCAAGAGAATTGTGTAGAGACACATATAAACATGGTGGCACCATTGATCAAATAGAAAATGAATTGAGGCAATAACAAAGAAAGATGGTGAGGGCAGATTTGGACAAAGAACAGCATGAAGACAATCAAGGGGCTTCATGGCCTCAATATTTTTCTACTAAGGTTGCTTTTGATGTTTTGAATGCAGTTATAGAAGATGAAAACTTTGGAAAACAACAAGAAGAACTAATATATGAAGATGAAGAAGCATGGAAGTGGGAGATGGAAGCTGAGAAAGAGATGAGGAGAAGAACATACCAGAAGAGGAAGAATAGCAAGATGAAAGACATATTATTCCAAACAAACACAAGCATTGGCATTGACAACAAGACCATGGGATCCAGGTATACAAGTGAAGACTAAAGTGAGGAGGAAGCATGACATTTTAACTAAGGTTCAAATCTTTTATAGAGGGAGAGTATGATGTAGGAGCATCTACAATAGTTCAAATTCTAGTGTGAAAATTCAAATTTTGGTTTTCCCTCCAAATTGTGAGATTTCAAAATTTTACCTTCAAGGTAAATGTAATTATCAAAAAGTGAAAGTAAAAAGGTGAAAAGTGATTGTTAGATTGTTGAGGAAATAAAGGGGAAATGGTTGAAACTATTTTCAACCTTAGTAAATTGTTAAAACTTAAAAACAACATTTGTTTGCCTTAAGCCCAATTTGGGCGTAGAAGTTAGGAGAGAGATTCTTGAAAAGAAAGAAAAAAAAAATCATTAAGAAGAGAAAAGGAGAAGAGAAGAGAGGATGAGAGAGGTGTAGAAGAGAAGAAGAACAGAGAGGAAGAGTACTCTCATTCAAGGGAAAGAAGAATGGAATGAAGAAGAGAGAGGAGAATTAGTGAGGGAGGACCTCACTCAAGAAATGTTGAAGGAAAGAGAAGGCGCAGTAAAGAATGTATGAAGGAGCAAGTAAGGATTTTAAAGGCATGGACATTGATATTGAATTGTAAGTTTCTTAATTGATCTAAGGAGAATGAATGTTTTTTTTCATGTTATGGTCTCTTTATGAAATTCTGGTAAATAGGCCTGTGTGTGTATATGTATGAGTGTGTGGATGATAGTTCACTTGAGAAAATTTAGAAAAATACATGAAGACTGGTTATTTGGCATGTTGGTAATGAGTTTAAACTGATATTCTATGAACAAGAGATCTAAAAGAGCTTTGAATGTCATAAGAAGCCTAAACAGGCCTAAACAAGATATTCAGGAATTTAAAATACAGCCCACTGTCTTAGGTAAAATCCACAAAAAAAATGTTTGTATGGAGTTGAAAATGGTATGGAAATAGGTCCCTAAGGTAGGTATAAACTTAAGAAAGGAAGAAATAGTATGGAGAAGTATGGAAAAGAACAATTGCCAAGTGGATCCTAGATGCATGTGAGATGAAGAGCATAGGCCAATATAGGAAAAGTGGATTTCTCCAAAGAAGTGCATAAATAAACATTTGATTCACCTGTAATAAGATAATGGGTATCTTTAATGGTCCTTTGTTTGATTATAAAGTCCGTATATCACTCTGGACAAGACATTTTGCATTCAAGGAGGGCTAATTAGAATAGGGCATAAAGAAGGAAGTACAATTCCATACAAAGAAACCTCAAGAGAGTTTTCATTATGTTATATAAGAGATTAATGGGTATCCATAAATGGTTTTACTTTCATTATTGAGTTAACTGACAAAAAGTTATGGCCAATAAATAGGGAAAATAGGGCTACAAGGAATGAATGATCTAGATAGGTCTGTATCAGTTTGTTGATGGTTTCAGAGCTGTGTAAGATCAGTTTTCATCATTTGGGCACCTTAAAAACTTAGCTAGACTTGGTTAAATGCACTTGTAAATTAGTCTAAGTTAAAGTTTCTATTGATAAGTGTTGTCATTTATGTCAAGGTTGATGTCATTGATGTTAAGGTGCATCTGGTGAAGATGAATGGTGAGTGGTCTTTGAGGCATGAGCTTATGTGATTGATGTGATAAGGAAGCTATGTGACAAGAGAGAATTTAAAGGCAAGAGATAATTTTAAGGAAACATAATGTCTCTTATATTGGTTTATATCAAGGTTTATGTCATATTTTAGGTTATCTTGAAGTTGTCAGTGTTGTCACAAAGAGGTATGATGGTCAAAGTGAGCATTAAAGCATAGTTATGAGGATCTAGGTTCACATGAGGACATGAGAGAATATTGATTATAAAGATATTTTTTAGTGGTGTGATAATGTTATCTTAATAGTTTTATTATTTGATATCATTGAGGTAATCAGGTTTTAAGTACTATGTTCTTGAGTACAAGGTGTCTTAATAAGCCTAGTCTAGACCTTGTGAGAAGGTGTGCATAGAGAAACTTGGTGAAGTAAGTAATCACAAGTTTTTGAGAGGTTTTTTTTAATTTTGTGATCTTATAAGTATATATAACTTAAAAAGTGTTTCAATTTTAACTGTTTAGTTTCAAGTGCTTGAGAAGCCTACACATGACACTAGTCATGGCATGAAAAGACCTTGTAAGAAGGTATGAGCATGAGGGATTGATGAGATGAATGTAAAAAGGAATTAAAGGTTTTATTATGTTTCTTAAGCATATTATTATGGTTTAGAATCATCCATGAGAGTATCTAGGTGAGCCTACAGGGATAGGACCTTTAGATCAAGTCTCCACCTAGAACATTCCTAGATCCTATTTGGTCTAATGAGGCATGAAGATAATTTTTGAAGAAAATTTTTAATATTTTATCATGGAAATAGGTATTATATTTTGTTTCAATCATCCTCACAAATTTTTCGGTCATGGTTTGCAATAAAAGGCATCCAAAGTGGTTTTGAGGTCTCTCAAGTACACAAAATAAAGGCATGCGTACCCCAAAAGGACTTTTGGGTGTTCTTTGGCATGTGTAACATCTACATGGGAACTTTATATATTAATAAGATATGGGTAAAGGTCCTAGAAAATAACTATAGGAATTGGTTTTATATTTAAGGGGTAACCTTTATTAATAATCTTTAACACCAAAACCTATGTTAAACCTCTCTAAAACCCTAACAAGGACCCAATGTGAAATATATCATTCAAAACATCATATAATGGTGTAAAATTACTATAAAAAATATTTAATAACATATTAAACTCTCCCAGGTACCTCTAAGTGGTGGTGGTTAGTCAAATAAGAGGGAAATTGCACAGATACATGCTTGTTTATGAAGAATTTGTTGTAGTATTCTAAAGTTACATTGATAAAAATATGAAAATATATGGAGGAATAATGTAGAGAATTATTTTTCATTTAAATGAAGGTTTATATATAGCTTATTTCACTCAAGTGTGCTAAACTGGTTATCTAAGGTATCCAGTTGCTAACAAGCCTGATGGTACAAATAATGAGAAAACCAAGAAGCAATGAGAAGATGAATAGGACTGAGTTATAATGATATAATAATTTAAACAAGTAAATGGATATATATTTTAGGACTTTTAACACATATTTTTTAAATAATTTTTGTAGGTCAGTGATTATAATGAAAATTTCGCTCACAATATGACCTATCTAGTGTAGATGAGATAGTGAGATATAAGGTCATGAGATTGCTCTGCAAGACCAATATTTTCCATTTAACCATGTTCTCTTTCTATATGATAATTGTAGAATGTTCTCATAATATCATCTACATGCATCATAATTCATTTTGTGTGTGTGTGTGTGTGTGTGTGTGTGTGTTGAGATTTGAGTCACCATGACTAGACTAGGAAGAAAATTGGGAGTTTTGAGTGATTGATTTTTAAAGGTGTTTTTGAGGCTCTATGCCCTAAGTTTAAGTATATAATTCATATAGTTTTGATTTTTTTACTTGTATTTCATATCCATGATTTTTATAATGTTTTATAGTTAGTGAAAGTAGTTGAAATGTTGAAACCAAAATGGCTTTTGACTATGTTTAGTGAGATAAAATGATATTTTTAAAATTTTAGTGGTCATGGGAAGTGTTATTTCAGGTGTTGAATATCAAGTTTTTCATAACTAGCTTTTGGAATGTTTTGACAATTTTGTGTGGGTTATTGGCAGATAAGTGTTTGAGTTCATTTGCCCTGAGCTGTGAAGTATAAATCACATGTTTATTTTTTTAAGGTCATGGAGTTTATTTTAATGTGATTTATTTTCATTATTGTGTGGCTAAATAATATTATCTTTAATTGTTCAAGATAGACCTTTCTATGTGTATGAAGGCCTAATGTGTATAGTACTAATGGTGTGATTCAAGTGGTAGTTGAAGCTAAAAAATGCCATGGAGCTAAGATGAGATTATTAGTGGTATATTTTATTTGTATATTAAGTTTTTATATCATGTATGGATTTTTAAAGTGTTCTAAAGATATCAAAAGGTAACATGTACTAATGAAGGCTTAATTGAATTAGGTCTCCTTAAGGCCTAAAAGAGATTTTTGTCTTTTAAGTCAAGGATGACCTATGATAACAAATTATTAATTTATTAAATATGTTATAAGAAATATTTTAATTATAATCCAATTTTTTAATGGTTTATGGCTTACCAAGAGGTATATGAGTAAGAGGCTTGTATATATGCAAGGTAATTATAGGCCTACTTAAAGAAGATGACTACAAGTGAATGATATAGCACATTGGTAAGAAAAAAGAGGTATTTTACATCATATGAAGATTGTATATAAACTATGATGATAATTTTAAATAGGTTATATGTATGAAAATTAAGGTCATATGACCTAATCAAGTCAAGAAGGCTAGTTGAGTGAAGAAGCCTAGAAGATAGTTTGAGAGGGGAAGAAGAGAGAAAAGAGAAAAAATGGTGATCATCATCTATTGTATTATAAAAAATGTATTTTTAAAGTGATCAAAAGTTTTAGGTGGATGATTTTTTGTTGAGTCATCTAAAGGGTTGGTACCTCCTTACAAGTTGGTTCTTGATAAAGCCTAGTTGGGTTGGTGCTTAGCTAGTTGGGGTTGGGGCTCCATGTGGAGTTAGTACTTCACTAAATTGTGATATTTTGAATTATGGGACTGTATTCCATGTTTAGGGATTAGTGTTTTTATTACCCTTGAGGTTTTCCCACATATATGATGTGTTTTCTTGTATAATCTTATTTGATGCTTGTATAGTTGATTGTTTATGCATTGTTTGATCTATATGTTGATATGATGGTTCATATATAAGGATGAATTGAAATAAAAAATTTTAAGAAAGTGATTCACCCCCCATTTATTTTTCTTCCAACATTTTTTTATCATATCTGCTTTGAATTAGGCCTAACAACCTAAAGGATTTCCTAGAAGCAAGGATGGCGAGTTATCAAGCTCAAGGTGGTTTTTATACCAGTAATGTTCCATTCTTCAATAGAACTAATTATGTCTTTTGGAGAATTAAAATGAGTGCATATACAATGTTAATGGGCCTTGAAATATGGTAGTAATTTATGTATGGATACACTCCACCTCCTACACCACCAACTGATACAATAGGTTAGAAGGAAAGTGAGAGCAATTGCAAGGAAATTAATGCCATTCAATATGGCTTATCATAGGTAGATTTTGTGAAGTTGATTCATTGTGTATCATCCAAATAGATATTGATTAAATTTAAGAGTATTTATGAAGGAGACACCAAGGTGAATATGGCTAAGTTATAGACCCACCAAAGATAGTTTGAAAGTATAAAGATGAATGAAGATGAAACTATTACATCCTATCTATTAAGGGTTGATGAAGTGGTCAATGTCATTAGAGTATTAGGAGAAGAAGTGAAAGACTCTATAGTTTTTAAAAATTTATTGAGATCACTAACTCCAAATTTTTATTCTAAGGTGTCTATAGTATAAGAGATGTAATATTTTGACAAACTAGAGATGGATGGACTTCATGGCATCTTGACTACTTATGAGATGAGAATAAATGAAAGAAGACCTCCCAAGAAATAAAATTCATTAAAAGTTGAAAATAATTCAAAATCCAAGAAGGTCAAGGATGAGGTATATTCAAATATTGATGATGATGAAATAATAGCCATGTTTGCTAGGAAATTGAGGTTTGGATAATATAAATACAAGGGCAAGTTTCCTTTCAAATGTTTCAATTGTAGTAAGATTGGTTATTCTACATATAAGTGTCCTAAAAATGAAAATATTGAGTATGATGAAGAACATCATGAACATCAAGGTGATGATAATAAGGTCTATAAGACTAACAAAATTAAGAAATGTCTTAAGAAGTATGAAGGTAGGAAAGGGTCATTTAGGAACAAGAGAAGTTTCTATACCAGAGAAGATAATAACTCATCTAATGTAAGTGACACAAGTACATCTAATAGTGATGATGATAGTAATGAAAATGAACATGACAATAATGAAACCTTATTCATGGCTATAGAAATAGATAATGAGGGTTTATCAAAAGGGAAAGGCCTTATAGATGATGAAGAATCAGATGAAGAAGAGGGTAAAGTAAACCTTGAGTTAGAATTAGTGAGTGATATAGAGGAGTTGAATTTCCTAATAAGGAAGAATCATAAATTAAAGTCATAAGTTAAGAACTATAAAGATAAAATTGGTTTGTTCGAGGAGAGACTGAGTAACACATCCAAAGAATATGATGAGATCATAAATCAAATTGAAGCATAGATGGAGATAGTTACTAATAGTTTAAAATCTAAAGAGGAATAATACACCAAGTATGGAAATGAAATGGGATCCTTGAAAACTAAGTTGGATTCAACATTGATCTATTTTAAGACATTTATGAAATTTGAAAAGAGTATTGATTCTCTAGATAACATCTTGAGTAGTTAGATCTCTACAAGTGATAAAATATCTCTTGGTTTCAAAGAAGAACAAAAGGAGGAAGCTCAAGTTAAGGAGAAGGATAATGAAGACAAGAATTTCAACATGAAAATACCAATCAGATAGCCTAATGCAATGAGTTATGCTAATTCATTCAATGGTTACTACTTTTCATGTAATTAATTTAGTCATAAAATAAGAGAGTGTATAAGGCCATTTCAAATGAATATTTATGGGATTATGAAAGGAATCATCATCTGAGTGGTATGAATGAGGTTGTTTTCTATAGTTTTCATAATATGGACACATTGAAAGATTCATTCCTAATAGAGTTAGAAGGCCATCAAGTCAAAATAAGAGGTTTGAATCCCATAGAGTGTAAGAGATAAGGAAAATCAATGTGTGGAAACCAAAGATAGTAAAGGTGAGTCCTGATCAGTCTACAATCCCAAGTGGACTATTTTCTTTGGTAGAGCATACTTCAGATGTGAAATCAAGTCAAGAATGTTCATTATAAGCTCAGATTGTTAACCACATGGATGATGAAGAGGTCAAGCCAAAGAGACTAATCAAGAATAAAAGGATCTTTAAGGATATTCAGTCTTGTGAGAGCATGGAAATCAAGGAATCTCCTAAGTTTGTGTTGTTTTAGTTCCCTATGTAAAGGGGTGACTCCATTAAGCTTCATGGAAACACTCCTCAATGAGCAAAAGCATAATGGATGCTTGGTTTGAGGGGGATCTATTCTAGTTGTTCATAATCTCTAAGTATATTTTATGACAAGCATAGAAATTTTTTTGAGAGTAGTTGACAAAGAGGGAGAATGAGTGGTTCCATAATTTGTAGTATGTATAACCCTTTGTCATTAAGGTCAAAGGGGAAGAAAGTTCAAGAAGGAAGATTGACCATATTGGGGGAGATGAGAGTGATCATATTGAAGAATGTTTTTCCACAAATGAAAAAGGGGGAATTTGTTGATAAGTGTTATCATTAATGTCAAGGTTGATGTCATTGATTTCAAAGTGCATCTGGTGAAGATGCATGGTGAGTGGTCTTTGAGGCATGAGCTTGTATGCTGGATGTGACAAGGAATCCATGTGAAAAGAGAAAATTTGAAGGAAAAAGAGAATTTAAACACAAATTAATGTCTCTTATATTATTTTATGTCAATGTTTAGGTCATCTTAAATTTTTTAGTGTTGTCACAAAGAGGTATGATGGTCAAACTGAGCATTGAAGCATAGGTATGAGGCTCTAGGTCTGCATGAGGACATGAGACAATGTTAATTAGAAATACATTTTTGTAGTGGTGTGAGAATTATGTTTGAAGAGTGTTATTTTTTATATCATTGAGGTAAGCATGTTTAATTAATATGTTCTTGAGTACAATGTGTCTTAATAAGCCAAGTATAGAACCTTTGAGAAGGTGTGCATAGCGGAGTTTGGTGAAGTAAGTAAGAAAAATATTATGAGAGGTTTTTGGGTATTGTGTGATCATATAAGTAAAGTATATATACTTTTAAATGTGTTTTAAGGTCAGTTGTCAAGATTCAAGTGCTTGAAAATCCTAGACATGGCATGAAAAGACCTAGTAAGAAGGAATGAGCATGGTGGTTTGGTGAGATGAATGCACAGAGGCATGAGAGGTTATATGAGGTTTATTGAGCATGTGAATAAAGTTTAGAAGCATCAATGAGAGTCTTAGGGTGAGCCTAAAATGGTATGACCTTAAGATCAAGTCTACACTAAGACCATTTGTAGTCCTGTGTAGCCTAATGAGGCATGAAGATCAATTTTTAAGACAATTTTGAAAATGTGAGCATGGAAATAGATATGATATATTGTTTTAAGCATGTTCAAAATGTTTTAGGTCATGTTTTAGAATAAAATGCATGAAAAATGGTTTTGAGGTCTCTAAAATACACAAAATGAAGACATGCCTAAAGCTAAAGGCCTTTTTGTCTGTGTGAAGGCCTAATGTGAATAGTACCAATGGTGTGCTTCAAGTGGTGGTAGAAGCTAAAAGCTGTCATGGAACTAAGATGAGTTTATAATGGGTATATTTTCATGTTATATGAAGTGTTACTTATGTGTGTGAATTTTTAAAGTTTTCCAAGGAGATCAAAGGGTAACATATACTAATGAAGGCCTAATTGAATTAGATCTCCTTAAGGCCTAAAAGAGATTTTGGCCTTTTAAGTTGAGGATGACCTATTTTAATGATTGATTCATGTATGAAATGTATTATAATACTTATTTTAAGTATAATCCATGTGTGAAATGGTATATGGCTAAACAAGAGGTATATGATCAAGAGGCTTTTATATATACAAGATAGTTTTAGGCCTAATTGAAGGAGATAAGTGCAAGCGAATGATATATCACATTAGTAAGTAGAAGGATGTGTTTTAGATCATCTAAAGAGTGTATATAAACTATGATGAATATTGTATAGAGGTTTTTTTTATTAAAATAAAATTCATATGACCTAATCAAGTCAAGAAGAAGGCTAGTTAAGCGAAGAAACCTATAAGATAGTTTAAGAGGGGTAGAAGAGAGAGAAGAGTTGAAGAAGGTGATCATAATCTGTTGTATGAGAAAAAAGGTTTTCTAAAGATGATCAAAGGTTTGAATTGGTGATTTGGTGCTAAGTCATCTAGGGGGGTTGGTTCTTCCTTGTAATTTTGTGCTTGCTAAAGCCTAGCTAGGTTGGTGCTCCATGTGGAGTTGGTGCTTCACTAAATTGTGATCTTTTAATTTATAGGACTGTAACCCATTTTTAGGGATTAGTGGATTTTCTTCTCTTTTAGGTATTCTCACATATATGATGTTTTGTCTTGTATAATCTTATTTGATGCTTGTATAGTTGATTAATTATGCATTTCTTGATCTATATATTGATATGATGGTTCATGTATAAGGAGGAATTTAAATATTTTTTTAAGACACCGATTCACCCACCCCACCCATATTAATTATTTTTATTCTAATAGTGTCTTACCTATGGTTAACATACCAATCAAAGGGATATATCAATGTCAATGATTTTATCAAGTAAAGGCAAGTTATTCTAACAGGATATGCCCACAAATTTGGGGTTAAAAAGTTTAAAATGCATAATGCTCAATGTGTTAGACCTTGGTAACATTTAAATTTGAGTAACTTTTAATGTGTATAGTATTGGCACAAGAATAAAAAAATTTGATCTTGAAATGTTTAATCAAGATCCAAACTTGGTCTAGATCTTAATCTTCTAAAAGGGGTTGACCTTAGCACAAATCAAACTAGAATTAAACTCAACTTTGAACTTGTAAATTTTAAAGTTTTCAATTAGAACTATAAGGAAAATTGGGATCAACACTTGTTTTTGAACTAAATAAAATAGTATAACAACACCTGTTTGACAATAAGTTGGGAAATTAAACTTAAGAACCTATTTGTTTAGCACTTTGAGACAAATACACATTAGAATAGGCATTTGAACTTTCACTTAGGTTTAAATTAATTAAATAGTATAATGGTACAATTTGACAAGAAGTTGGGATTGACATGATTATAACAAATAGGATAGGTATTGGACCTATTGGATTACTCCAAGATCTTTGAATGTCACAAATTGCATGAAAAACCTAAGCTAGGTAACAACAAGAATGTAGACCAAAAGTGAGATTCATTAATGTTTATTAGGCTAATTTAATATCCAGATAATGCAAAGGAGCTACAATATATAGTGAGATATTAGGTCACCATAAATATAACAACTCAACTCACAATTAGAAAACACATTAAGTGTGTGTTCTCCTAATGACCTTAACAACCCTAAGCAAGCTAACTAACAACTATGTAGGTAAAACCAAAAGTGGGAAAAGGCCTACACTAATACCCCCTTTAAGTGTATCTTAGGTCGGTAGAATAGTTGGGTCCTGACAACTAGGCCTAATGAGATACCCAATCATAATGAAACTCCCATAAAGTGGGGAAAATGAAAATCCCATAGGACAAAACTCCTCTCCTAAAAGAGAGAGAAGAAGAGAGAAATTGCATTCTATAAGTATGATGGGCATAACTAAGAATGCATCCATAAGTGAGATAAAACAAGCACTTAGAGAGAAAAACTAATAATTACCCATAGAAGATTATGAAACTACCTATAGTAGGGCTCAAAAAATGAAAAATGTCATTGATGAGATCCTCTAATTGAAAACTAAAGAAGTTTCATCCACATCAAACAATATTTATTCCCTTTGACAAAGGAAGAAAATGAATGGTGTACTAGAAGTATACCCATTCCATAGTGTAAGGTGAAGGAAGAAACATTACAAAACACTTTGAGGAGGGTCCAAAACCAAAGTGCGACATAGGTTTGGCAAGATCATGTACAAGAATTGAATGTAATGCCATTAAAGTAAACCTAACATAGGTAGTTTCAATGAAGAGTGGATCACCCTAGAATAATGAATGGGTCCAACAAGTGAATGATAGAATTCCAACCAAGGAGTTATACTCCTCATGCATAGTAAGAGAGATAACTACTCTACAGAATGATGGTGTAATAGAATTAGATGCTAAAACATACTATAGAATTCTATGTATAAATGGTATAGACTACCGAATATCTGAGAGTCCTATATCAATATACCTACACTTAATAATGTCTGAGAGACCTGAATCAATATACTTATACCTAGTAATTTTTGAAGTTTACTAGAGATAGGTTGATTAGGTAATAACTACTTAATATATGGAATGTGATAAGGATATAGAAGATCTATGTCCCCATCACTAATATAGTCATCTATGCCATAAGAAGAGTCATCAGTCTCAAATTTATTCAGGTTCATAAATGTCACCAAGTATAGGTGAGTTTGATAAATAAGAATGACATGGAACAGTTATAGAAAGAATGTTCATGAGAAGTGGAGGGCAAGGTTTAACAACCCTAAAAGCTGAATAAGAGACTGTAGATGAATTACACGAATCCAAAAACTAAAATCCATAGGAAGAGATGAGCCATCAATGCTCTTATAAATTGTAATCTCACTTGAAATAATAGATTCCTTTAGAGTATCAAAATGTGATGGTTTTATATGTGAAACATCATGCATATGAATAGAAGTATAATCTATAATGGGATAGTTAAGGTCTAGAAAAATTGTGTCCTATGGTGGTGTCTCGACATAAGGAAGAGCATTATCCACCATTGATGTGTTGTCATATAAAATAGGAGTGGGAAGAGAGAGTACAACAATATTTGAAGAGATTATAAGAAGTGGAGGAGGAGGTGTGATGTAAATCTTAGTAGGATCTATAAAAAGAGACTAAAAGATACTTGAAATAGTGTTGGGGCACATAATGAGATACACATGGTGTTGTAAATCTCATAAAACATGTAATAACAAGGTACCATGAACCTTGTCATAATTGTTTGCCTAATTTATGTACTTTTCATGATTAGTGGGAGCAAGAATCTATCGATATCAAAATGGAATACAATTTTTTTCCCTTTTTCATGAACAAACATTCCATGAAAGCATGCCAAAAAACATAGTATTTCTAAGAAGAACTAGTGGTATAGAATCAACTTCACCATCATATAAGTTTACAACTACATAAAATAATTGTAATAACACCATAAGAATAGGGCACTCTCGTGAAGATGAATTCATGCACAACCAAGAATGCATCTAAATGAGTACTAAGTGTAGGAATCAACATAATATATAAAATGAGAATGCACAAAAAGGACACCAAAGAATACATAGCACCATACAATACCCCTTCATAACTATAGAGTGATGCCTACTAAAATTCTAAATATAAGCATGCTTGTATAAACATTAGTCATAGTTGAGAATGTGTGTTGAGAAATTTATGTGTAAGTATGTAAGAAATAAAGGGATGTCAGACTCAACCAATAATGCATCCAAGACTATATAATAATTGGGTTGATGAGATAAAAATATAATCAATGCATAGATCATGAAAAAATAAGCACTTTTGAATAAGAGAATTCTCAAATCTAAGTTATTGATCAAACATTATGCATGTTTAAAAATCACATTGGTGTCAAATGATTATGGAAATTTTTTGATCAACTTCCCCAAAGGAAATTTTCTATGCATAAACTTTAAAAATAAAAACTTAAGCCTCTCTTGACCAAAATTTATGTATATTTGTGTTAAAAGTGACCATGGGATTAATTTACATATGACCAAGGGCTAAGGCCTAAGTTGGGAACTTAACTCATGTGACCACACCATATGAATAGGGAGATTCAAACAATGCACCAAATTTTAAATTAAGGTGTTAAATTTGAAAGTTACACACATGTCACAAGGTGTAAAAGAAACTTGATAGAGTTTTGGGTGTGCTTATGAAAATGGTAGTTCTTGATAGGCCTATTGGTAGGGTCAATATAACCAATAAATGGTGTTATTACATCATCAAAAAATATAAGGAGTGTGTGTATAATGTGAAAACCTAATAGGGGTGGTGACATGATGGGTAGAACCTGATCGAGGTGCTAACACAATTGGTAAAACTTGATGGATGTGATGTCATAGTCAGTGGAACTCAATGAAGGCATAGAAATAGTTGATATAACTCATTAGAGGTGTAGGGATATTTTTTCACCCTTATTGTGGTGTGATCATGGGTTGTAGGACCTAATGATAGTGTAAATAGGGGTCACAATACCTAACAAAGATGTCGATAGGTGGTGCAGGACTCAATGGTGGTACAAGTAGGGGTCATGAGACTTGATAGAGGTGATGATAGGGGGTAAAAAACTTGATATACAAGAAAATAGAGGGTTATAACCTTATACATGTGTAACATAGGTTCAAATATCCATCAAAGGGTGAAAACCGACCAAAGTGTTTATAGGGGAAAAACCTTGCCAAATTTAAAAAAACACCAAGATTTGGAAATTTGATGTAGTCTACACAAAATATACCAAAAACCCATTTGATAAGTCAAAAACACCAAAATAACCCAAAAAAAATTCTTAATTTGAGACCCCTATAGTATATAAATGTGTGAAATTCCTGAACATGCATTAGAACCCTCCAAAAGTAGTTAAAAATCATTATCATAGATCTAGGTCTAGTGTATAGTTGATATTAGGGTTTTGATGCTTTCTGAATCTGATAGAACTATTAATTTTGTGATAAGAGACTTTAGTTGTATATTTTTCATGGGTTTTTTATGAAATCCCACCAAACCTATGAAAACTGAAACATCAAGAAACTAACAAGAATGCATGTATGTAAAATATCTCACCAAGGATTTTGAAATTACAAAATGGTCATCATATCAAAGATTTGATACCATGTCAAACTACTCTAAGATCTTTGAACTTCACATATTTCAAAAAAACCCTAGGATAGGTGAGATCAATGATGCAAAGCAAAAGTGAGCTACATTAATGTTTAATAGGCTGATTCATTACCCAAAAAGTATAAAGAAGGCAAATTATATAGTGAGAGATTATGTCACCATAAAAGTAACAACTCAACTCACAATTAGAAAACACATTAAGTGTGTGTTCCCCTAATGACTTTAATAATCATAAGAAAGTTTACTAACAACCATGTAGGTGAAACCAAAAGTGAGAAAAATCTTACACTAATAAGACCAAGTTAATAACTTTATTTGCATGAAATTTTGATAGTGTAATGCATTTTTGTGCATGGGACTATGTGATTTTGTTTTTGGACTAAAAACTTGGTGTTTTTTTTTTCAATGGGGTTGTGAACACAACATGGGTTTTAAAAAAAGAAACCAAAATAAACATGTGGAAACTAACATAGGTTGTAAGATAGTCAGTGAGTCCTTTCAATATACTCACTTTTGAGAGGATAAATTTTAAAATTCATTAATTATTATTCATTATTGGTAGTTTTTACCCCCTTATCTAAAAAGGTTGTATATAAAAGTAAATATTCAAGGGTTTTTATCCTTTTCACCCCTATATCAATCATTTATCTACCATAAAGTGGATTTTTTTCCTACATTTTGATAGGTAAGTAGTTGGTCTTGACATACCTTATGATATGTGAGTACTTTAAAACTATCTATCAATTTGATTTATAGTCATATAGCTTGGTATGAAAGGTTCTTGTCCCTTTTTCAACCACTTCATTTATAAATTATTTAGTGAAGTGCAATTTCTAGAATGTGCATGCTCTGAGGAAACATTCAACTTGTTAGGTTAGCCATTCAACCACTATCTAATCAAATATCATGCTCAATTTATATATCCCACTAGATAAGTGGGGTTAGTATGATGTTTGGAGATGAAACCTTAGTTAAAATAACCCCTAAATTACTCATAAGGAGGATATTAACTCCCACTCACTAACTCAAATAAGAAAGAAACAAAGAAAGAAAGAGTCGTTTATAAATCATCCAAGTTCCTAAGAATGAGGAGAAAGCATATGTGATTTTCTTTGGGTAGACAACTAAGTAATCGAAATAAGTAAACCAATGTGAATGTTATTTTTCCTAAGCACCAAATGGAAGTGTGATTGAATTTTTAGACAACAAATTTCAAAATGTGGATGTTTTTTTAAACACCAATTTTGAAATGTGTAAAAGGATTTGAAACTCAATAAAAAGTGCTAAATAACTTTTTTAGCACATCAAAATTATTATATTTTCTTAGTAACCCATATCAAAAAATATATGGATTCATTTGTGTTGATTAAGTTTCCAAGATAAATTATAAATTTGGGCTTTTTAAACTCTCGGGTCTGTGTTTTAGAGAAAATTCATCATTTAACAATCTACATTGTCATCATTTTCTTAAAAAATAAAAAAAGACACAAAAACTAGCAAAATCAACATTTAGCTTGGCAAAGTCAATGATTATAAGAGTCAAAGTTGTTATTTTACTTTAAAAATTATCAAGTTTTCATTTTCATAAAAAAAAATTACCTGACAAAGTTGTTGATACCCAGGGATGAAGTCACCATTTTCTAGGGTTAGGTCAAAGTCACCGATTGAAGTCATTGATTTCATGGAAAAACATATAAGACTAAAAAGGCATACAAATTAGAGAAGTCATTGTTTTATATTATAAAAGTCACTATTTTCATGAAAAATTAGCCTTGTTACTTATATATAAGTCAAAGTTGTCATTCTCACCTGAACATGTTTTTGAGGATTTTTTAGAGAAAAATAAGAGAATTATATTGATAAAAGACCAATTATAGTAATTATAAGATATTAAATAGTTTATAACATATTTTGGGTGCATTTAATCCTTGGGGTCTCTTTAGGTATGCCATTATGTAGATCATAAATCTAAGAGGGAGTCACTTATTAGTGAAATAACCAAAAATAACTTACAGGCATAACCACTCAAGTCCAATCCCTTGGGTAAGCTCTTAGGGTACCAAGAAAGGAATGAAATTGGAAGGATAAATACAACCTTTTTATCTCCCTTGAATACTTTATTGATGAGTTTTATGTAAATTTTGAGCTTAGCTTGTGAGCTAGGAGCCTTTGGCAATGCTAGTGCTTCATGGGTATCATCTCCCCTTGTTCACATGTGGTTTGGTGTGGTGCATGAGATGAGAAGGTGAATATTCTTGTTGTATTTTGACATAATAATACTACACTCAAAAATATTATCTATAATGTCCATTCAACCCTAATTTTATAGACTTCTATGATGATTATGGACCATGAAATCAAAATAAAAATCAATGGTGGAGGATGAGTCTTCACACTCATGATTGCACATATGGATTGTTTAAGATATGTCATTTAAGGCATTTTTGAAGTGTGGAAGGAAAATTATAATAAATTATAGTCATGATCTCTTAGAGTGTGTAAGAGGGTATAAGAAGAAGAGCGTGTAAGAGACGTATAATAACTTGCTTGCACTCCTACTCTTTTTCATTGACTTTATTGAATGGAATAACTTGTGAGGTAATAAAGCAATTTTGATTTGAGAAAATATGATAATTATAAAAATATGTGTAATTTCCTTTTAAAGGAAGATTAGGCTAAATAATTAGAGATTAATTAGAAATTAAAAGAATAGGACCTTTAAAATGTTATTTTGTCCATCAAATATTCTTTTAATTGCCTTGTGATAATGTTTACAAAGGGTGGACTTGATATTGGATGCATTTAATCAGATTAATATTTCAAGATGATATATTGCCCCAATTAGGGATGTGTCATTGTGATTTTAGATTAAAATGGTAGTTGTGCAAGTAAATTGGGTTTTAATATTGATTTATAATTGATTTTGCATGTGATTCTAGAAAATCATTTCAATATTTAGTTTAGACACAAAAATGGTCTCATCTACAGTTTTGTCTTTTACTTTCAAAGTTTCATCTCAATTAAACTAGGCCATGCAAGTTGACCTAGTTATTTTTCATATTTTAAGAATTTTCACTCAGTCATCTAAGTTATTATGGTTGACCTATTTCATTTATGCAATCTTTATTTTTTAGTTTTCAACCAACTAGGTTGTGTTGGTTAACCTAGTTTCATTTTACTGTTTCTAGTTTTTTACTTTCAACAAACTAAGTCAACCTGGTCAACCTTATGTAACTTATATGTTTTTTAAAAAATTTCCTCTATAGGAATTAATCAAGCATGGAAAATACAATCAATAGTTAGATCTTTAACACTCCAAGTAAATCAACTAAGTTGATCTAGTTAACCTATTTATATTGCTCAGGTCCATTTTAAACAAGTTGTATACTTTAATTTTTTGTAAATTGTCTCAATTTGTCATTTCTATTTTTCAAAAAGATTACTCAATTTTTCAAATTTATACTCTAATTTTGCTAGTTTTATACTTCTACAATATTATATCACATAGTCAACTAAGTTAACCTAGCCAAATTAGTTCTATTTTTGTTTGATCTTCTGAAAAATTAAGTTGACCTGACTGACTATGTTTTTTTACCTATTTTCACAACAAACTAGATCATCATGCCCAACCTTATTTTATTATATTTTTTCAAATAGATTAGCCTAGATGACCTCATTCTATATGTTTATTTTTTGGCATAAACAAGTTAATTCACTTTCCTTTCATAGTAATTAATCTCACATTTTATTTGAAAATATTTAGCTATTTATTTGTTTACTTTCTGAAATTGTAAATTGGTTTTCAACACTTGATTTTTGCCTTAGATTTCACTTTTTCTTGATTTCCCTAGAATCTATGTACTTGTATTTTTAAAACTACTCAATTATTATTGTGAAGGGATATGTGATACTATGCTTATTGTCCTTTTTGAGCATTTACAAATATTGTGGCATTAGGAGCTTTCGCCAATATTCATATCCATATTACAAAGATAAAAATGATTTTTAGTTTTCATGTACCTCATTGTATTTCAAAAGTACCTAATATTTCCCTTTGTATTTAATCTTAGGAATCCAACCATACATTTTATCTTTGGTGCATTGATTAGAAGTTAGCACTGTTAATTTACTTACATCTTACCTTTGAAACCATGTTTAGTGGCCTACCAGAATCATAAGTCCTCCATAGTTAGTGATATAAAACATTGGGTTGTCATTATCCAAAAAATAATCAAGTATATTAGTTAGCATTATTATCTACAAAATAATAGTTTCTAATTTTTTCTTGTTATTATCTATTTATTATAGACTACATCGACTAGTATTGATACAATTATGTGATGTGTGTTTCAAATAGATCAACAACATCAACCTAGTTGACTATGTGTGAATACACTAATTCAATAATTTATCCAAACTTATATTAATTTTTTTCATTTTCAACTAAGTCTACTAGATCGACCTAATTTAAATTTATCTATTTCTTGACTACACAACTAAGTCAACTAGCATGACTTTGTAGGTTGTCAAAAAATCTTTATTTTCTTACCTTTACAACTTAGTCAACTATCTTAGATTAGTAGGATATAAAAAATTCTATCTTTTCTTTCCCATATAACTAACTTGATTATCTCAACCTAGTAGGTTATCAAAATCTTTCTTTTCCTACATGTACGACCAAGTCGACCAACTTGACTTAGTAGGCTATCAAAAAATATATCTTTTCCTAATTATAAAATTGAGTTAACTAGATTAACATGGTAAGCTATAAAAATATCACCATATTCTTTCTTGTACAATTAAGTCAACTAGTTTGACCTATTAGGTTGTCAAAATCTATCTCTTTTTCCAACCTATAAAACTATGTTGACTAGTTTAACTTAGTGAATTATCAAAAAATCTATCTTTTACTACATGTACAACAAATTCAACCATCTTAACCTATTATGTTGTCAATATCTCTCTATTTTACTAATTGTATAACTAATTCAACTAGTTCAACCTAGTGGGTTGTCAAAATCTCTCTTTTCTTGGTCGTACATCTAGGTTGACCATCTTGACCTAATAGGCTATCAAAATATTTTTCTTTATTTTCCCAAATAGGTTGACCAACTTGACCTCGTAGTTTTCTAGAGTGCTAAGTTTTCCTATCTACCTAACTAGGTTGACCATCTCAACCCAGTTGGTTTTCAGACTATTATCTTTGTCTTATCTACCCAACTAGGTTAACCAGTTTGACCCAATATATTTATACACTACTACTTTTCCTTTCTACCCAACTAGGTAAACTATCTCAACACATTAGGTTTATATATTGTTACCTTTTCCTCTCTTCCCAACTAGGTCAAGCAAAATAATCTATTAGGTTTCCCATCTGATAATTTTATCTTTACCTTTCACCATTTAATACATTTTTATGAAACTTAACTCCAAAATCAAATGATTTAATGAATTTAACTAACCCCCCATAAATTTCCTAATTATCACCTTCTTTATACTTCCATATAAATTTTAGATGTTAGTAATGTTCATGTGGCCAGTATAACCAAAACCTATGGGTCACCTCCTTCAATAAATTTAGATCCATTGAACTATTCTCCAAAAATCTAAATTATCAAGGATGAGAATGATCTCTAAGATAATTTTGAAATGATACCTTCTATAAAAAAACCCTCAACATCAAGGAAAGGATCCCATAATAATATATAATCTCATTATGGGGCCTTACCTTGATTGTTTACAGGTCTTGGGGCAAGCCACCCCATGACTTTTTATTCTTCCATACCCACTTCTTCTTCCATACCTTCAACTTTATTAATTATTCTTTTACATAAATGCAAAACCAACTTCTAAAAATACAAAATCTCCTCAACCCACTTATGGGGAATCCAAAATCTTAATAGCCCTTCTCTTAGAGATGTACAAGGTAACTTTATACCTCAACCCATACTTCTTAATAAGGCTATAAAACACTTACAAAATGAACCATTAGGTCCTCAAATTGAAAAAATCAACATAGGTGGTATGGTTAGTACTACCACTTATAGTGGATCCACTAATCTTGCTTTACATTTGATTTTTTTTTAAACTTATATAAATATTGGATTAAGATCAATACCTTTACTTCCACCAAGATCTTAGCTAAAAACTTCATAGGTGATGCTTTGGATTAGTATAATAAACTCAAGTCTCATACTATATATAGTTTATAATATTTCATTAATACATTGGTTCAATAATTCTAAACTAACAATTTTCATGAAAAAAACTTAGCTAACTTTATCAATTGTAAACAATAAGGTTATAAAACTTACCAAGTGTTCATTAAATGATGGAAAGCCTTATCCAATAAATTTTAACATAACATGTCAAAAGACTATCTCTTCAAAATTATTCACCAATGCTCTCCATCCTAAATTTCAATATCATGTTAGGACTCTCTCTCTAAAATATTTGTAATAATCCCTTGATAATATTTTATCATAAGAAAATTTGAGCCTTCCCATCCTCCTTCTATAACTTTAATGCTTACAAAATCTAAAAATTGACATGCTACCAATGATGGTGTTATGGATAACAATTATTCCATACACACCATTCACATTACTAAAAATTGACATGCTACCAATGATGGTGTTATGAATACCTATTATTCCATAGACACCATTCACGTTACTACTCCAAGTGGTTCTATTGATTCTACTCTTTCAAAACCACTTTCAAGCAATACATTACCACAACCTAGTTCTATATTTTCCCAAGTAAATAATGTAGATTATCATAACCCTCTTTCCATGGTAGAAATTCAAAAGCATATTCCTAGGGCTTCACCATGAGGTCTTAACCCTAATCATCCTAAAAACTATTGGTATGATCTATAATTTTATTTTGTATCAACCAAGTTGGGATCGTTCTCATGAGAATTTTTTCCAATCAAGAAACTTTGCTCTTGAATATCTTCTTGGACCCAATTTTGATCATGAAACCTTAATTCATGAGTTTCAACAAGATTATGAAGTAGCATTCAAGGTTAATGAAATCAAATTAAAATAATATGGCCTTGATCAATCTAATACCCATATTGATATTTATAAGGATCATCTTCCTAATCATCAATCAAATACTTCTCAACCTCCCACTACCAACACTGTCAAAACTTCTATTGATCCTAATTTTCTCTCCAATTATGACAATGTTGTCACATTAAACAATATGAGGAGAGTAATTTATTATATCAATCCTTATCAAAATTATAAATTTACCAATTTCCAAACTTTCCTTACTATTAAATATTCTTACCCATCTCATTTTATAGAACTTGGGCACACAAAAATGATTCCAAAAAATTTAACATAACTTGTTCCTTCATCCACTATCCCACATGTTTATAATCAAATAAAACATTTGGATAGTCATTCACATTCCATTGATACAACCTATAGCCCTCACTTATCATCAACTTATATTCAATCCAAATTACCTAAAACTCTAAATCAACACACTTCGTAGATTTCTCCACCACCTATAAAATATTCAAAAGAACTAAGCATCAACCCAATCATGGCACTAAAAACATTACATGATTTAATGTAATTAGACATACTTGTAAAAATCACATTTATTAAGTCCTAATAAATAAACCCTTATCAATATCACTTTAGCTACACTTTCACCCATCCTTAAACAAATTTATTTCAACATTATGCACCTCTATCTGATGCATTTCTAACTAGATATGATGAATGGGATCCTATAATAGAACTTTCTCATCTTCCACTCAAATTAATTTTCTATAACTAATGAGTAATTTTACTCATCATATAATCATATAATGCAACTCTTATTCAAAATTAACATCCCTCAACCTCCACCTCTGGGGAAAGAATCCACTTTGTCTAGATCTGAAACTAGTATTCTTCAATAATGTAAATAATTGTCTATATGTTGATGAAACTATATACATTTCTCTCACTCAAATTTTATATCATTTTGATGATTCCTAAAAAAATATTGCTTCATACAGATGATCCTCCATTAGTTATCATTATCCAAATTAGTGATATCAAATTCAAAGGTTCTAACACTTGTATTTCATCCCTCAACTTTATTAAAACACATGGGTATTCCAAGTACAATCTTAAATCTACAAAAATCATATGTCAAGTCTATTATTAAAGATAAATTCTTCTTATGGGGTGTGTTTGGATTCCTATCATCATTCTTCCTATCATTTTTCATATTAAAGTCATGATATTTAAATTTTTAATTATCATATAACATATTACTCGATCGAACTTGTACATACATCATGAGAGTTATAGCCTTGTCATCATTCCAATGTGTCAAGTTCCCTCATAATATGAATATTTATAAGATTCAAGGTGACACAAACCCTTGGAATTTTTAACAATGTCAAGAATGTGGTGTTTTTAAAATACCCACCCTTGAAAATTTACCTAACATTACCTTTCATGAATCTCAATGATTTAATTATCTTATCAACTCTACTAAAGGTTATAATGGACACCCCAAACTTTTCATAAATATATCTCCTTACTTATTAGATTCTAAGAATGAAAAACTAAATTAGATTAGTTTTAAAATCAAAACTTTTGATATCCCTTCACACATAATTACTCAATTAAATCCTTATTTACGACCTCGATCTTAACAAAATCTAATCAATGAGGTTCTTGTTACTATAAACA
>JARHVA010001893.1:192500-207500 GCA_037957365.1 Torreya grandis | reverse complement strand
TGAAACATATCAGAGTGGCTATGAAGTGATTAAATATTTCACATATCCTAGAATTTAAAGTTTTAAATTTTGAATTTTTTTATATGTATGTGGAAAACACTTTGCTTTTACAATCACATGCCAATTCTACAAAAGATAGGAATAAGGACCTCTTAATAATTGATAATATTCCCATCTTTTTCAGAATGGGTAACTACCCATTTTGAATAAGATGGGAATATCAACAATTAAGACATCATTACTATTTTGTATAGAATGCTCCTATGCCCACTCTACAAAAGATAGGAATATTAATAAGAGAAATAGAGGTCTATATTCTTATACTTTTGTAGAATGGATAAATTTTCCCATTATACACATTATAATAATTAATGACCTACTAATTGATAATATGAGAAATAGAGGCCTATATTATTATCTTGTGTATAATGTACATATGCCCATTCTAAACAAGATAATAATAGTGACAAGTATATAAGATTAATGACAAGAACAATATTAAATAGTACTCATAATAATAGATAATATTATGTAATAGTATGAAAACTATAGGGTCACGTTATATGATCAAGATCCATTTTGATTATTGGACTATGCGAAAATATTTTCCCATTTACCCTAGAAATAAAATTATAAGTGAAAACCCAATTAAGATATAATTGGAATCTTATTCCACACTAGTTCGAATCTAATGTCATGCTAATAAAAACCAATAATATTAATATTTGAATTTGATATCCCACTAGTTAAAAACCAAAAATATCAATATAAAAATATAATTTCAACAATGGTAAAACCATTAATGGTAAAACCATTAATGGTAAAATGATAAGTCTATATTCTTCATAATATGTCTAGATTTAATGAAATGATGGTTATTCACATAACTAACCCAACTAAGTTATTGTATTCTCTTTGCACATGGGGTGAACATCTTATCATTTAGTACTATATGAAAATATAATTGAGTATATAATGCTTGTGTAAATTTCATCACACAAAAATCATGGAGTGCGCAAAAACTACCCAACACTTTAGTTCCATTGTTGGGATAGTTGAATGACTTGTTACGATATTGAGTGGAGATTATCTAAAAAAATTATTTGTGAAATATTGAGAAATAGTTTTGAGACATAGAGTGTGAACTTTAATTACATCACCCTATCCTAGTAAATTATTCCCCCAAAGAGTGGATATAAGAGAATTTGTATGACCCTTTTTATGAAGTCTTCTTCTACAAATTTCTAGGACATTTGTACGTATGGTTGGTAATATATGTAATGATGAAGAATAGAAAATATGACCAAAATAAACCATGTATAAATGATCATATATATCATTTAAATAAGATAAAATGATGTGGATGAGAGAATTTGATGTTTGGTGGTGAGCTACCTTGAATATTTATATATTAGAATTTGTAGTATCAATTTATTCTTGTCTAGAATAAGCTAGGCATCACTTCATACATGAAGCAAGGGGTTTATACATAGTTCAATTTACATTTTAGATAAATAAATCAATGGTATATTTTAGCATTTATATCTTTACTATGGTTGAATAAGTTTCTTAGTGCATGGGCTACATGGAGGGTATAAGTAAAGAGGTTGGCATGGTTCACGTGTATTGGTAGTGAGGAAGCTGTACAAATTTAGAATGGACAACCTAGATGATTATGAAATTACATGAGATTTTTAAAAATATTATTACCACTAAGGAACCTATGGAAAGGCAAGGGATAGGCTTAGGAGATGTCATAATTACCTATGTAGAATGGGGATGGAATGTGGACAACTCTTATGCTAAGGAGATGCAATTTATTGAAATCAAATAATGTGTTGGTGATAAATAATATACTTGAGAATTAGTAGATAAATAAGGTTATATCCCTAATATATTTTAGATTATTTCAAGAGAGGAAGCACCCACTCAAGGTCTACCTAAAGAAAAATCTTGTGGATTTCTTGAAAAAAATAATCTAGTGAAGATTGTGTTGATTTATATTTTATTAGAGAGTTCAACATAAAAGAGGGAGAAAATGTATTATACAATAGATATGACACTATATACCATTGGGGACAATTTTGACAAAAAAAATTACATAGATAAAGATCCTATCTTTGTTGGGAATTCCATTAATCAGGGTGGAAATTCAAAGACTCATACAGGTAGTAATGCCTCAAGTAGAACCCCTAACATTGGAGATATCACAAAAAACCAAGGTGATCATCTATTTTCATCATAATATAGTGTTTGAATCAACACCATAACACTTATCTAAGGTAGAGATGTGATGGGATAAGGAGGAAGTAACATAGGTAGTTGAAATAATCCCAATTTTTTTTGAATTTGTATATCAAAGTATGTAATGGATGCATAATGGACCCAAACCTTGCTTGCTGAAGTAAGAGATACACATTTATCACACTCACATATGCAAAATAATAAAGGTTAATATTAACCTTATGAGTCATCAGATATCATAATAATACATGAAATTAAAAGCAAGAGATCATCATCCCTAATGGTAATCAGGCAAGGTATCCAACATTCTAAACATGCATTGGAACCCACTATCAAAAGAGTGCACATAGATTTAAGCCAAGTCTCATGAGCATATAATAGGGATAATAATTCTCCTATAAGTATCTTTATCAAATCATAATCATGCTTTCCATAGTCTGAGTACATGGATGAAGTGACCATCATGCCTTACTACATCCTCTAATAGGTAATGATATAGTGATGATTAATTTTGGAATTGTTATAACCAATTATAAATTGGCAGATAGCCAATTAGATAGAGTAACCATGATGGGAAGAGGAAATAATATACCTCAAATACATGGCAACCCACACATGTATATATGTATATGTATAAAATACCTAACATTGATTATCTTATCAATAGTTGTTAAGGTAGAAAAGGCATAATAGCCCAATGAATATACACATTAGAAATTTAGATAATCTTATAATCATGAATTTATTTAGTATTATTAAATTTTAAAACATTGACATGTCATCTTATTAAGTAATTTTTTAATAAATCAACTCACTTCATACAATGTCTTACTAAGTGTTTCCAACATGAAAGAGTAACATGCTTCACTTATGCACAACTATCTATTGTCCCTACTAAAATGGTACAAAATGAATCAAGGTTTGAATACATACTAATATAAATGCATACTCAACCAAAAAATCCAACGATATGAGAATAAGTTAGATTCTTGTTTAGCACATGAAGATGATATCCACAACCATATTTTTAGCTGCTTAATTCATACAAGCTTATAAGCAAGGAAAGTATCATTTAATGCTCATTTACTTTATAAATAAAGAGGCTTAGGATTTCCTTCATCATACTTAAATAGGCAATCAATTCTAATATTACAATGTACCAACCCTCATAATTGTCATTCTAATCAGTTTTCATCTTGCTCATGATCTAAGCCAACATATAACATATGCCTAAATACCAAGGTAAGGGATCTAAAGTATTACATTGATGGTAATCATTACTCCAATTTACCTTGTTAACAAGTTGTAGGATTCTATATGAATTAAACATATGAATGTGCCTAAATAACTACACTTGTAATTATCCACCAACAACCTTATCCACCTGAACATTATTTTTTGACTAATCCAAGAAGTTCACAACATAAAGTTATATTCCAAAGTTTAATTATAATCTAGTGAGAACATGAAGTTTGTATCAATCATAATAAGATCATCAAATTAAATTATGTAGTATTCATATCAACAACATACTCTAGATAGCTCTCAAATGATATCAATCCATTTGCCTAAGCACTCTTTGTACCAGCACTACCATGATAGTTCAATCAAGAGAGTTTATATAATAATTTTATCTAGTTACATAAGAAATAAATGCCACATTGAGAGTGTATAACATCAATGATGAACATAAGATCCATGATGAAATAACAAACTAGTATGGCCTTAGCAATTGATAAACAACTATCAATTCAAATCTAAACTCAAGAATGTATAAAAATAAACTAAATCTTTACCCAAGAAAAACACTACTCAAATTACCATGATTGTTTATATCATAAGAACATAATGAATATCTATGAAATAGCATAATTAAGTACTACTACACCAAGTATGTTGAGATCAAACACATGTGTTAGCACAAAAATGGTTATTAATGTAGTATAGTAATGGAAGTTTATTGATAATTAAAATATAGTGTATCCATGTAGCATTAGTAATGACAACTCTTAAGTAATCCAAAATAAAATCTTAAGTACATCCAAGATTGAATTCTAAACTATATAGGAGCTCTAACGTATTACATTGAAATTAGAAAAATGAGTTTGAACTTCTTAAGCCTGAGGAGTTCCTGACCATACATAGAGTCAACATGCCAAGATCCAAGTGTAACTAAACTAAATACAAAGGAGGTAATCAAAACTACAACCACTAGTCATGCTAGATGGAATTAAAATACATCTAAGCTAGTAAGGAGACTAATATCATGAAACTAACATTATAAAATGCATCATACCTATCCACAAATTCAATCAAAAAAGGAGTAGAAGAACACAACTAGGAAAATCCCTCCCAACTAGCCCTATGAGCCCTCCATAGGTGGCCCTCACCACCCCCAACCATTAGCTAGATGATGGCTTCAGCTACCACAGTCAAGGAGGAAGTTTTGACCAATTTGGGTACTAAACCAATAGTCATCACATTACATTGACATAGTACCAAAACATGGCACATTCACCACCTAGGGTAAACTCCATACAACCATAAGAAAACTAAGAAACATCACATATAACTTAAAACTACATTCAACCAAGTCAAGGGTTAACAAATAACTTAGTCAAGGGTTAAGGGTTAATGTATATATATGTATGTATATATATATATGTATGTATGTATGTATGCATATATGTATACATACATATATATATGTATGTATGTATGTATGCATGTATATATACATATATACATATAGATACATACATATATATATATAGACATACATATACATATATACACTATATATATGTATGTATGTATATATATATATATGTATGTATGTATGTATATATGTGTGTATATATGTATATATGTATATATATGTATATACATATATACATACATTCATACATACATGTATATATATATGTATGTATGCATGCATATATGTATGTATGTATGTATGTATATATGTATATGTGTGTGTGTGTATGTATATATACACATATATATGTATATGTATATACATACATATATATATACATACATACATACATATATCTGTATATATGTATGTATATGTATACATATATGTTTATATATATATATATACATATACATACATATATATATATACACACACACACACATATATATATACATATACATTTATATATATATATATATATACATACATATACATATACATATATACATACACACACACACACACACACACACACACACACACACACACACACACACACACACACACACACACACACACACACACACACACACACACACACACACACACACACACACACACACACACACACACACACACACACACACACACACACACACACACACACATGTACATAGGGTGTGTATTTATTTAACAAGAAAATGTATAAAGATTCCTCTTAATTCTTTGGCATTCCCACATGTATTTAAATAACTAAAGGGTGTTAGTCCATAAATAATGAAGCCAACTAGGGGAAGTATTCCTAGCCATATGATGATTCAAGGATTAATTATTAAGAAAATAAAGCCTGAACTGTTAAATCTTAAGATACTCAATTCAGTTTTAATTCAATTTCCAAGATTAAAATAACAAGTCTGAATCCATGCTTATCACAACAATTCAACCCTTTTTGACAATGGGGCCTAAATTGACTTTTACTTAAACAAGTTCATAAATTGACTCATTAATGTATGCAACCAAATAGAGCAAGGGGCGATGACCCATGCATGTATATACAAATAAAACAAGCATCCAACACACATGCTGATAAAACACCTTTAATGGATATGAACAAGGAATGATTTATGTGTAGACAACAACACCATAGCCACTATGAGGTATATGCAGTTTTTAATAAAGGTTTATTGCATACATTTTAGGAGAAAAAAATATACAAACCTAGTCGAATCATCTATTTAACCACTAAACCACGATAGTATGCTCCTTAAAGGAAAAGCTAAGGGCATAAACAACTTATTAAATAAAAACATGATTCATAATAGAATGACATTTTTTTCTAGATTCAGCTATATATAAATAACCAAAATAAATCTAGGATAACCCAATCTACATACTACAACTCTTTATTAAAAGTTTTATGTCAAAGGAATAATGGCCATGCATGTTAATGGCTTAAGAGTAGTCATTAAATTTGAGAAGGTAACTGATAGAAATCAAAACATCTTACCCATTCCATACAGGGGAATAAATTCACAACTACCCAATAATTTTAGACTAAAATTACACTCATCTGCTTGGATTGACTCCCTTGCATAGTTCTCTTTTGTATCCACTCTTCCTTTGTTTTCTATTTCTTGACACATCCTCCACTTTTCCCATTCTTTTCTTATCTCTTTCCCCTTACCCCTACATTATATTCCCTTAAACCATTCTCTACCATCTTCCCATGATGTGTTCTCCTCTCCTCATCCCATATACCCCTCCACTACATTTTCCTCCTTTCCTTATGTTGTTTGCATCCCCTTCTTCATTTCTATCGCTCTTGCTTATCTTCATGTATCTTTTTTTATGTCCCCTTTTTTCCTTCCCTTCACACCATATGCTTGTCTCCATGTTGTCTTCTACCTTATGCCATTAACTCCCTTCTTCCTTACTCCTATCCACATCCTTCCTTCCTCCATTCAAAACTATCTCTTCCTCTAACTTTTCCCACCTACTCCTTGCCCAATACACTTCTCCCAATGCATTCCTACATAATTCCTCCATCAATTACTAACAACCACTTTAATATAAGTGTGTTTGTATATATATAACATATCCATATATATATATATATATATTCATCAATGTATGTATATATGTATATTTACACATACTTGTATATACAATTATATGTATATGTATATATACTTCTACATATATAGATAAACATATAAATGCATTGCAATGGTTAGTAAGATGGGAGTGCACCCCATCACATATAGTCAGTAAACAAGCTCTAAGAATAAGGTGGTCTTTCAAAGCCAAAAATCAATTACACATAAGAATAATGGGAAGCATAATATTCCAACAAGGAACAAGCCAAAGTAGGGAGCACCAAATACCAACAAGTATAAAATAACACATAAACAATCAATAAGCAAACAAAAATAAAAAAGACCAGTTAAGATGTGAACACCACCATGCACAACTCAAAAATGTCAGAAGACTAAATTGTTTTTTTACACAAGGAAACAAAGCCCATTTTTGCATAAAACTAGAAGGGGTGACCTAGATAAAGAGGACCAAACATAACTAAATAGTGGCTTAAGTCTATGTTTTAATACATTTTACCTGTTAGAACTCATCTGACTACTTAGAACTACTTTGCTTCCCCACTTGTTGATTCCAACATCTAGCCTAGCCCATAGTCAGTACCTACAACCACCAAGTGGATTGATTAGTAGTATCTATTCTAATAATCAATAAAAATGATAAAAAAAAATAAAGAACTGTAACCAAGTATCACATACATCAAACAACTCATACATCATCTCATGTAGAATTATAACCATGATAAGTATATCAACCTAGAATCATATATCATAGCATCAAAATCTAACAATAAATTCTAGCCAAACAAGAAAGTGTAATAACCACTATACGCATGCTCTATACCAACATGAAGCCCAATACCACAACATCAGAATCAGTAATGCAATCTAGATATGTAAGGAGTGTAGTAATTAGTTGTACACATGATAAATCAATCATCTAAATAATCAAGTTAGAGTGTATAAAAGTGGGATCATGACATCCTCCCTCTCTTAGAGAGGAGATGTCTGGCTAACTAAATCAATAACCAAGAACTTAGATGTCCTTGGGGACTCAATCACTCTCTATACAAAACTTTCATCTACTTAATTATAATATTAATTAGAAAAACCCAATAGTTAACATATTATTTAATAAGAGAAAGTAATACTCCATTCAAGCAAAGTACATTTGTTATCCTCAATAGACATCATAATGCAAGCATAATAAAAGTCTTATCGATTCATGTGCCATTTAAAACACTAAAAGAATAATAAAGAGCTAATACATGTCATACATTAATAATGTCCAAGACATACCTCAACAAAGGGTACAATTCCATGTTCATGATGCACAGGTCATTTATTAACAATGAAAAATAGATAATTATAGCCTTCATGAGGGTCTAATAGCTCTAATATAGTATAAATATTTTAAGAAACTTTTAAATTTTAGTCACTTGTGTAGGCATGACTTCCTAAGAAAAATAACAATACCAAATATCGGAATGAAATTTCCAAACTCAACAAAGGCTAATAAAAGCCTCCATTGCCTTCTAGGCACATCTCTAATGGTTGAAAGCTTGCAAAAGATAGGCCAATTTTAATAATTTCCTACCATATAGATCAAACAATCTTCTAGAAAACCCAACATTAATAAGACATCCCTCTCACCCAAAAGAGAACATACTACAAAAATTGTAACTTTTACAACCATAGTTTTAATTTATACAATCCATCAAGACTTTAACCATAAATATGAACCTACAATAGTGCTATACTAACACAAATTATGCCTTATGCATAATTTAATTAGCATTCATCATAGAATGCTAACATAGGATAATAGCTCATTTTGAACAGTTACTTCTAAACCAACAAGATACCATTCAATGGATAGTACATCATCCTAAACTATCCAAACTAAACAACAAGAGAATCCAACTAAGGCCATACATACTACCCATAAGGTTTACCTCATGCTCTCCAACACTTTTGAGCTCACATGATGGTTACAGGAATTATAGTTCCACCATCATACTACACTTACCTCATGGTAGTAAAATACAAGAATAAAATTACATGGGTACTCATAATATAAAAATCCACCTGATCAAGACTCATAGTGATAATTCTAAACACAAATCCATCATACTATCTAGTTATGCATAAAATAATACATAAATATATTCATACCAGAATATATAAATAACAAGTATATCAAGAAATAACTCAACCACAACATCTCTACACATACATGCTAACACATGCATGCATTTAAGTGAGTGTTCATTTGATGATTTACATCCACATCCTCAATGTAGGACAAGTTGGTGTTTTATAGGGCTTACATACAAAGATTCCGTGTAGGTTATTTTGCAACAACTTCTAAGAGGTGGCTAAAGAGCACTAAACCATAAGGTGGCCATTATGTAGGAGGGTCCCATAGCCAATATGTGGCTCTCGTGGTGAACACTCTAAATGAATCAAATGGATAACTCATGTAAAAGGAATTCAATTTTCAAATAAAATTATAATACACAATTACTTGAATTCATAATTTATAGTTTAACAATACAAGGTCACCTATATATAACAAAACTATAACACTAGGATAGCTAAGTAGATAGCATAAAAAATCCACATAGCTTACATGGATAAGCACTTCCACATCTCATAAGCTTATACAGTATATATAAACATAACAATGTATGTGAATGAAGGAGCAACATATATAAATGCACAATCAGGTATAGGTAACTAGGCCATGGTATTTTCTACATCACAATGGTTAAACATATAGGTATGTGAAGCACAAGGGTCTATGAATATACATCAGTCCACCTGATGTGTAGATGTCATGTGAATGACATTAGATACCTATCAATGGTATCACATAATCAATCATAAAACTCTCAACTTGCTCGTGCAAGTCAATCATACTCACCCCATCAGGCCCTCTAAGATTGAGCCACACCCTTGGTCCTCCCAAGAAAACATACCTCACCCCCATCTGATAGCTTGTTCATGAGATTAATCAATGGACATACAAGTATTATCTTAAAATCCTAACAACAAGCTTATGTCATGATTCAACTGATTGACTAAATACAACATGTCAAGGGTTAAATGGAGATGCTTGTTTTATTGTAACATCAAATTGGTAAAGGGTGAACTTATCTAAGGCCCATATCACTACTGTGGAAATCACAATTCCACATAATCAACAAGCTCAATTAGAAATTACAATGTACATCCCCATAAATACCAACATGAAATCAAGTCTGAATAAAAATCCCTATGGGTGTATAAACTAACTAGGATCAATCAACAAACACATGAAATAAAGCATATCCATAAATAAACATACATCAAAGGCATAGAACTAATCCAAGATCAAATAAATATGCCAAACTAATTAGATTCACCCCATCCATCCAAGTCTACTTGCTTTATCCAATTAACCCAATAGAGGCTAACCAAACCCAAGCCTAACTTAGTTGAAATGTGTAAGTTTTCATCTCTATAGAAGTTTTCCTACTTTTAAGGGTTCATAAAAGATGAAATCATCCAACCATGCAACAACATAAAGAACCAAAACCTACTTGATTTACTAAAATTTCTAAGACATAGGATGAATCAATGCCTACTAGGCATTGTTATCTCAATAAAAAGGTTGTAAAGTTGCCCTAGCCATGTAAAGTGACTTCTAGGCCAAACCATAACTTTGGCTACTTACCATAACTATTTTTCAATGTCATTGTGAGAAGTTTTTGCATACCAAACTTATCATAAATATAAAAAGAAGAGATAGGTCAGCTTTGTTATCCATAAGCAACTCACTTCATGGAGACATATCCACTCTAATAAAAACCATCCATAGTATGGACTCTGGCTAGCATACCCATATAAGTCATAGGTTATCGACATCTTGAGGAAATTCCTTCTTTGAGAAAAGAACTCAAATTTGATGATGTACTCAACAATCTAGTCCCTTTTTCATAACCTATTATGCCCTAAAGGTTTAATTTGAACCCTATGTCTTCCCTAGGTCATAATGTTCCAAGTTTGTAAGAAAGGCTCACCCATAAAAGCTAACCATAGGTACTTGGGCATCATTTCCCTAATTCTAAGAGTGAATCCTATATCACCTAACTCTCATTAACCCATCCATACAAGTGAATGATTGATAGGTGAGACTTACCCAGAAACAACTAGATTCAAGAAGGGTTAACCCAAACTAAGGCTAGGTGGTGATAATAAATGACATGAGAGAAAGTCCAAATTCCTAGAATCATTCCTTTTGATCATTACATATAACATTATAATAGCAAGCAAAACTACACAATATCTTAACCTCCAGCTTGAAGGATAATTATCTTGGAAATTATTTCTCAATTCTAATTGATTGGGACAACTCATTGGTCACCATGTAGCAATTCTACAAAACCAAAAGTTCCCTAGAGTAGAAACACTGCTATGATACCAAATGAAACAAACCTAATTTTTTTTGAAGTTGTATATTAGAGTATGTAATGGATGCATAATGAACCCAAAACTTACTAGCCAAATCAATTGATACACACTTTGCATACCCATGTACACACAAGTAGAAAGGTTAATCTTAACATCTGAGTCATCAAAGATCATAATAAGACACAACATGGAAACCAAGAGAGAATTTTTTGTAATGGTAATTAGGAAAGGTATCTAACATTCTAAACACACATATCAACATACTATCAAAAAAGTGAACACATGTTTAAGCCAAGGCTCATGAGCATATAATAGGGATAATAATTCTCATAGAAAGAACTCTATCAAATTGAAAGCATGCTTGCCACATTCTAAGTACATGGATGAAGTGACCTTCATGCCTTACTACATCCTTCAATAGGTAACAATATAGTGCTGGTGAATTTTGAAATCATTAGAATTGATTCTAAATTGGGAAATAGCTAATTCAATAGACTCACCATAATGGGAAGAGGAATTAATATACCTCAAATATATGGAAGCCCATATATGTATATATGTATATATAAAATTCCTAACATTGATTATCTTATCAACAACTGTTAAGGTAGAAAAAGCATAATAGCCCAATGAATATACACTCTTACATTAGTAATTTAGTTAATCTTGTAATCAGTAATTTATTGAGTATGATTAAATTGTACAACATTGACATGTCATCTGATTAAGTATTTTGTTAATAAATCAACTCACTTCATACAATATCTTACTAAGCATTTCTAGCATGAAATATTAACATGATTCACTTATGCACAACTATCTATTATCCCTTCCTGTAATGGTACCAAATGAATTGATTTCCTAAAGCATATAATTATCAAGGTTTGCATACATACTAATAATAATGCATACTCAGTAAGAAAATCCAATAATATGAGAAGTTAGATTCTTATCTAGCACTTGAAGATGATCCATAACCATATTTTTACCCACTTAATTCATACGAGCTTATAAACAAGGAAAGTATCAATTAATGTTCATTTAATTTATAAAGCAAGAGGTTTAGGATTGCCTTCACCATACTTAAACTAGTAATCAGTTTCAATATTTCAATGTACCAACCCTCATGATTGCCATTCTAATCAGGTTTCATCTTGCTCATGATCTAAGCCAACATATTACATATGCCTAAATACCAAGGTAAGGGATCTAAATTATTACATTAATGTTAATAATTACTATAATTTACCTTGTTAACAAGTTATAGGCTTCTATATCAATTAAACATATGAATGTGCCTAAGTAACTCCACCTATAATTATCCAACAACAACCTTATACACCTGAACATGATTTTTATGACTACTCCAAGAAGTTCAGAACATAAATTTATATTCCAAAGATTACTTTAATCTAGTGATAAAATTAAGTATGTATCAATCATAATAAGACCATCAAAAGAAATTCTGTAGTATTCATATCAACAACATACTCTAGATATCTCTCAACTGATATCAATCCATTTGCCTAAGCACTCTTTATACCAACACTACCATGATAGTTCACTCAAGAGAATTTATATAGAAATTTTATTTGGTTACATAAGTAATAAATGCCACATTGAGAGTGCATAACATCAATGATAAACATAAGATCCATGATGAGATAACAAAGCAAAATTACTAGCATGGCCTTAGAAATTGATAAACAACTATGAATTCAAATATGAACTCAAGTATGTATAAGCATAAACTAGGTAATTATTTACCCAAGAAAAACACTACTCAAATTACCGTGATTATTTATATCATAAGAACATAATGAAGTTATATGAAATGGCACAATGAAGTACTACTACACCAAGTATGTTAAGACTGAACATAGGTGTTAGCACAAGAATTCTTAGGAATCTAGTATAGTAATGGAGATTCAGTGATTATAACAATATACTGTATCCATGTAGAATTGGCAATGAAAACTTGTAAGTATCCGGAATAAAATCCTAATTACATCTAATATTGAATTCTAAACTATATAGGAGCTCCAACATATTACATCAAAATTAGCAACATGAGTTCAAACTTCTTAAGCCTAAGGAGTCCTTGACCATACATAGGGTCAACATGCCAAGATCCAAGTGTAACTAATTTGAAATCCAAAGGAGGTAATCGTAACTACAACCACTAGTCATGCTAGATGGAAGTAAAATACATCTAAGTTAGTAAAGAGATAACTAGCATGAAAATAACATTATAAATTACATCATACCTATCAATGAAGTCAATCAAAAAAGGAGTAGTAGAACACAACTAGGACAAGCACTACCAACCAGCCCTATGATCCCTCCATAGGGTCCTCATCACTCCCAATCATAAACTAGATGATGGATTTAACTACCAGGGTCAAGGAGGAAATTTTGAGCAAGTTGGGTACTAAACCAATATTCATCACATCACATTAACATTGCACCAACACAAGGCATAGTCACTACCTAGGGTACACTCCATACAGTCATAAGTAAACTAGGAAGCATCACATATAACTTATAGTTACATTCAACCAAGTCAAGGGATAAGAAATAACTTAGCAAAGCATGGTAAACAAGTAATTCAACCAAACATAGAAATCATGCAACTTAGCCAAATACATAAATTAGGCAACTCAGCCAAATACAAATCTCATGTAACTCAACCAAATACAAAAATTAGGAAACTTAGTTAAGTACAAAAATTAGGCTAGCAATATAAAATGGATCATAAGGGCCATAATGGTTCACACTACCTCTAACAATAAATTTATTTTAAAGCAATAAATGATATAGGATATTTTGGGAGATCATTATGAGGTCTCATGACCTCATATGATCCTT
Organism: Torreya grandis; assembly: GCA_037957365.1. Taxonomy (NCBI): domain Eukaryota; kingdom Viridiplantae; phylum Streptophyta; class Pinopsida; order Cupressales; family Taxaceae; genus Torreya; species Torreya grandis. Next base: position 193,136 of record JARHVA010001893.1, on the reverse strand, counting down.
GAATACTAAGGATCAAGATATACTAGATACAAAGCAACAAGCCATCTAAAAGGTTTGGTTAGAAATGAAACCCCTCGATGTAAAATAATTGTATTATTAAGGTTTCAATCTTATCCCATAATAAAATAATACACAAATTGAATAAAACACCATAATAAACCTAGAACCAAATCATGCCAACTAGGTACAAGCAGGGGGAATTTCACCTAGAAACATAATCATGAAATTATCAATTTAATTTTATTCTAGAGGATGTGATTGCTTAGTTTTTAAAATGAAAATCCCAATAATGTCTCACATATCTATTTGTGTGTGTGTGTGTGCGTGCACGTGTGTGTGTGCACGTGCGCACGTGTGTGCATAGGGTTTATATTTATTTAACAACAAAATGTATAAATATTCCTCTTAATTATGGGGCATTCCCACACATATTTAAATAACTAAAGGGTGTCAATCCATAAACAACAAAGTCAACCAAGGGAAGTATTCCTAGCTATATGGTGATTTGAGGATCAATTATTAAGAAAATAAAGTTTGGGCCGTTAGATCTTAAGATCAATTTAGTTTTAATCTAGTTTCCAAGATTAAAATAACAAGTCTGAATCCATGCTTATCACAATAATTTAACCATTTTTT
>JARHVA010001893.1:132500-187500 GCA_037957365.1 Torreya grandis | reverse complement strand
ACCATGATGATAATATTTATGTATGAATATGGGTAGACTCAAGAACAATACACAAGGAATCACCCTAAGAATTCAGATACACTAAGACAAGGAATAATAATGAAATAAAACAAATAGGAAAAAATAAAAAATAAACAACTAAGAAAAAAATAGACAAACAAATAAACAAACACATACATAAAAATATTGAAATTAAAAGCAATAGAAAACATCTTGTGATCAACCAAGTCAATACCTACATGTGAAGGATCAATAGAATGATAAACATATGGTGCCCTCAAGCAAGGCTATATGCAAGGGAATGACATGTGGGGATAATATATCCTATTATAAGCTACATGCTTTGATGCTTCCCCAATAGGACAAAAGATGTGATCTAAGCCTAAAAGTGCAAATTAGATGGTGCCCCTAAGCAAGGATATATGTAAAGGGAAGGTCACACCCCCAATGGTAGTGGAATGTATGAGAACTAACAATGTATTCACCAAAGTAGGGTATCTCAAGGATGGATTCTTAGGTTTAGATAAGACAAAAAAAATTTGTAATTTGGGGGCTTTATATCTCTCTAGGAGATTCTAAAACAATTTTTTTTAACTTTTAGAATTTTGAAAATTTTTGAGTGTTTTTAGAATTTTTGGGGTGTTTTAACTCTCTAGAGATTGACAAGATACCACTCAAAAAATGTTTATAATATGATATGAACCAAAGGTGTGGTAATGCATCAATTTCAAATTAATAATGCCCATAAAAGTGACTCAAAAAATGATGAGAACATTAACCTAGGTTAGTCATAAAATGGTAAGAGTGTTCAAAATTAAATTTCTCACAAAATAGAGAGAGCATGAGAAAAGAGTGACTGAGTTGACCTCAATGTGAATTAATAATTGCCTACATATCCCCTAAGTACCTCAATTCAATATAGTTCAAAGGTATGGCAAGGTACAAAAGGATGGTAAGGTGAGGCAAAGGGTAAGACAAGGCACATGGAAAGGTATGAAATAATGATAAGGTGAATGGAAAATGAAAAAGGCTAGGTAAATGGCAAGGTATGAAATAATGGTAAGGTATGACAAATGAAAAGGTATGAAATATATATAAGGTATAGAAAATGGCAAGGTAAGGCAAATGTTTCTATTGTTCCTATTGATGTGGATATGCATGTCTTGATCATCATATGATAAAACTAGAATGGTCAATCATTTAAGTTCACATCCCAAACCCCTTTTGAATAGTTTATCTATCAAAAAATTACTACTAATTTGGAATCTAATACTACTATTGTGATCTTCTTTTGTCATTGATTATATTCCTCCAAGCTTCAAGATAGGATGTCTTCATAGCCTTTATAAGGAAAGTACAGCCAGAGATGGTAAATGTGGATAAATAGTGGATAAAAGGTTCAATTTGGTAATGAAGAGGTGGATCATAATGGAATGTATAATGGTTGGTAAAGAAATGAAGATTAGGATATTTACGCACACATAGTGTTATTTATACTAGATTCAACATAATTTTGGTTATGGTGAGGCTGAATACTTCTAAATATACTCTTGATAGGACCACCAAATTTTTATGTTGTTTGGGCCTGAGAGATCCTACCATTTGATTATGATGTAGAACGTAAGTTGTACTTATTTTATCTTTGGTAATGTCTATATCAAGTAGTGAATAACTATTGTTATCATTGATTGGCACCTTAAAGAGGTTTTCAACAATAAAGTTGTCTTGATTGTCCCATAGTGCCTCTAATAAGGTTTCACTAAGGAACATTGACTTTTGACTTTGATTGTCTTCTAAAACCTCAAATAAGGTTTCATGAGGAGACTATTCTTCTTCTATATTAAGGTGGTATTGGTCCCCTTGATATTATATAAATGATATGTGTCATGGTTGTAGTTAAATAAGGTGTGATTTTATTATTCACAATCGACACTTATGGGAGCTAGAATGTCAATATAATGGCTATGTGGATTGGAGTTAATGGTATGTAGAATGGTAATGGAAATATAAGAGGCTATAAAATACTCATAGAATATACTTGAAGAACTTATGTCAATGATGATTTAATCATCCTCAAAAACCATAGAAGGATCATAAATTTATTAAAATTAATCTTCAAGGCATATGTAACCAATGTTGTAACAACCATAAATGTATTTTGATTTTGAAGATGAACCTGACTTAAGGGAATCTGAATCTGATGTTGAGACTGACATTGATCATAATTATAATGCTAAATATAATATTATTTCAATAATAGAACCTAACTTTAATGTTGATTCTTCATCTAATGTGGTGGCAAAGATTCTATGTTGAATGCTTGGTGTTGGATGAGTAATGGCCTAGGATTGAATAATAGACTCTTCAAAAATAGGATCAGCTAAGAAGAAGTCCATAGAGACTGGCTCATCATAGTGAGGTTCCTTAAAAATAGGGCAATGGTTAAAATAATGATTTTCCAAAAGGAATTTATAATCATTAGGGTCTGACTCAACAAAAAATGGCTTGATAAAGTGAGACTCCTTAACCAAAGGTAAAGGGATAACATGTAACTCCATAAAGATTGGTTTGTCAAATTAAGGCTCCTAAAAAATAGGGTAATTTTTAAAGGGTTATTTAACATAGGTTAACTAATCATAAATAGGTGTTTAAATAAAAACATCATGTATTGGTTGGTTCTCTTGGCCTTGGTTTACACTTGGTTATAGAATATTAGTTTTTATCACATTTTGGTCTATGAATGATGGCTCTAGGAGATGTAATTATTTTTTATATTATGTCTCTAAGATCATATTGGATTTTATAAATTTGGTGAAGTTTATAGATGGATGAATAATGACCTATGGTTTAATAATGAGCTCTTTGTAAATAGGCTCATCTATAATGGGCCCAACAAATATTAGTTACAGGTCTAAGATGGGAACTTAATCTATTTAGTCATAATTATGTAACTTTATTGATACAATAAACTACTAGATTTGGAAGGGCTGTGAATGGTAATGAAAGGGTGTTGAGAAGCTTGGTTGTTAATGTAGACTAAATAATAAGGGCATGAAATGGTAATGAATGGGCACTGTGAAGCTTGGTTGCTAATGCACACTAAAGGATGAGGGCCTAGAACGGTAATGAATGGGAATTTTGAAGTTTAGTTTCTAATGTAAGCCAAAGGATGAGGAACTATAATGGTAATGAATGGGTGTTTTAAATCTTGGTTACTAACACAAGTTGAAGGATGAGGTCCTAGAATGGTAATACTTAGGCATTACGGAGCTTGGTTTCTATCAAAGACTAAAAGAGGGTTTCTAATATAGGAAAGGGATTATGTAGTATTATCATTGAAAGGGAGAACTTTGTATTTTAATTGGCCCAAAGAAGCATAGTCTTGGCATATGAAAATTGGCATGGTTGGGTTTGGCAATTAACCTAAAGAGAATGGTTTTGGTTTATGAAAATGGTTTGGGTCTAGGTCTAGGTTTGAAAGTGGTATTGTTGTAGGAAGAGGTACTTGATCTAGTTATACAAATGGTTTAAACTTGGATTAGAATAGATATCTTCTCCAAAATTGTCAATGATAAGCTTGGTCTTAAATATGTCTAAGGTCTCAATGTCTTACACACTCATGGTAAAATGAATGGTAAATTTGAATCTTGGTGTTTACAAAAGTGTTTTAAAAAATATATAATTTAGGTATAAAAATGGAATAGGTTGCTAGGTATTTATAAACAAGGCACAAAGCTAGACTCTATAATAAACTAGGCCTAAAAACTGAAAGGTAAATGCTAGGTCTTTGGAAAATGAGGCACAAAGTTACACTTAAAAACAAACTTGGTCAAGGTAAAAATTGCAGGGAAATTAATCTAACTCTAAAAACATGTAAAACACTTGGACTCAAAATAGGAACATGAATTCAAACATAAACTTGACCTTGGTATAATAAATTCAACCTAGTTGCATGCTTGAAATAATTAGGAAATTCAATCACAAGTAAAATAAGCATGACGAGTAAAGCATTCAAGCCCAAGTGATAAGTAACACTCAAATGTAAACTAACTATGCTTAAAGTTGTACTTAAAAAGAGAGTTTTGACTTTCATTTAAGTAAAAAATATAGACATGAGGAACACAAAAGATAGACCACTTAATCTATGAAAAGGGAGTCTTTAAATCAAACAAGGAGTTAGTTTAAGTTTCACAATTCAAAAGTGAAAGGTAAACACCCAAGACAAAATTAAGTGAGGCAAAGGCATAAATCACTCAATTTTGAATTTAAGCTTCATAATAAAAATCTCAAACTTGGTTTAGAAGACTTAGGTTCTCAAATAGACAACATTATAGACCCAAATGAATGGCATAATGATACTAATTATAGATAAAGGCATACATGGTTTCTAATTCATTTTGACACAAGGAAAAGTTTTGAATCAATATGAGTAGCGTAATGATGTTATCTCGTTCAAAAGGTATGACAATAGTTTTTGTTTAAAAACCTCAATGGAAAAAACTTGGGATGAAATGTGCAATGTAATGATACCCCTTTCAAACAAGTGACACACACACAAACACACACACAAATGTTTTAAAAATGTCTAAGGTAAAGTGTTGTATAAAAAAAATAGAATAACACCTTTTAAGCTAAAGGGGTATAAAAACATGTGCTTGGTTTATGAACTATTTTGACATGTTTTTGACAAACAAAATAGTTTTAGACCCTAAATAATGCAAATAAAATAAATAGACACAAAAACACCTAAGTGCATCATTATATCCCTAAAAATTGATAAGGTTGCTTTGTATAATGAAATTCTATTGATATATTCTTTCTTGAGAGGAAATAATTTGTTAATCTAATAAAATTATATGCACATTAAAAATTAGGGTTTTTAGGCCCCCTCTTATCTCAAGAAATTGTATGGCGACATGGAACTTCAAGATAATCATCTTATATTGATAAAACATTGGCTAATGTGGTTTTTCTAAAAAATAGAAGTTTCACATGTTATAGATGGTCCCAAGTGTGGCTAACATAAGGGATGTAAACATGTCAATTGAGTTCATACTAGATAACTTATTATGAAAGGGTCTATTCTTTTACATAACAAATCCATCTGTGTACTTCTTAGTGGAGTCTAAAGTTTAGCTAGACCTGACTCAACTTTTCATTAGGATTGAATAGGCTAGGCACTCAGCCCCTTGACAATCCTAGTATCATGTGCCCTAATTTATATACCCCACCATGGATCAGGTTTAAATGATGTTTTGAGATGAAATCTTGGGTCAATAATTCCCTAAAGAACTCACTAGGAGGTGATGAATTCTTTCCCACAAACCAAATGCCATAAGAGAAATAAATAAAACTAGAAGAACTTTAAAGGTCATTTTTTTGAATCATCTAAGTTGCTCAAACTTAGGGAGAGCATAGATGACATTCCTTATAGGCTTAGAATAAGAAAAAAATCAATGAAAAAGGTACTTTTAGTCAATTGAGTTCCTTAAAGGGGATGGGGGAGAGCATACATTCAAAGTCCAATTTGAAAGAAACAAATCAAGACAATACAAAAAAAAAAAGAATAGACAAAAATAAAGATCTTAGGATCACTTAGTCTAATATTTTTGTTCCTTTTAAAAAACTAAACAAGATGTGAAATGAAAATTTTCACTTTGGATTTGTTATTTATATTTTCAAACTTTGAAAGACAAAATCAAAGTTGTTAGATGATTTTTATACACCAAAATGTAAGTGTGAATGAAATTTTGAATTGTTTAAACCTACTTTATTTGCCTTGGTTCCTGTAAAAAATGTTAGGGCGGTTCTCATCTCTAGAACAAATAGCTAATCAATAATCAACCTTCCATTTTTAGCTCTTAATTTTTTTTACATAATGCAAAATTTCCTTTTTAATAAAAATTAACTTTGATAGTCCAAAACTAATCTTATATTGAAAATCAAACTCTTATAGTGCAAAACTGACTCTTACAATGCAAAACCAACTCTATCAGTGCAAATTCACCTCTACCAATGCAAAACCAACTCTATCAATGCAAAACTAACTCTACCAGTGTAAAACTAACTCTAAAAATGAAAAATTGACTCTACTAGTACAAAAATGATTCTACCAATGTAAAATCACTTCAACCAATGCAAACCCAACTGTATGAGTGCAAAAATGACTCTTTTAATGAAAAACTAACTCTAATAGTGTAAAACCAACTCTACCAGTATAAAACTAACTCTACCAATGTAAAGTTGCCTCTACCAATGTAAAACTGACTTTGTCTATATCTCAAATGAGAGCTCAATTTATTCACTCTTTTATTTTTAATTCAAAAACATGGAATGAAATTTGTTAGTAAAAGATTCTAAGAGGCCATATGAAGAGCTTTGTCAAGTGTAGATCCTACTGGGTGTGCCATTATGTGATTAATAGGAATCCAAGAGGGGAGATTATTATGGTGTTAGTATGATTAAAACCAATCAAAAACACACTAATGAAACTTACACCTATAGCATAGACACTCAAGGAGCTAGTTAACTATATAAGTAACTACCAAATGAAGACAAAACAAATAATTTTACATTCCATCAGAGTAAGAGTTATATGTTGGCAATGAATTGATGTGCTTGGTTGTGTGATAAATATTTATTTGGTAATAGATCTTTTTTCACCACCTCTCCTTGTCACCTTGGTAATGTTGGGATTGGTTTTAACTTTGGCTTGGCTTGGATTATCAATTTAGCATCATAACATTACATAAAAGAAGTTTTGCTTGAATTCTTGCATAATAACTTTAAACAAAAATGCTTATGGATCAATGGGTGAGGCCTTATATTTATATCCTTCTAAACTAACTCTAACTCAAGTGTGCTTAGGTTTAGTTTAACTATGGTTAGGTTTGGGAGAGGACAATCCATAAATATTTTCAATTAATAGGCATGGCTCATAAATCTAGATATCTTTTTTGATATTTTGTGAGTTCTTGACAACTCAAAAAAGATGATGTCATGATGGTGACATCATTTCAGATATTTGTGTGAAATCATGATGATATCAATAATCCATATTTATGAATTTCTAAAAATAAAAATTAAACAATTAATTAACCATGGGATTTCACCTTTTTATTTAATTAGGTTTAACCAATTAAATAATCCTCATCAAGTTAATTGTCATTTCTTAATTTTGTCAAGTTATCCCTCATACATTGTTAAAAAGGTCAATTTACTAGGTCTTAATAATATTGGAGATGAATTAGAAGAAGATGATGATTTCATACATTATATTGACCTAATTAGGGATACACTAACATGGAGTAGAAGATGCACATGATTTTCACTAATAAATTAAGGCATTCTAGTGATTTCCATCCTTAAATTATTTACAATAAGTCACTCCACTATCTATTTAGACACATAAGTTGATAAAAAGGAGTGTCTACAAGTATCAACTTATCAATAAACCCAAGGGAAAAAAATACGTGAAAAAAATAAATTTATTTAGTTCAATACATAACTATTGAATCATTCACATACTCGGTATTGCAAGTATACCCAAATCAAGCCATCATAGACTATGACCAATTGAAGGAATCATTTTTTATAAGTTTGATAATATTTAATTTGAACATAAAAGTATCTTCACCCTAAAGGAAATAAAGTTGAAGCTAACTAATATATCCCACATATATGATAACATATTAAAGATATTTATTTTAAAGTGCTCTTTTTAGATTTATCCCTTACAACATGCACAATTGTTCATGGGAAGACCACTGTTTCCATTTAGGTGTGCATTGTCAATGAATAATTTTTAATATCCACATAATGCGTTCGAGACAACATTGAGGGAGGAGGTCATGGGGATTTTTTAGATGGGAATTAATCCATTTATGGAGGAATAAATTACCTTTATCACCTCACAATTTATAAATCTCACTACCAATAGTGCACATTATATGTGTGATGGCATGTGGTGTGTTGATTGTGATGTAAAAGGGTATAATAATAAATATAGCCTGGGTATAACATATGATAAGTTATTATGTGTTTTGATATTTTTCATGAGGGAAATGATGTCATAGATTATCATATAATATAATGATAAAACATAAGAAAAAAATATCCTTATGGTGTAAGATATGTGAGTACTCTACCCACAATATAGACTATTATCTGGAGATAGATGATAATTTTGAGGCACATGAAAGGGGAGTGCCTCAAATAATAGTTGATCCTTTGAAACTAAATAAAGGTAAAATATTATGGTTAAAAACCTTATTATGGAAGATTTGGTGTATGGTGTTGTGGGTAGTTTCTACTATACACCTATTATAGGTGTGGTTCTCCTTAACATTATCAAATAGATTATCTAAAGCTCCCCACTTATAGTTATTGTAAAGGTGATCATAAAACCAATGTTTTCATTGATATTTATTCAAATATAACATAAACATATAATTGGGATAAGGGGAAAGAATTATCAACATCATATTCCCAATGGTTAAATGGATTTTTTAAGAGGAAGGTATAAAAACACAAGGATAAAAGGTGAATATTACAATGCACAGTGGTGCCACTACTTGACCTCAAGTCATTCCAATTGATAAGGTTTGGCCAAGATATGAACATAGAATTAAATAAATGGTATGCCATAGATCTTGTAAGAAGTGATGTAAATGATATAAAAATTGCAAGGTGAGCTCCGATGCACCTATGACCAGGGGGAAAGACTAGAGAAGCACTCGAAAAAAAGGATAAAAAATAACCTATACAAAATTACCTATCTAATATCTTGGCTATTTTTTACATAGAGGGAAGGATCCATACGATAAAGAATTGGTTGATGTATCACCTCATAGAAAAATTTAATGTACCTGCATTATATCTCATAAGTGAGCACAATGTCAAATTTACACAAAACATAGGTTATGATCAAGATATACTCATTAATTTGATAATAGATTGATGATTAGTATGGGACACTATTATCTATGCAAGCATTGTGGTCAACATTCTTACACAATAATCATGGTGCTATATGGGAATACCTGCATTCCAACCTTTACCTCATGTTTTATTTATGGCCAAAAAGACCTACACATAGCCTTTATTAATTTTTAATAATTCTTGTGTTGATTTCATGGTCATGAATGTTCATTCCTATTTTAAATTTAAATACTTGGTCAAAGAGTAAAACTACTCAACATTTATTATAAGACCATCATGTTGTGTCAATAATACTAACATGTGCTTCAAGAAGCACTACATTATTTTTTTAAATGGGGAATGAAAAATCATCATTCCCATTTATAACAACCATGGGATCTCATATGTTAAAATTTTATATTTAGATGAATAATTTAACCACATGCATAATAATAATGCATATGTGGTGGAACATATAGACATGGATAGAAAGGGTATTTTGGGCTGGGAAGATGAAAAGTATATTTTAGATACTACATATTCTAATTTTATTTATGGGTACAAGATTATTATGAATTGAATGGTGTAAGTGTCATTCTTTGAACTCATAATTTAGACCACCAAAATTGAAATATTGCCTAAGGATATTTAGAAACAAAGCTAGATCAATTCAAGACCATAATGTTTGGGTTCCTTGTGTAGCACCAAAAATGAAGATATTGTTTCATATTATAAAGGGTAGGATTTTTTACTTATCACATTATGAATTGATTTTATAATGAAACAAATATCATCAATAACTTGGAGGTATGTGTTCTAAAAGAGAATAAATTTTTGAGTGTATTAATATACACCCTATAATCACATTAGTTGGCAATGCATAAACCCAATATCAAAATTGGGATGAGATAAAGGAAGTTAATTTCAACCCATTTGAGTAAAACTTGAATCATCATCTACATGCTTATATAAAAAACTTATATCCAATAGAAAATCTATGCATATGTGAGGATTTGTGGAGAAGTATGCATTACCTTCCAATTAGGCTATTGTTGCATACATTCTATGGGACATTGAAATATTTGGTTCATGTGTGGTACATTATCAATGAAACACATAGGGAAACTACATATTTGGTAAATTTTAAGGCTAATTTAACCCATACATTTTATTTTTAACATCCAAAGTAGAACTTGTAAAGCTATTGGATTGGATGCATTTCACAATTATGGAATATGATGCCATAATCGATAAGCATGGATGAAATATGAATAGTGATAAGGTCATAACATTGTAAAAATTTTCAAATGAATGTCTTGTTAATATAAATTCCAATAATGAATATGAATAAGTGTGTTTTAATCAAAATTGGTAATACAAGTGTGTTAAGGAGAAGGTGGTAGGAAAGGTGGATGACATGCCACTTAAATATCTCATAGACTATTTTAAGGTTAAAACATCATATGACAAGCATAGATTGATTGATACCCAAGGAAATATTCAAAAACACTATTGTGAACCACTCAAAAATACACAAATTAAGATCAATTAAGAGGAGGAACCAAAGAATGCCACAGTTGATGACTATTCAATGGATAATTAATTATCATTAATCATAAATCTCTTGCATGAGTACTAGATCATTTTCTAGTGCAAATACAAATAAATGAAAGGTGTGCACCCATATTTTGGTAAAAATAAGGTCAATATCATGGATAACATGAGACTAGTGAATAATTAATCATACATAATGAACCCAATTTTTCATGTGAAAGTGAAGATTAAAATAGATAACATGTTGTTTTTTTAAGTATTTATCTAGTGGAAGATTCATAATGGATGAGACTCATGGTCATCAACATAAATAATATGGGCTCATTTAGATATGCATTGACTTTTATCTCCTTAACGTAGAATGTGTTACCAACCCATTTCCAACTCTATTCATTGAGGAAATTTTAGAAGGGATGATGGGATCCAATATATATAAATTCATTGATGGTTTTTTTTGGGTAACACAAATATTGATTATATATGAGGAAAATCCAAAAATTACATTCACAGTGAAAAGGGGCTCATTTTCCTATAAAGTGAAGTCTAAAATTGATAACGTGTTGGTTTTTATTTTCATTTATCTAGTGGAAGAGTCCAAGTGGATGAGACTCATGGTCATTAATACTAAAAATATGGGATCATTTAGATATGCTTTATTTTGAACTCCTTAACACATGTGTTACTAACCCATTTTTAACTCTATTCACTAAGGATATTTTATAATGGATGGTGGGATACAAGATATATACCATCACCGATGGCTTCTCTAGGTACCAAAAATCATGATTGAAGAGGAATAAAATAAAAAATGACATTCACAACTAAATGGGGCTCATTTTCCTATATTTTCATGTTTTTGGGGCTAAACAATGCATCCACCATGTTCTCATTAGTCATTGTGGTGGATTTCAAAGACTATTCACCATTTCCTCTGGGTATGTATTGATGAATAGATGTTTTATCAATTAGTCAAAAATCACCACAATTTTTTTTTAATGATTTTCAATCACTATAGATAGTAAAAAATTATTTGAATTTGAATACATGCATTTTTAAACTCCATTCAAGACTCTACTTTGTCATGTCATCTTTAGGCATGATCATTGATATATCGAAGATTGTTTTTATATTGTAATTAGAATCACCAACCATGTAAAGATATGTTCACGCATTTCTTTATCCCACAAGCTATTATAATAAGCTCATCATTAAATATGAGAAAACAAATTCACCATTGGAATAGTTGTTACATAAATATGGTTCATTTATATGTACTAATAAGTAGAAAGAGGCATTTGAAAATATCAAAGAGATGTTTGTGAGAGCACCAATTTTACAATTTTTAGACTGGAACACCACATTGCATGTCCATGTTGATGCATCAAGTATTTTGGCACCATTTTGGCATAATCAATTGATGATAAAGTTGACCATCCTATATACTTCACCATGTGGAAGCTCACTCTAGAAGAGCATAAATATATAACAACTAAGCATAGAGCTCTTGTGATGGTCTATGAAATTTAAAATTTTACCATTACCTTTTATATACATCATTTATATTCTTCACAGACCATGAATCACTTAAATATCTTGTGTAAAAGCCAATATTACATGTCATAATTTTTAGGTGGATCATTCTATTACAAAAATCATAGTTTTCAATAGCTGTTAAACTAGGAAAAAAGAATTCCAACCTAGATTATCTATTTCAAATTGCCATAGGAGAAGATACGTAAACCATAGAGGATGACATTTTGGATGCTCAATTATAAAAAATATAATGTTTTCATGAGGACCTTGAAAATATCACCACATTCCTTACTTAGGGTGTTGCCTAAAATGTGGTAAATGTAAGGGAAACAAATAATTAGCTATCTACACAACGCCTTACCAATTGATTAGTGGATAAATTTTTAAACTAGGATGAGATGAGGTTTTATTGCACTATGTTTTGAAGCACAAACATGTTAAGGTTTTTGTGATGGGAAAAGGGGGATTTCAAGTGGCTATTGTAATAGTGATTACAAGGCAATAATTATTTTTTTATGGCCTATGGTGGCCAACAATGCTCAAAGATGTATAGGATTGTGCCAAAAAATGTGATGTTTTCAATGGATTATCAAGTTCAACCATCATGACAATATGCCAATGATTCAAATTACTGATCAAGATCAATTTGAGAAGTGGATTATTTTTTTTATGACCAATATCTCCACCACACATAGAACTAGCATAAATTATATTATCATTGTAATAAATTACCTAACAAAGTGTGCGAAAGTGGATCCAACAAAAAAATACATTGAAAAAATAACAATACATTTTATTTGGGAGAATATCATTATCCATTATGGATTTTTATTGATATTAACTAATGATAATCAATCAAACATTAAAAAAAAAAAAATTGAATATCACACTAATTATAAGCACCTAAACCAATATAAACCTTTAAATCTAATCTTCTGGATGAAACCAATTTTTATCATGGAATGTTTTGTACCCTATCCCTATATTTTGCACATTGATAAACTAGATGATAAGGATTATCTTGATTTATGACTTGAAGAGCTTATTAATAGTTATGATTATCATATTATATCAATATGAATCCGAGTAGAAAAGGATAGGAAAAATGCATATATACGTATAAAAATAGAAGGGATATCTTCAACATTATATAGGTCCACCAAGGTTAAGGAATTTTTTACACTATATTACCTAGTGCATATTTAGTGTGGAGTAGATTACATGGCTTAAATTAAGGGTCAAATAGGTAAGGAATTAAAAACTACTTGACATGCATGGAAATAATATATAGATACATGAGATTTAGAAAGCAAGATGGCATGGATAAGTAGAGGTTTTATGCCTAGGAATGCAAGGAAGAAGACAAGACCTTGGTTATCCCTAAAATAGGTCATATAAGAGATGATAAGAAATGATTATGCATAAGTATCATCCTATCTATCATTCATGGAATGAAAATAAGAAACAAAATAGTCTCATTTTCTCTACTTACCTCTGCTTCTATCTCCTAGCTCTGACTCACCTTTCTCTATTTGGTTTCAAGGTTTACCTTTCCTTTGTATCTCTGACATATAATTCCTCTTCTTTTAGTTTGAAATTCCAATCCTCCTCCAACCTCTTAATCACATAACAAGTATTGAGTCCCTGTCCATTCCATAATTAACACACATTACCCTCTTCTTGAGTACCAAAACTGTCACATCACTCTCACTTTGTGTCTTATCTTAACATCCACTCTATTCACAATGGTTACTAGTTAATTTATTGTTTTAATATTTTATCCTCACCTACTCTTTTTAATCTATGTGTATTCCTTATTTCATTCACAAACCACTCAGTGCATTATTCACTTCGTACAAGACTCCACAAGCCCTCTAGTAGCCTTTTTTAAGGCTTATTAACTTTTTATAGACTTTTACCTTTACCTATTGACAAATTTACACTTGTTTTTAATACCCTCTATGTATTTATTGGTGTCTATAAATTTTGGTTCCTTAAATCAATATCTACACCACTTTTTTACTCTCTTTAAGGCCTTGAATTAGGCCTATTTGGTCGTACAACCCCCTGTCTAATACACAATCACCTCCCAAATGTATTCCAAGATTAGTACCATCTTCAAACCTCAAGAATATATTATATAGTATTGAAATATAACTCATATCTAAAAATGAGTAATTTTGGTTGGTTGGTTCTCTCTGAATGTCCAATTTTCTCTCTAAACCCTTGTCACATGGTTGACAAAAGACTATGGATCTCAAGAGGTATTTGAAGCATTTTCAAGCATTTTAAAAACTTTAAAAATACTATGGAATTTTTTTTATCTCTTTATAACCCATAGACACATCCTAAAATCATTAGATGGCCATTTCCAATCCACCATTCTTGTTTTCTAACTCAATTTGTATTGAATATGTTTGCAAATGTAGGGATTTTAATTAAATGCGTTAAGAAACATGTAAACATAGGATCTTACAACCACCTAATGATCTTAAATAATAACTCATGAAGATAAATGTGTAATCAAACCCTCCTTCCATTGATTCCTTTGCTTTATTGAGATAGTCATAGAGCTTGTTCTGCACACAGAGTTGAAAATTGTAGGAAACAAAGTATGGTCATGTTGTTTATAAAATATGGAAATTATAACAAAGATATTGAGATTATCTTTCACACCTAGATTTATTGTACAACATGTAGGATTATCCTTACTTTCATTATCCTCACTACTGTAGCATTTATAACTTCTTATTTTCATCCAAGTTCATAGGAATATAGGGTATCAGTTGTTATTTCTCACACAATAAATCCTCTAATCATTTGTATTTTTGATTAACCTCCACTTTCATTGAAACACATTCAGATCTTTGAGACTATTAATACAAATTCCTTTTTTAACAATACCTCTCCTTTATCATCCAAAACACACAAAACTTTCAACACTAAGTTTATGTTATATGGATTCTATAGATTGACACTCATCAATAATGTTATAAATCACAAAAACAAATACTTTAACAATCTTTAAAAAAATTGTCACAAATGCCAAATTTCACTAAATTAAACTTCAAAAGCCTTTCTTCACCAGGCCATTCTCCACACTAATGTTCATAATCATTTCATGGCTTATGTACATGATAGTGACTTTCACTTTATTTCAAGAGCACAACCAAAAAAATATATTTCTTTTTTGGGGTTTACATATACAATATTTTTCATACCCAACCCCTCTACCAATTTGGACTGAAATTCAATGACCCATTACAAAAAAACAACATCTATTTTAAGACTCCAAATTCTATAACTAACTTGCTAACTACCTATGTAACTTATTCTATAACTTTCTTACTCACAAAAAATGACTTGTTACATGAGTCATGTGAGGATTTATACACCTTTTACCCCTATTAGCATCTAAAAACATGAGACTTATTGAAAAAAATGAATATCTATTTACTTTTCCAAAAACATTTGAAATTTCAAACTAAGGGTTTTGGCCAGAAAATACCAAAAGAACCCTTATTCAAATTTTCTAAAGACCTAGAGTCTAAAATAGACTTATAAAAACATAATATTACCTTCACCACCACCTAAGACTCAAAATATGAAAACTATTTACATTGCGTAATGATGATCTTGATTCATACTATCGAGGAGTAAGAAAAACATTCCCATGAAAGTTATAAAAGATGTTAACTTTGAGATATTTTGTATCATCCTTCTCCAAGTGCACATCCACCTAGGTCCCAAGGCCTTTTTGATATTCCTAGGCCCTTATGATGCTTGCTTATGTTGTCTCCTCTTTGCTTCACTCCTCTGTTATTTATTTATCTCTACTTCACTTATTTATTACTTCTTCCTTTGCAATCATCTTATGCTCTGATATTCCTCTTCATCATTCTTAGCTTCTTAATATTCTCTTGCAACCAACTTGCACATCAAACACAAAAATCAATAAAAATAATTTGCTTCTTGTCTTCTTAGCAATTTCTTGTTTGCTTAAGCTTTCTTGTTCTCTACATGTTTACTTCTGCTACTTGCAAAAGTACTGCTATAACTAAGACCTCTTCTTCACCTTCTTTGGCTTCCAATATGCAACTATATTCTACTATAACTTTATTTTCTTCATCCTCCACTTTCTCACCATACAACACATTTTCTAAAACTACTATCTCCCTCTCTAACTACTCAGCATTCTCATATGTAAAATAAAAATAAAATTTATCTTTTCCCTCCAAGCCTTTAATGAGGCACTCAAGATGATCTTCTTCCTTATCTTGGTCATGTCCTTCACATATTTCACTACAACCTTCATCATGTTTTCTTGACTACTCATTCAACTAAAACTTATGCATCTCCTTCTTCAATTGATTTCATAACATCCTCTTTTTCTCTCTCTCTCTTCTTTCATGTTTTTCATTCTCATTTTCTATACTAGTAGTTGGATTGGCCATTTGATTGGCTTCTTCTTCATCACTTATCCAAAGTGTGGACTCTCAATCTATCTCATCTATTCTATCATAAGGTTAATCAAGGCTATTTGTTGCTTCATCTCATGCATCTCTCTTTGAAAGTCTTCTTCTTATTACTTCTTTCTCAACTCTCTTTCTCTTTTCTTTCTCAATTGGTCTTTTATGTTAGGTAGTTCCTTCATCATCCTTTTCACCATCTGTATCCTCTCAAGCAATTATCTTTCACCTTACTCCATTCTTTATCCAAGCTATCTTTTTGGATCTAATTATTTTGAGCATTCACCTTACTTTCTCTTAATGAGCTTATTTGAGATCCTTATATCTTCTTAAGCCTCTTTTACATTTTTAAATTCCTTGACCAACTTCTTTCATTCACCTACACTCTCTTTTGTAACTCATAACAATCTTTCAATAAACTTGATCAAATAAAAAAAACTAAAAATCTCAATAAATATATACCTTCATATGCAAACCTACTTTTCCACTACTTCCTAAAGATACTCCTACTCTGATACCAAAATGATTCATAATAATTCTCCTATCTATCATTCATGGAATTTAAAAAAGAAACAAAATAATCTCATTTTCTCTACTTACCTCTACTTCTATTTCCTAGCTCTGACTCACCTTTCTCTATTTATTTTTAAGGTTTACCTCTCTTTTTTATCTCTAACATATGATTCCTCTTCTCTTAGTTTTGAATTCTAATCCCCATACAACCTCTTAATCACATAACAAGTATTGACACCCTACCGTTACATCATTATCACACATTATCCTCTTCTTGAGTACCAAAATTGTCACATCACTCTCACTTTGTGTCTTGTCTAAACATCCACTCTATTCATAGTTGTTACTAGTTCATTTATTGGTTCAATAGTTAATCCTCACCTACTCTTTTTACTCTATATGCATTCCTTGTTTCATTCTCAAACCACTCAGTGCATTATTCACTTCACACAAGACTCTATATGCTCTCTAATAGCCTTTTTTAAGACTTATGGATTTTGTATGCACTTTTACCTTTAACTATTGAAAAAGTGACACTTATTTTTAATGCCCTCTATGTATTTTTTAGTGACTCAATCTCTAAACCAATGTTTTACTCCCTTTAAGGCCTCATATTAGGCCTATTTGGTCTTACAACCCCCTATCTAATACATAGTCACCTCCCAAATGTACGCCATGATATATACCATCTTCAAAACTCAATAATATATTAGATAGGATTAAAATCTAACTCATATCCAAAAATGAGGAAGTTTGGTATGTTGGCTATCTGAGTGTCCAATTTTCTCTCTAAACCTTAGTCACAGGGTTGACAAAACACTGTAGAGATCAAGAGGTATTTGAATTAATTTTTAAGCAATTTAAAAACCTTAAAAATATTTTAGTAGATGATTTATCTCTATCCAACCATTAAACACATCCTCCAATTATTAGATAGCCATTTCCAATCCACCATTCTAGTTTTCTAACTTGATTTGTATTGATTGTGCTTGTAAATATAATATTCTATAAGATTTTAATTAAATTCCTTATGAAACATGTAGCTAGAGGATCTTAGAACCACTAATGATCTTAAATAATAATTCACTAAGATAAATGTGTAATCAAACCCTCCTTCCTTTGATTCCTTTGCTTTATTGAGATACTCTCAGACATTGTTCTACAAATAGAGTTGAAAATTGCAGGAAACACAGTATGGTCATATTTTTGATAATATGGAAACTCCTAAAAATGATATTGAGATTAGAATTCACACTAGGATTTATTGTACAAGATACATTATTGTACTTCCTTTCATTATCCTCACTATTGGAGCATTTATAACTTCTTGTTTTAATCAAAGTTTATAGGAATACAAGGTATGAGTTATTATTTATCACATAGTCAATCCTCTAATCATTTAAATTTTTTATTAACCTTTACTTTAATTTAAACACATTCATATCTTTTAGACTATTAAGACTAAGTCCTTTCTTAACAATACCTCTCCTTTATCATAAAAAACACATAGAACTTTCAACACTAAGTTTATGTTATATGGAGTGTATAGACTAACAATCATCAATAATGTTATTTATCACAAAAACAAATAATTTAAAAATATTTAAAAATAATTATCACAGATTCTAAATTTCACCAAAATAAACTTTAAAGACCTTTCTTCACTAGACCATTCTCAACAGTAATGTTCATAATCATTTCATGGCTTATGTACATGATAATGATTACCACCTTGTTTCAAGAGCACAATGAAAAAAAAAATTATGTTTGGGTTTTACATATAAAATATTATTTGGACCCAAACCCTCTACCAATTTGGACTGACCTTTAATGACCCTTTACAAAAAACCAACATCTATTTTAAGACTCCAAATTATATAACGAACTTACTAACTACCTATGTAACTTATTCTAGAACTTACCTACTCACCAGAAATGAATTGTCATGTGAGTCACGTGAGGATTTAGGCACCTTTGACCCCTATTATCATCTAAAAACTTGAGACTTCTTGAAACATAATGAATATCTCTTAACTTGTCCAAAAATAATTGATATTTTAAACTAAGGGTTTTGGCAGGAAAATTCCAAAAGATAGCTTATTCAAATTTTCTAAAGACCTTGTGTCTAAAATGGACTTATATAGACTTAATATGAACTTCACCACCACCTAAGACTCAAAATATTAAAACTATTTACATTGGGTAGTGATGCTCCTACATCATATGACATCACCAACAATTTATAAAAAGGTATAAATATGATAATAATATCTAGTTAATGGTATGTCTTTCCTTGTTAGGCAAATTTAAATGTTGACAAGCATTATAAATTTCCCTCCACAAGTCATTTTCACCATTTTCATTTTTCAATAAATTGAGAGTCATAAACCATAAAATGAATAGAGAAAACAAGTGCAAGTGAGTTCAACTTGTGCTTGATAGAATTAAGGTTTTTTGTGTAGAATTCATCTCTATAGAGGTTCATAAAAATATTACACAAATAATTTAAGTAAATAAACCAAAGAAAAGGTAGAGTTAAAAAAATTATGGTTGTTGGTTAGATCATCCACCATTGATAGGTCACAAATTTTGAATCCAAGGATAAAAATTGGGGTTACATCCATATGGTTTTCAAAAACATGACAAGAATAGGGGATTCAAAAGAATAAAAAGTAAAAGGGTGTGTGAAATAGGTTTATACATAAGGATGTCATGAGAAAATAATGACACCACCAAGGCATTGATCATAAAGAGGTGCACAAAATTCACTGATTTATCATTAGTTGATGTGATAATCATCAAATAATTATAGGAAGATATATAATTCTTAAAATTGTAGTAACCTAAGGCATGCTTATGTGGTGAAGATTGGGAATGGAAGATCCCTTAATTCAATTTTATTATTATGTTTTACCCTAATTTATATTAATGTAATAAATATTAAACCTAATACGATAGAAACATGTGAAATAGCTTAGATTATAAGTTGTGGCATTCAAGTATGCATATGAATGTAAAAACTTGACATTGATTGGATTAATTTGATAAGTGACATGTGATAAATATAATAATAAAAATAAAAGTATGAGTACTAGGATTTTAGGTTTAATTTATAACTATGATGGTATTCTAAAAGTGAAATTCAAGGTAAAGAAAACTTGTGATTTATTCAGTTCATGAATTGTAATTTTATCTATGTCGGGTCAATTTCTTCAATTTAAGTCATTATCATTAATTGATATTGACATATGTTTTAAAGTACTAAACTATACATAATTTAGGGAATATTATTATATGGTCATCTTCACCTAGCTATGTATGCTTTGTATATATTGCCCTAAACCCTGATGATGTGAACAAATCTAAAAATTAGTATCCTTCACCTTCAAACCATTAGTGTGGTTATGAGGGCTATATACTTGTTAAATATAGTAAATTGTAATTTGTTGATCTAACCCAAATCAATATTTGCTTTATTATTAAAATGTCATACATATTTGATATTTTAATGAGGGAAATAAATCCACACATAGTTCTCCCACATAGTGATATTTTGAAATTGTGGTTCATATATATATATATATATATATATATATATATATATATAGAGAGAGAGAGAGAGAGAGATAATGGTTTAACTTTGATACAAGATTATATATATATATATATATATATATATATATATATATATATATATATATATATATATATATAGAGAGAGAGAGAGAGAGAGAGAGATAATGATTTAACATATATATATATATATATATATATATATAGAGGGAGAGAGAGATAATGATTTAACTTTGATACATGATAATGCTTTATTTGATTTGGCTTTTGTATGCTCCAAAATTATCTTGTGACTACTCCTAGTGATAGATTCACAATTTGGGAAGAATAAGGTAGACTTTTTTAGCATAAAATAGTTCATAAATGTGTACCATATAAATTCCAAGTCCCTTTTTATGAGACCTTGATTTTTTATATACGAGTCCAATTCATAATTTCTCATAACACTAACACATTAGGTAGATGGGGTGTCCATATGAAATTTTTTATTTTTAAATATAATAATTATTGTGAGAGAGTTGATTATAACTAGATCAAGTCAATATTCATTGGGGGTACTAATTTATAAGTAAAAAAAATGACATGTGTACATGTGGACTGGAATGAGGGTCTGGAGATGTTTGTGCAAGATTTTTAGTAGGTATAAAATAGATAGTGAGGTCCCTATAGATGTGTAATAATATAACATAAGGTAAACTCATAATATATAATGGAAGTTTGAGAGAATGGTGAATTAGGACATTATTTAAGTTCTCAAATCATGTACTGTAAATGTGTGTCAAGTTTGTCATTTTTAATTACTTAATACCAGATTTTGGTATCTAAAAATCCCTTTTTTATTTTAGTAATGTAATTTATAGAGTGTAAGGATAAAATATTCCCAAGTGTGTAAAAAACATTTTGTATTTTATATGAATCTCCAATCGTGTAGGTCACATAGTAGAAAAATCTTACATCATGTTTAGTTAATGTCCATAGATTGAGAAATTTATTATGAATCTAAGCTTTTGAAAATTTAAACATAAGAGGTAACATTACACATTTGTATTGGTGAAAACCATGTTTCCCTTACAACTTGTTGGATATGGTGTTTCTTTGTTGAAACACATGGAAAGTTGGGGTGATTTTCCCCAAAATTTGTGTATCTTTGAAACCTCTTAGATTGGGAATAAAACATATCCAAAACCTCATTAATGTTGGGAGAATTATGAAATGTAAAAACCTAAATAACTATACATATAAAAAATTCAACCATCAGGCTAGTTTCACTCAAATAAACTTAATAAACCACTACATATGGCTTATATTATTAATTGTATAGTTTCATTAAATTCCACTCAATTTCACTCCGTGTAGAAAAATGTGTGATCAAAAAGTAATGAACAATGTTCATGCCCCTATCATGAATATAGGTTTGATTGTATATTTTTGTTGAAGTTTGCTCAATGTAATACAAATTCATGGTTAAAAGGGAATGAATAGTATACATGCCTACATAATGACTACAAATATAAGAATGTGATTTAGAATGACAACCATTTTCCATTCAAATATAAATATGTTATTGAGTATCTTCATGAACTAGTATAATTCCTCATGAATTTGTACGAACTGATATATACTATTATGCACCTATATGCTGAATTTTAGAACTTTATCTCAAATGTGTGTGTATATGGAAACCAAAAATTCCTATTCCTATAAACTATTTATATATATGCCCATGAAAATTTATTCAAGTGTGTATGATTCTATATGTTAATTGAGTACATATGCATGGCATAATCCCCCATAATTTATACTATTGTGATAATATATGCCATGTAAATGAACCATTTTGTCTTTTAAAAATTCTAAATCTATAAAATTTGTAATCTAATCTGAATTATGTTCATGAAGGATTATGTCTCTATAACAATCCCATTATAATTACTCACTTTTGAGATGAGGGTTGTATCCTATAAGTTAATCATCTAAAAATAAGAGTTAATTATATCATGTCATGTACAAATCTAGTATCATGTAATATCATATGAACATGTGGATATTACTTCATATTAGTAATTTATATGTCAATCAAGGCATGTATGTAACATATCTAATGCATGTCATGTATAACTCCCTTTAGAGTTTTGGCATGAGGAAATCTTTAAAGGTATTTCCAGTTCTTTTGGTGAACTTGTGGTAGTGGATAAAGCTACGGCTTCCATATCTAAACTTCTAAGTGCCAGACTTTATGTCAAAGTGGTAGATTTGAATCAAATCCCAGAAAAAGTGGATATAATATCCAAGCAGGGCAAAAAAACTCAAGGGATTTTTTTTGAATATTTGCCTAATTCTTGCTATGCTTGTAAGAAATAGGGGCATTTCGTTAAAAACTGTCTGTCTAAAAGCAAAAATCTTTTGAGTGGTGCTTTGGATGGGAGAACAATTCAGCATAAGAAAGAATGGAAACTAAAGGAAGATCATAGACAAGAACAAAAGAATAGTGAAGATCCTAAAGATTTAGACGAAGAGGTAGATAAAGAGCCTTCTTGTGAAAAACGCAAAGATCCACAAATTGATGCGTATAAAGAGGTTTTTGTTGAGAAAGAAAATTCAAAAAAAAAAGGAGATGGACTGCAAACAGAAATCAAAATTCCTGAACAAAGAATAGAAGATTTGATGGATTTATCATGACAAATCATTTGCTATCAAAGGATAGAAGAGCGATGGGGAGATGCTGATGACAAAAGTGTACTAGAAGAAGGAGAAATCTTGGCTGAAGATGTAAATAATTCAGAAGAGGGAGATATTCTCCTTTCTCAATCTAGGGAGATTTAAATTGATAATGATATCCCTTTGGAGGAGCTTCAAGAGAACCAAAGAAAAAGTGGAGGAAAAAACATGAATACTAAGGGGGTAGAAACAAGAAGCAATAAAAAAGACCAGAAAACAAAGGTGAAATAGTAGGTTTCTACTTGGGATAAACTTGGAAAAAGAGATGAACAACATCATAAGGTGAAACCGGATATTGGCTCTCCTGACAAACCCGGAAGAAGACCCATAAGGAAAACTAGAGAGATAGAAAGTATGCAGAATATTGTTGATGGCAGACAGGCAACTATTCTGGATTTTACCCCTAAAAATAGATATTAGAGTATCTTGCGGGATATTAGGGGGTTGATTGTTTAATGGTTTTTTGAGGTTATCTTATATAACCTATTTTTGTTGCTACTTTTTAGTAGGTTTAAGGATGGCTTTTCCTGGAGCATGGTAATGCTTTATCTTTTTTTATTCCTATTAAAGGGTTTCGGGGCCCCTTCAAAACCTGTTTTTACCTTAATCTAAAACATATCTAATGCATGCATATAAGTTTCATGTTTAGATAGATAAATTAATGAATACCAGAATAGTAATATCACTTAATAAGAATATGCATCAATAGTGCATGATATGGATCATGGAACTAATCAATATTGATGAGCTCATCAAGCGAAACAATCTCAAGTGTTAGTGTCATAGATAAGGCCAAGGGCCACACATAAAGGATGCATATATTTTTTAACACATAATACCAAGGGCCAATTGTAGGTGGCATAAGGATGTCACAAACAAGGGAAATTAAATATGTCACATCAAACAATGCCAAGGATTACACTCAAGGGACATAAATATGTCACATGAATTTCCAAAGTGCCAAATATAATAGATTAACACAAAGTAGCCTATCATGTAAGAGAGTAGACACATCAACTAATCATATGAAATTTAAATAAGAATACACCATCCATATATATCATTGTCACATCATATTATAGTACCATATCCATGTAGCACTATGTGAGATATGAGAAAATAAAAATATATGTGTAATAATTCTAGATAAACATGGTATAAAGGTCATAGAAAGATATAACTTCTTATATTGAAACATGTGGAATAAGATGCCCCCAGTATCAACATTTCCAATGGGTATAGGAGAGTCCAAAATCTATATGTTGATATGTCGTCTATATGTCTTGCATCACACTCATATACCATGAAATTCATGTGTATGAAAATAATATTTCATCTACCAAACATGTGATAAATAAAACATGTATTTATTTTAATCTAGTAATTATGTCATGCTCAAGTGTTGATCATTTATTTATTTGAATATTTTTTTTGTATTTATATTTTATTGATTATTTGAATATTTTGTATTGGAACATTTTAGAATTTAGTCAAGTAAGGACAAGTGGAAATGGTTTCACAAATATAATAAAGGAAGGGATATAAACAATACAAAACATGTTTCAAGGCATAATGTGCACTTTATGTGATAAAATGATTAGATGGATTAATTTAAAACAAAAAATATGCTCCCACTATATATGTGAATTTAAATAATTTATCTCAATAGAATATGTGGAGATAAAGATTTGCATGCCCCTAGTGAGTAAGAATAAATGTGTTCATGTACTATGTAGATATAAGTGTATGTGATTGTGTAAGATCAATAAAAACCATATTGTGTATAAGTAGTCAATATGTAAGGGTGAGAAAATATAATGTCATAAAGGATGTGTACTAAAATCATTTTAGGATATGTGTCATGGATGTCCAGGTCAAGATAACTATAAATGGGTAAGGGCCAAGTGAAAAACAAATACAAGAGATAAAAGAATGGGATATGAAATGTCATATGAATGAATGAATGTCAAAATAGAATAATATTGTAAATTAATAATCAAGAAATCATTAAGGGAATATTTACAATATATGGAATTGAATATTAACCAATGATGTGTTCAATAAGATGCTTTGATGGATTTCCTACATAAAATATGTTATCTCCTATTGAATTTATGTGTTAAATCACCAATTGGAATGTGGTGCTAATTAGTAGGTTCTATATCATTTTTGAGGAAATATTTTTTCTTTGTTTTATTTTTCTATAAATTTCCTATCATTAAATGGTAAGAGTTGCATATTCATGCTCAAATCTAACATAGTCTCTTTACCCAATGTTTACCCCATTAAGCTCAGTTGTGATCTTCCTAGTCTTGAATTGTAATTATAAAAATTAGGTTCAATGTGGAATATAATGGAACATGTTTTTATCTCAAGTGTCACTAAAAACTCAATCAATCCAATGCAGTCTTAAGGCCTAATAATATTACCCAAGTGTTAATTATCATACACAAAATATTGGATAATTGGCATGCTATATATATATATTGACTTCATGAAAACATGTAATCTCAAAATTAGTGAATTTATTGCAATCGATGCAAGGAATAAGAATTAAAGGTTATAAATATGAGGAAGTTTTTTAGTTGTCACCTTTGGAACTACTCTTGTGACATTATCCTCTTTAACTATATATTTATTTTTTATTTTCTTTGTGAGAAACCCTTTCTTAAGGAAGCTTTCTTTCTTATTTTCAATTTTTTCTTCAACTTCTCTTTTTAGTGATTGCTCTTTTAGTAAATACTCCTGATGTAAATTACGCAAGTTTTCTTGTTTAAAATTTTCATTTTGTAACCTTTTATTTTCAGTTTTTTTCATTTGTAACATTTACTTGTCTAATTATTCCTTTTGTAACCTTTATTTTTCATTTTTTTCCTTTTGTAACATTTTATTCTCTAATTATTCCTTTTTTGACCTTTCTTTTTCAATTTGTTTCTTTCATAACCTTTTCTTGTCTAACTATTCATTTTGTAATGTTAGTTGTAGTTTATTAGAGCCAATAAAACTAGAATTTAATTATAAATAATAATTATGAGAACAAATAAAGGAGTATTCTTGAACAATAACATAATAATAAATATAAGTTTAATAATAAATACAATGTAATATCCATTAACAAATGACCATGTTGTAAATTCCATCACTAAGAGACCATAGAATGCATTCTCATTCATACACTTGCTAATTGTTTGCTTTCTTCTTTCTTAACATAACTTCATTATTTTATAATCCCAAAATGGCTTTTCAACTTTTGTAACTTCTCTTCTCAAAAAGTTTTTGAATTCCTTTTTGACACAT
This sequence comes from Torreya grandis, assembly GCA_037957365.1. NCBI lineage: Eukaryota > Viridiplantae > Streptophyta > Pinopsida > Cupressales > Taxaceae > Torreya > Torreya grandis. Next base: position 160,924 of record JARHVA010001893.1, on the reverse strand, counting down.
CCAATTATTTCATATTTCATTACTATTAATACAAAGCCATATGCCTATGCTAATAGTCACCCAAACTAAAATAGGTGTCTTATCCTAAGACTCTTAGATGATAGGCCCTATTTAATCAAGTGTCTAGTATTTTTCTCCATTTTATTGTATCTGAGGTAAGCTTCTCCCAACTAATATCATCAAGTTCTCATGTCGGAAATCCATTCCCTTCTAATTTTAATATCTATACAATCTTAAATACATTTTTTATTTTATAAACTTATAAATAATTTTATTTGGTTGGACCTCCTTTAATATGAAACTTTGATAAAATATAAAAGGACTTCACTTTTCTCATGTAAATGTGTATTATTAAAAGATTGAAGTAAAGATATCACTCTTAACAACTCTATTTATAATTATTGATTGGTTAAATCCTACTATATATTATTTTAATAGTATCATAGACACTTAATTAGTCATTATAAAATTTCTATCCCAACAACTTAGCCATGCCCAAGTTACAAATATGTCTATGTAGTATGTCATACAACAAGGTAGATTTTAGTGTCGAATATTTGTTAATTCATGAATATTCAATTTTTGGGACATTATATTTGGTGACTTTATAGGAGTAGTACATAGGATCCATTCACCTAAAATTTTGGGGTGTAAAATATTTTAGGGGTCAGCTCACTAATTATTTATAATAATTATGGGGGTAGCCATATAATTAGCCTTATATGTAGTACATATGTTCAAAAGGGTTACCCCCTATTTAATCAAGTGTCTAGATTTTATTTTCATTTTATTGTATTTGAGGTAAGCTACTCCTTACTAATATCATCATATTCTCATGTTGGAACCCCATTCCCTTCTACTTTTACTATCTATACAATCTTAAATACATTTGTAATTTTATAAACTTATAAATAATTTTATTTGGTTTGACCTCCTTTAACATGAAACTTTGATAAAATATAAAAGGAATCCACTTTTCTCATGTGAATATGTTTTATTCAAAGATTGAGGAAAAGGTGGCACTCTTAACAACTCCATTCGCAATAATTGTAATTATCGATTAGTTCAATCCTACTATATAGTTTTTTAATAGTAACACAGACACTTGAATAGTCATTATAAAATTGATATCCCAATAATTTTGCCACGTCCAAGTTACAAATCTACCTAAATAGTATGACATGCATCAAGGTAAATTTTAGTGGTGAATATTTGTTAATTCATGAATATTTAATTTTTTAGAAATTATATTTAGAAAGTTCTTTGGAGTAGTGTATAGGACCCATTCACCTAAAATTTAGGGATGTAAATTTTTTAGGGGTTGACTCACTAATCATTTACAATTATTATGGGGTAAGCCATATAATTTTCCTTATATATAGTATATATGTTCTCAAGGGTTATCATCCAAGTCTCATTCTTTACCTCATTGCCAAGTTGAGACAACATCCTTGTAACTGCCTAACTATCTACCACCCCACTACTACCACCTGACTGCATCTTGCCATCTCCTAACTGTTGTCACCCAATAGTGCCTCTTTCTACCTAATTGATGTTTCTAGACTATGAGTACATCTTGAGTCCTATTGTATCCTCCCTGCATTAAAATGTCATTAGGTGGTAAGGGTAAAACACCATAGAAAATATCAACAAAATCAAGCATATTATTAACTCAACCAACATGTATTATAAATTTCAAAACCTTTACCTTGAATAAAAATATTCCCCTTTCACACACACACACACACACACACACACACACACACACACACACACACACACACACACACACACACACACACACACACACACACACACACACACACACACACACAATATATATGATTTTGTACATCAGTATAATTTGAGAAGTCACTTTGTGCATTGAAGAGTTAAAACATATAATTTATGTGATAAATGAAAAAAGAGTATCAAAAACTTTTCTAAAACTTAATATTATTTGGATTTCTCTTGAAGATTTATGCAATTTTAAAAAAAATCATCTCCGTCTAAGTCTGTATGTAAAATTTATGGCCTTGGGAAGTTTTCATTTAGTTGCATCACATCATGCCATTGCATGACACATGGTGATACTTGAACAACATCATGATGCAACTAAGGATCACCATGTGTCATTCTAGATGTTGTAACTTTTGCACCTAAATGCAAACTTCTAGACGCTGTAACTTTTGCATATCAAATTGGATTGAGATGATTTTTTTAAAAATTACATAGTTCTTCAAAAGGAATCCAAATATGTAATAATATTAAGGTTTAGTAAATTTTTGATACTCTTTTTAAATTTATCTCACAACTTATCTATTTTAGCTATGTAGATGGGCAGTTGTACAAATAAATTAAAAAGATGATTTTTTTTTCAAAATATTTAGATTCACTAAGGCTGTGAGTCAGATTCACCTAAATAAACCTTAGGGGGTTTCCAATATGGGCTATTAAAATGAACACTATCATGTAGCTAGTAAATAGATCTTTGACATTTCCTCATGACAACCTGCTAAAGGAAGTTGTCACCTAAGATTGTAATATTTATAATATGGCAGGAACAAATCTCACCCCACATAGGTTCTCTTTCAAACCAATAATTATTTATAGTATAAAACATAGGTATTTTTTACATTGGTAATATGGTCTATGTCCTTCTCAAAATCATTTACGTAACCCAATGTCCTTGGGATAAATCACTACACAAAAATATATTTAGTAATTTCATCCTCTGTAGATGATTTTGTGCCTCTATTTTAGATATTTTTTTATGCCTTTCCCATGTACTCATTGATATATTGATATTTAATGGATTAATAAACCATAAAGTTAAAAATATCCTAAATATCCATAACTTTCACTCCATTTTTCTTGAAAAACTTCAAGACATGAAAGCATTCCTCTTATAGTAAATCTAAGGTATATGGATAATAAATATATACATAATAAGTAACATAAATGTATTTAATATGTCCCTCATGATAAATAACATTTTATACACTTAAACCTCCATGCACAATATTTAATTTTTGATACAAGGTATGTATCATGATAATGATCTCTGCATAGCCTTCATGCAATAGTGATCTTATTCTATAATTATTTTATCTTGACAGAGAGGATCCTTTGTATCCATTGATACTAGATATATAACATAGTCATAAGGGATATCCTCATACATTAAACCTTTAAATCAACAACAATATATTCTCTAGCTAAGGAATATAATCGACAATAATTGATTCTCACACTTTGTATGGATAGTCCACTTTTAGAATCACCCACAAATTTCAACATTTCCTTACATTTTCTCTTCTCTAGACTAAATAAAATACATATCTATGGATGAATCACATCTTCCATGAATCCTAATTATTGATTGTACCTACTCTTTGGAGACCTTTCCTTTAATAGACACCACATTGTTAGTTGTAGTTTATTAGAGCCAACAGAACCAAAATTGAAAGCTCAATAATAATGGTGAGAATCAAATAAAGGAGTATTTTTGAACAACATAATAATAAAAATAATTAAATTAAATAATAACTACAACACAATCTCCAATAACAAATGATAAATATGTTCAATATCATATCCAAGAGGCCATGTAATACATTCGCATTCATACACTTGTTAGTTTCTTGTTTTTTTTATTTTTTATAAAATATTCCTTCTTTTATAAGCCTAAAATGGCTTTTCAACTTCTATAAATTTTCTTCTTCACAAAAAAATTTATGACTTCCTTTTTGACATATTAAATTATTTCATATTTTAATACAATAAATATAAATCCTTGTGCTTATGTTAACATGAAACCTTTATTCTTCAAAATTTTCCTTTCATAACCTTTGCTTGTCTAACTCTTCCTTTTATATCCTTTATTTTTTAGTTTAATCCTTTTGTATCCTTTTCTTGTGTAATTTTTCCTTTTGTACCCTTTGCTTGTCTAATTTTCCTTTTTTAACTTTTTTTTTCATTTTGCACTTGTTCCTTAGAAGGTTCCATCATAGTGTGGGTAGGTTGTTTGATTGTAGAATTTGTTCTTGAATAAAATGGTTGTTTAATGCATTTATATATTATAATATCACCACTATAAATGATACTTTGTATTATTTCGTTTAAAACCCAACAATTATCTTTATGATGTCAACATTCTATGATAGGAATAATAGTATTTTTGATTTCCTTAGAGTATGAATAGGAAGTAATGTTATTAACATGTTTCAAAGTATTTCCATTAGAATCTCATTTGAAATCTTATTAACCTTATGTATAGTTTTTGAATCACTATTTGTATATGTATCATGTGTCGGCTTCCATTCTTGAGATGAAGTCTTTTGAGGCACAAAATATCTGGATAGAGATGAAGATGTATGATCAACACTCACATTCTATGGATTAATTTTTATGTGTGATCTTAGTTTCAAGTGATGTGATATTAAAAATAAAATATTGATAATTATTATCCATCCTCTATGAATGTTCTCATAGAAACTATTTGATCTTTAAGTGTTTCTTATGAACAAGCCCTATGTACTTCTTATTAAATATACATAAAAATAACATGAAGATATTTTATGGGATGTGGATGAGGATGAGGATGAAAATTCATATGACCTATATTTTTTAATATATGAAGAGTCACCTTAACTCTTGGGATAGTGACAATATAGACCTCCTTAGAGGGAAAGTAGCTATCACCACCTTAAGGAAAGATAGAAGTAAGTATAGACACATAAATTTCATCACATGCTCTTGAAAATGATAATTATTGACACATTCTAAACCACATAACTTGTGCCCAAACACCTGACTCTTATTCATCATTCCTATATACCTTTTTAATCTATATGTAAATTGGAACCTTTGTTTACCATTATCATTATATATAACTTTGAATGTCAAATTATTGATATGATTAAGATCACCCTTATATTCTACAATACTAAGGATAACTATCTATGACCCTTATGATAATTCCATTATAGGCATACAAGAGCAGTATACCCTTCTATCTATTTAGGTTAGCCACATCTTGATCCAAATAATGGCTAGTTTTCAAAATTCAAAACATTATTTTGGGTATTCCCACATATTTCATAAGGTCATCTAGAGTAAATTATCAAAAAAATTCCTATAAATACATATAAATAGTCATTAATTAACCCCACTTTCTATTCACTTGGTTTAATATTAGACATTATTGCACATTTTTAAAAAATTCCTCATTCTTTCCAAATTCAAAAACACTCACGTGGAGTATTTATAAGCCAAGTCAAGAGAATTTCAAAGTAAGTGAAGAGTTATAATTTTAAAGCACCAAAGCCATTTTATAGTTATATACATATAGTATGATTATCAAATTATATATTCAATCTAGGTGGGAGAACTACATGGGCTTGATTTTCCTCGTTGGAGTATTAGATACATAGGAAATGGTCAATCATCATGGGGGTGATTGAGGTCAGCTTATCCTATTACACTCCATTATTTTTTTTAGGTTTTCAATAAATAAAATTTACCTTATGGTTTCAAGTATAATAGAGTAAAAATAATGATTTATGCATGATATAATTCAAAGTGTGATATATTAGGTTGCTCAGTAGAAACATGTGGAAAATGCATGGCAATTAGTTTTCTATTATAGTTAACTAGGAAAAGTTTGTATTTAATAGAATTGAATAGAATTTTTTGTTTTCCACTCATAGTGATTGCATGGAATAATTTTCTCTAATTTGTTCTTTGATCTATCATTTCCAAAGTTATGCTTTCTCTTTATTTTCATTTTAGTCATTTGTCACAGTCAACTAGGACAAGTTTTTAGTCAATAGATTGTAACGTACTGCATTTTAGTCCACTTATAATGAACCTGTATAGATTTTATTCAAATCATGATTTTGAACCTACAAAATCACCTCTTTTGTATATATTCACTATTTTATATCTAAAACAGTCATCGGGAATCAGTGTGTAAGCTAAGCATATCTCTTGTTAGTGCTTTCCAAAAATAACAATTTTCTTTTTTTATAAATTATTCAAAATTATTATTATTTTATTATTATATATATTTCGTATTATAATATTCTATATTTTTTACACCTATAATTATAATACATTTTTATGTGTTTTATCAAAAATAGGGTAAAATATATTGGTGAACCTGTACATTTTATTTCGAACATTATTTCAAATATTTATTCTAGGGTTTTAAAACTCATGATTTCTAGATATTAAATATATTTTGTATTTAACCTTAGGGATTCATATTTAATTCTTATCTCCTTTTCAAAAAAAAAAAAATTTTATCATCGGTTTTCATTTCCTTCTTTTTTTCTTTGTTTTACTAGAAACTTTTGTATTACAGTTTTAAAACTCATAAGAGATGTCATTTTGGGTAAATTAGTCATCATTTTTACCTGATTGATGGTGTGAGATGTACTTCCCCAATAATAAATCTATTAGACACCACTATATATTTTTTATTTTCCACATATCTCATAGTATTTTGAAAAAACCTAAGGTTTTGTTTTTCAACCATAGGAAAACCTTTGACTATTTGTTCTTGTAGTGAACCCATAAGTGGTTAGTCCTAGTAAGTTACTCTCAACCTACCCTATACATAGAATAGTGAAGCTACAAAAATAATGGAATATTCCATATTTAGTGTCTTTTCAGCCATGTTCACTATTTACAACTAGGATTAATACATCTAAGAACCTAAAAATCAAACACAACTTATCTAGTAGTGCACCCTTCATCCTTGTTGCAAATTTTCACAACTTCAAATTAAATGTTAGTAATAATGGATGCATTCTTCTTACATATTTTTAAGTTTAGTATTACATTCTATATAAATTTTCAAGATATTGTTCATTATATATATGGATTAATCATATCCAAACATCATAAGAAGGGTATAATGCATAATGTACAATATCAATCATTCCTCAATTCATAATATTTAAATATACAATGTGAGTTATTACCTGTCACTACCAAGAGCCAAGGGTCTTCATGACTCATTTTATTCCTCCTACTCTAATTATTCATCCGTGGATAATATTATATCCTATTTCTCACACTATCATAACTCAAGAAATGTGGATAACTCATATGCTATGATAGAAAAGTGGTAAATGTGTTCCACCTCATCTACATTAACCTCCCACATGGCATGCCTTTCAATCTAAAGGGTATGATAACATGGATAAACTATAGAATACTCATGTTGATATTTCAATGATAGAATTATTCCAAAATATCCCAATGTATAAATATGTTCTATATGAAGCATTACACAACATAATTTTGTCTAGAAATTTAGAGACACATTATGTTTCTTTTATTATAAATACTTAATGATGGATAGAGGATATTAATTTTTTGTAAAAGGAATAATTACCTCTAAATCATATCATATATCGACATATACCATTATATATTGAGTTTTTTATGCATAACAAAGTTATAAAAAAGGTTCTAGTCAATAATGAATTAGGACTAAACATTTTCAATATCTCTTTATTAAATATACTATGTTTATAGGTACAAGATCTTATTTATTCAAACATGAACTTTCATGGCTTTGATAATATTCCATAAAAATTACTTTGACAAGATACATTATAAATTATTTTGGGAACTCATATGATAGCCACCATTTTTTAGGTCATCCCTAATTAACTCAATTATTACATTCTTCTAGGAAGACCATATAAACATGAGATGAATGTAGTTCCCCCTTATTGAGGTCAACATACCCCCATTTCTAAAAAATTAGGAATCTTGTTCAATTTTACAAATTGTGTGATAAATCAAACTTTCAAATTGATCAAAATGCACTATTGAATATCATGTTTTGCTTTATCTTTCATTAGCATGTTGGCACTTAAGCTTTCTTTGACTTTATCTAATATTTCTAACTTTCTCTTCATATGATTCCATGTTGCAGGTTTAATAGATACTCATTAAGATGAGCAAGTATTCATGGTTTATGCTTCAATGATCAATTTGACCCTTTTACTAACTTTTAGTCTCTAATCAATTAATTGAATATGAGTTTAATCACATTTAAAAACCTTAGTCTAAGTTATTTACCCTAAGTTTCTATTAAATATATTCATATTTTTCCACAGGTCAATTTATTCCATTTTAGACCTAGTTTAATTTTATCCTAAGTTTTAATTAAATTTATCAATTCATTAAAACCTTGGGCTTTCACTATTCATAGGTACAAAAACACATGGTGTCTCAAAGTGGAAAAATCTTGGAAGATCAGATCTAATATCAATGGTGAGTAGATGATTCCCCAAAGTCAACAAGTTGAGATCCAAATCAACAGAGTGCATTTGATATTGCAAATTAAAATCTATGGTAAACATAGAGTCAACATGTCAATGAATCTTGAGAAGTAACATAATAATGATAAGTGCCACAATCATAGTGAACTAGATAAAAATCAATTGTCCATGTTTAATTAGAGGTATAAAGAATAGATCAATGGTCCATGCTTGATCGTGTATTAGATAAATCAATGGTGTGCATTTAATCCCTCAGATCAAGATCAATGGTATGCATTTAATCCTACAAAATAAGATCAATGGAAATCATCGAGTTGGCAAATCAAAGATCCTATATTACACATGATGCTACCATGTGGCATAAGAGTGTTCAAGAGATGGCAACTATCTACAAGGAACATAGAAAGCACATGATGATTCCAAATGGAAAAATCTAATAAAATGAGTTTGAATATCAATAGTTGTGTTGAAATTCTAGCCCAAAAGACTTAGATGGAGATCAACATAGTGAGTTTAATCAAACTTCAAGAGGCATGAGATGATGACATGTATTCAAGCAAAAAATTGTCACATTTTAAAAATAAATGAGTTGCATGACAAGGAGAGGCAACATAGGCATACACATCATATTCAAAGATCTTGTGGACTCAAGCATGTGAAGGTAAAAATTCATGATCCAAATTCAATATAATATACTAAATCTCATATTTCAAAATTACTTGCCACCATGAAAGCTCTATGTAGACCTCCAGAATGTACGAAAATCCCTAAATTGTCTCTATATTAATTATGTTGAGCTGAGAGAGTTAGATTATCATTTTCAAAAGGGGAGAATTCAATTGGGATTATAGCAATGGTGACACATAGACATGTTTTAAAGAAAGCAGTTGAATTATATTTTTCCTCAGATGTAGAGGGTTGAATTTTCAAGGACACAAAATTTGTATTTGATTCATTAAACACAAGAGATAAGAATTACATGACCATCTTCTAGATATTTGAGAACTAGAGTTATGAAAAAATAAGAAGAGAATATCCTCCTCATAAACATATTATATGATGATATTATGGCAATCTAGATGATGGGACTACATTATATTGTTGCTAAACTAGAGATGTTTCATTGTGTTGATGTTCTTGGTCTAATTTTTTAAGAGACTAGAATTGACAAGGGTATGTTAATTCATGATAATAGCTTAAGTAAAATTGAATATATCTCTCCTATTACATTTTAATACTACTAAAAATTTCATAAACCCTAGATAGACCTAACCTCCATTAGTTCATGGGCTAAGAAACATAACATGATGGACATTTTAGGAAAATTATTAAAAATAGGTAACCAAGTCATTATAGATCATGTAAAAAACATCCCTATAAGCCAATTTAGACCTAGAGTTAGGATGGTCATGTCAATGCTAAACAAGTTATATGGGTGTGCACATACTGCTTATGTTGAACAAATATGGGTCCCTATGGTATACTTCATCATTGAAGAAGTGTTTGTTCCTCCATTAGATGAAATTATTAGTATTTCCATAAGCAAAAAAATATATGAAATCAAGAAGAAGAAAAGTACTAGATTATTCATGATGTCTTATCTATTATATGCCTTATGTGCAACCACCAAGATCCCCAATCAAAGATAATGGTCACCCAATAACACCCAGAGTGTATCCCATTACTATTCTAAATTGTAAATCTACAAGTATAAAGACCACATTCATTTTATATTTCATTATGTTTACCCTAAATTGAGTGAAGCTATTAATGATATTCCTATGATGAGATTGATCCCTTTAATCATGAAATAAATTGAGGCAATGGGAGACATGTGGTTGTATCTTGATTGTACTATTATATGAATTGAAGGAGCTCAAATGACCCCTCTCAAATTACCAATTCATGTGCCTAAGAAACTAGTAGAAAAAGAGGTGGCATATCAATTATTCAATGGGATTGATGTAACTTTTCAGACTAAAATAATGGAACTCTTACATAGTTTTCCCATGATAATTGGTATATTTTAGGTAGTGGGATCATATTGAGGTTGCTTCAAAGCATAGGTTATCTCTAAACATAAAAATTAATGATCATAAACAATGGATCCATATGGAAAGGTAAAGGAACATTTGAGGATCAAGGGTATTTTGATTGTAACATATGAACATGAACCTTGTTCATTTGATTTCATATACACTAAATCATCCTCAAGGTATGAATTTGTCAGGAGATTAAAGGAACACAACATAAAACTTGAGTCGAGATTAAATAGAAACAAGAAAATGGAAGATAGATGTTAACTATACCCTAGACAATATCATTTTGTATATGTTGGTTATTTTAAGCTTACACAAATAGATACACAAGTAGATCACAAACCTTAAGAGAAAAGACTAGGAGAAATTTATTCTAGCTCCTCAACTCCTGAATCATTTATAGTAGCAAAGCAAGATTCACCTCAATAAGAGGTTCATATGATAGCTCTAGATCCTCATGAGTCTATTAAAGATCCATTTAGGATGCTATCTATGACATATGATATAGATTCAGAGGTAGAAGAGTCAAAGGTTGAAGAAACCAAAGATGAAAATGGAAAGGGGATAGCATTAGACTTGATAGTCATAAATGCTCATAAGAGGAAAGTTGAGACTGCCATTATCTCAAAAGCTAAAAAACCTAAAGTGACTATCAAACCACCTTTGGAAAATGTCAATATGTTCAGTGAAGAGAATATGATATATGGTCCACCTATTTGTGAATGGCTAATTTATGAACCAAGGTTAGAAAATCTTCCTACTTATCATCCATGGGTTTTAGTCAAAGCTAATAACATTGATATTTAAGAAGAGTTAAAACCATAGATCCTTGCCTTGAAAGAGGAAGAAAAAGAGTGATTGGATACTCCAACTTAGTCAATTGACATATAAATAGGGATGCCAAGTTAAAAAATGAGTCAATCCTCAGTTGGGGTCAGATTTGATCTAGATACTACTAGTTTTCAAAGAGTGACTAAGATAACAGTCATAGAGGGCGATGAAGAGATTATATATCAAAATGTGAAGCCTTTGACCCATTTGAATCAAAATACAGGATATATTCTAGGTGAGGATCCAATATTTGAAGAGAATTCCTTAGAGTTTGGCACAAACCCAGTCAGAAATGTTGTAATCTACTATCAAATGGCTAAAGCAAGAAAAGAAGAACCTGAAAGAATAATCTATCTTATCAGTTCCAGGGAATATTATCACTAGATTTGAAGCAAATATGTATGACACATTCTTATCTTTGAAGATAATAAGTTTTAATCAAGATATGGTGAGAAAATAGAATACTATGGATATGAACCGAGTGAATCAATTGCAGGGTTCATACACTAAGGTAAAGGAATTGATCAACATATTAATAGAAAACCAAATTCCTAGGTTTAAGATAATTAACCTAGCTCATTTAAATATGGCTATGGTAATCTTAGTAAAAAAGATTAAGGATTTGAAAAAATGTTGAAAGGTCATAGAAGGCTTTTCTAAATATTTCAATAAAATGGAGAACTAGATGGTGCATATACTAGGGAGCTTGATCAAGGACTTAACTACCCTCAGTCCTATTGGCTTGATAATGGATGAGGCGTCCAAGATAGGGATACTCAATTCATGTAAGAGGTGAAGAATAAAATTCATTCAAAATAGGGGTAGATAATAAAATAATCTTGGACATGATCCTATCTATAGAGGAGAAGATAGGTGATGCTAAGAGAATTAAGGAGGCCTCAAATAGGGCTGATAAGGACTTCAAAGAGTTGATAGGGAAAGAAGAAGAATTATTAATGAAGCTAATTAGAAACCTCAGGTTAATTGGTGAAGTCAATTATGTTGACTTAGAATATTCATTTATATAGGAACATGTACATTTGCAAAGGGAATATTATATTTTTTAAAAGTATGTGCAATTTTGTAACATATATTGCTTATAGTTTAGTCCACTTGTAAAGTGTATAATTCTACAATGTTGTAGGACATTTGTCCTTGACACTTAGCTCATTAGCATTTGATAATGATTAACTGACATACCTTAAGGTCTTTTATAAGAGGGAGTATTATTATTTGTAAAAGGGAGGAAGTTTTTAGAGAAAAAACTTTGTGTAAATTTTGGAGCAAGTAATGCAAGCAAGGGAATTCTGCAAATATTGTCTCATATTTTTTTGTGTGATTGTTATCATGGCTACTTCCTCAAGTATCTGGTTTGATGTTCAAATTTGAATTACATCTATGAATTATAAATGTGCATATATTAATGTAGAGTTATCAATTTAATCTTATGATAGGTTGATTAAAAGATTTTAGATTCATTTCATTTCCATTACTTTTCTTGAATATGTGCTTATGTAATTTTCCTATGGATGTAAATAATTAAATTGAATCTGGTTTCTTATGTGAATTATTTCAACTATCCTTAGACATTTTATTGGTATATGATAGGATCTATGCTTATGGATATTTCATGTCATATATTGGTTTGAGTGCATGTCTTTGATGAAATTCAAGCTTTGTCATAATAGCTAGACTAAAGATCAGTAATATTCACCTTCTTTATACCCTACCCTTCCTATTTGCTCTTTCTTTTAATTATTTAATTGTAGTTTAGTTTTCATTGTAACTATTCATGCCAGATTAGGTTTTAAGATTTAGGTTTTGATCATAATTCACTTTACTTAGTTAATATTAATTTTATCTTTCACAAATAAGCTTTAATACCATTGATCCTCCAACAACCATATAATTTCATTTTTTGGATACTTATATAGCTTAGTTACTACTCTACCATAGATATCAAGAATATCAAAACCAACAACTCATGCAATGGATTATTTGAATCCAAAAATGAGAAGTGTTTATTAACACTATGTAAACCATATGATACACTTTCACGCATCAACAAGAACTTTCATTGGTGTTATAAGCAGGGCCTTAAGCTAAAGATTTATGAATTCAAAGTATCTTAGTTAATTTTAGTGAATTTTGTTGAAAGATTAGTTTATCCTTTGAATATTTGTGTTTTTCTTAGCTTAATTGTGTAAAGATCATTGATATTCATGGTTTTAGACCAATCTTTAGGCTTATTTAGCTAAAGATAGTTATTCTTTGAAGATTTATGAGAAATTCTTGTAAAGGTAGATTAAGCTTTATGAATCTGACATGTTTGAGGTTAATGATAGCAATTTTATTCAAAGATTAGTCTATTATTTGAAAATTTAGGTTTATTTGAACTTAGAAGTATAAATATCACTCATTCTCACAAGATTGAAGGTATATTTAAGCTAATTCGGTTAAAGATAATTATTCTTTGAAAATATTTGTCTGAATTTGTGTAAAGTTGGCTTAACATGCAAATCTAATCAAATTTCTTTGTAAATATAATGTTTATACATCATATTTTAAATAGGATTTAGAGTTTACATGTTAGAATTGCCAAGAATAAGGAGTAGGTCAAGGTTTGAGATAAGGTTACCTCTCTTTCTTTAGAAACTCATAAAAAAGCAAGAGATAATAAAGGTAAGCATGGGGTTTCTAAATCTCAACCTACTTCACTTGTTCATGTTGCTCTTGTATTCAATCCTTATCAAGGTATGGTTTGGTTGGTCTTCTATCAATGTGCCTGGTCAAGTACATGAATTACCTAGAAATCTTAAGAAATATTTACCCTCTTTCAATCCTAAAATTGTTGTTACTATTGAAGAACATATCAAGTCCTTTAAAGATAATCTAAGATTATTAAATGTTGTTCATGAAGATGTTGCTTGTAGATTACTTCATTTTACTTTTAGATATGTAGCATATGATTGGTTTATTAATCTTCCTAAAAATTACATTACCAGTTGGAATGATTTTAATAGTTATTTCATTGATCAGTTTGGAAAAACCATTAGTCCTTGTGTCCTTTATCAACAATTCACTATGTTGAAGAGATATTAGAATGAAACCATTAGAGCTTTCAATGCCATATTTCAAAAGATGTTTTTCAGAACTATAGCTCCTTATAGACTAGATGAAGCTTCAGATTTAGAGATTTATAACATGCTTTAGATCCAATGACTTTTGTATTCTTGAAAAGAGTTGTTTGAGTCATAAATACATTAGCTTTGGCCTATGATAAAGCTATGAAAATTAGTTATTAAATGTAAGCCAAAGGTAAATTATCATATGTTATTCCTAATGTAAATCCTAATTTATCTACATTCAATGTCATTCTAGATGATAATTATAACATGACTGCTTTGAATCGAACACCAATTTTAAACCAGTTACCTTTGAGTCATGTTCATCCTAGTCAAAACCTAGGATTATTAAATAGCACTAGTAGTGGATCTCATCCATAAGATCAATGAGATTATCATGCCAACAACTATTAGTAGTACTCAATTTGATAATTTAGGGGCTCCTAAGAATGAAAATGACTTCATACTCGAAATGGTTCAAAAATTGAGCACTAACTTTCTTTAGTTATAAAGACAAGTAGGTAATATTAGAAAAAGATCCAATAGAAATTATTCTTATCATAGGTTCAATAAACCTTTAAATAGGTTTCATAAAAATAGTAATAATAATGAGTCATCTACCAATAAAAATAAGCCTGACATGAACATGTGTGACGTAGCTTTAGCTGATTATTGTAGAGTTCATAGTACTTCAAAGCACGGTAAATTAGATTACATAAAATTTTATAATGCATTTGAAGTTTTTCAAGATGAATTAGATAAATTTAAATTTTTGCCTAACAAAGATAATTTTGTAGGTACATTTGGTTCTTCAAAGTCATCTAAATATGTTGACATGACTCTTATGGTGAAGACATTTGATTTTCCCTCCCAAGATGAGAATGAACCTGAAGATACTCTAGAGGATATTCATGATTTTCAATAGTATCTAAAGAAGACTTATCCATTCAGGAATAGAGAACAAAAGTAACCATTGACTATTTTAACTCTACCAAATAACTTTGATACTCCTCTTGATCCCAAAGTAGATAACAATCTAGAACCTTCAAAGGGAAGTAACTCTAGAAATAATTTTAATTCATCTAGTTCTTTTGATATGAGTGGGTATAATATAGTAGAGGATATGAAAAATATTAAATTTAATATCACTTTACATGAATTAACTCAAATAACTAAAAAAGAGACTTGTTGCTAGAATCTTTGAGTAAAAAACTTGGTAAATCATAAAAATCTATAAATGTCAATGTAGTGATGTATACAAACAAAGTAGAGGTTCCACCCTTCTTACTAAAAATTAGAGTTTTTGGGAAAAACTTGCATAATTATTTGTTAGATTCAGGTGTCTCTAAAAATATCATGTCAAAAGGTATTTGTGAAAATCTTGGTTTAACTCCTATTGAGTCTAATAGAGTATTTACTCAATTAGACAATTCTAGATTTAAAGTAATTGGTGAATTTTTTAATGTTCATATGCAGCTTACTTCAGAGCTAAGGATACAATAATTCATAGATATTCAAGTTATGGGCATTCCAAATTCTTATGGGATATTTCTCAATAGGGATTAGACCAAATATTTAAATGGATATATGTCAAATGATTGCTCTCAAATGTGGATTCCATGGAGGGGAGTTTCTAATCAAATTCAAATTAAAAGGGAACCAAAAATGAAGCACAGGATCACTAAATATAATGCATTTAATGAAAATGTCAAAATGGTTAATTCTAATTTAGGAGTCTACAATCTTGACACTCCTCATGTATGTAACTCTAAAGAATCTCATACTATGTCTGGACTTTGGAAATTATATGTTTATGGTGCTAGATGCAAATATGGTTCTGGAGTAGGAGTAGTCTTAATCAATCCCATTGAGAAAGAATATGTTTATTATTACAAACTTTAGTTTCACTGCACCAATAATTTGGCAAAATATGAAGCATTAATCTTAGGATTGTAATTTTATATTTAACATAAGGTTAAATATATACTAGTGTATGGTGATTTTTAACTAGTAATAAATCAAGCTAGAAGTAAGTACCAACACAAATTATCATATCTCAAGAAATACATGTTTAGAGTATGGGACTAGATTGAGTATTTTGATGTTTTCAACATTGTTTTAATCCCTGGAGAAGAGAACCAATCTGTTGATGAGCTAGCTTTAGTTGCAGCTAACTTTATGCCAAATCAAAGTTCCAAATTGGAAAATCTTAGCATTGAATTGGTTCTATGTCCATCAGTTCCTGATAATGTCAATAATTTGTAAGTGTTTAATGATGATCAAGAGATCACAGAATTCATGAACAACTCAAGAGTATTTGAGTCTCATATTATCAATGAGGTCAATGATAATTCTCTTGATGAAGATAAGATTGATGACAAGATGATACAATTGAATGACAATAAAATTTAGAAAGGCATGATTACCTTAGAAAAGACTATTTGATCAAGACAAGCTAACTGCATTTATTGAATTTCCCAAAGTGAGTGGGAAGGATTATGATGTAGTCAAAATAGGAACTCAAGGTCAACCTTAACTAGTAAACATTAGTATATCATGCACAAATGAAGAGTCTATAAAGGCTAGAGAATTGTTGACTAAATACAAGGATGTCATTGCATGGTCCTATGAAGACTTAAAGACCTCTAATCCTAGAGTCATTACCCATACCATTCCATTAAAAGAAGATTGTAAACCTTTCAGATAAAATCAAAGACCTATCAATCCTATTTTGTATCCATTGATATATTAAAAGGTCAAGAAGTTATTAGATGCAAAAATAGTTTTTCCAATTAGACATTCTACTTGGGTAGCTAATTTAGTACTAGTTAGAAATAAAAATGGACAGATTAGATAATGCATAGACTTTAGAAAATTGAACAAATATTCTAAAAAGGATAATTATCCTTTACCATCCCTTGACCAGGTGATTCAAATTGTTAGTTGTTCTACCATGATGTATTTAATATATGGTTTTTCAAGATATAATCAGGGATTTTCTAACAAGGAAGATACAATGAAGATTGCATTTACAGCAAAATAGGGAACTTTTGCTTATAAAAGGATGCCCTTTGGACTCATCAATGTAGGAGCTACCTTTCAAAGAGATATGAACCATGACTTTTAAGGTCTCATGGTTAAATGTATTATATATATATATATATATATATATATATATATATATATATATATATATATATATATCGATGATCTAAATATGTTTTCCAAAAATAAGAAAGATCATATAATGCATTTACAACAAGTATTTGAATATTGTGAAGGTATGGAATTTCCCTTAATCCTAGGAAAAGGATTTTTTATGTAACTAAAGATAAATTATTAGGACATGTAATAACTAAAAATGGGATTTATATAGATCTTTATATATTAATTCCATATCCAAAATAGAACCCCCTAACAGTAGAAAATAATTAAATTATTTATTTGGGAAAATCAATTTTATAAGAAAATTCATTTCTAGTTTTATAGAAATTGTGAAGCCACTAAATGACATGCTGAAAAAGGATACAAAGGTCATATTGAATGAAGATACAAATAAATACTTCAAGGATATTAAATAAGAAATAGCACAATCACCTATGCTGATAAGTCCTGATTTCACAAAAGATTTTTATCTTTATTCTTTTTCTTTTGAACATACTATTGCAATTGTTCTAACTTAGAAAATAGATAAATATGATCATCCAATTAAATTTATGAGTAAAAACTTTAAATATTTTGAGTTAAACTATTATTTAATTGATAAACAAGAATTTTCTTTAGTTAAGGTAGTTAAAAATTTTAGATACTATATTCTTAGGAATAAAGTGCATGCAATATTGCAAAACCCTACCACTAAACTTATGTTTAGTCAATGTGAATTGGGAGAGAGAAGAGGTAAGTGGATGTCTATACTCCAAGAGAAAATTGATAAATTGGTAAAATTTTAGGCATTAATTCAAATGATTACTAATACTAATCCTAGTTTGAATATCATGCAGGTTGATCAATAACAATTCCAACCCAATGACAGGTATGATGTAATTATTCATTTATTGATCAATGGTTCTTATCCTACATGTATGATAAAAGAGTAGAGAAGATATTGAAGTTAAAATCATCTTATTTATTGATTAATGATGGGGTACTATATAAGAAAAACTATGAAGATATATACTTGAGATGTGTTTTAAAAGAAGAAGCAAGTGAAATACTGAGTACTTTTCATGAAAAACTTGGGAGTAGACATGTTTATAGAAAGACAAAAAATTACAATATCCTGAGGATAGTATATTATTAGCCAACAATATGTGGGGATGCACACAAACATGTTAGAGAATGTCATCAATGTCAAATTTTTAATACCAAAGAACCAAAAGCAGGTATGCCATTAAACCCTGTTGTAATTGAAATACCTTTTGCTTAATGGGGTTTGGACTTTGTGGGAGTTATTAACCCTAATTATTCATATGGACCCAAATATGTTCTTATTGTTAATAATTATTGAACAATATGGATAGAGGCAGTAGAAACAAAATAATGTAAAACTGAAGATGTAATCAAGTTTTTGAAAGAGAACATTTGTATAAGATTTGGGACACTTGTATCATTAGTCTATGATAATGGATCAACTTTTATATCTATTGAGATGACTAAGTGGGCCTATGATAACCACATAATTCTTAAGTTATCATCAAATCACTACCCTCAAGGTAATGGAGTTTTAAAATCTACTAACAAAATTTTGATGAAATCTATCAAAAACTCTACAGTTCAACAACCAAGAACATGGCATAAATTTATTAAATATGCTCTTTGGGAAGACATAAATAGAGTGAAAAAAGATCTAAAAGCATCACCATTTCTATTGGTATATGGTCAAGAACCAATATTTCCATTTAATCTCAAGTCTCCAACCTATAAGTTCATACAAGAGTATATGGAAGAAGATCAAGAATATGTTAATTATAGGTTACTTGATATCATACATATGGAGGATACAAGAGAAGAATCATTTTCCAACTTTAGTAAACATCAAACCATTGTCAAAATATGGTTTGAAAAGTTTTCAAAGATCAAGTTGTTTAGGAAGGGAGATTTAATTCTTCTATGGAACAAAGCATCTAAGCTAAAAGGGACACAGAGGAAATTCACTCCTTTGTGGATTAGCCCTTATCAAATTGTTGAGAAATTGGGAGAGAACACCTTCAAAATCAATGACTTGTATGGAGTAGAGTTCACTCTACCAACTAATGGGTAGTACTTCAAGAACTATTTATCTATTATTCCACCTCAAGTTTTTATGGAATAACTTGTAAGATTAGTTAGAGTTAGTGTAGGAAGGTTTAAATCAGTTTCAATCTTGTTCCTTGTTTGTAAATATTTTTTTGCTTCTCATGTGTATGTTTTCTTTATTTTATTCTCTTCTTTTAATAAGTCTTTTAAAGACAATTTTTCAAGCTCCCTTATCCATCCAAATGCTCAGAATAACTTCTCAAATCAAGCATTTATGTATGAATCTTAAACATCGGTTGATCATAGATTTAGGAAGTTTTGATCTTGATGCTATGATTTTAAGAAATTGGTGAAGATTGATATCTAGGTTAATTGTTTGTTACAATATTAGACCTTACTCTGATCTAAGTTTGGTTCCAATAAGGATTGCACATGTTTGAGTTAAAGTTTTACTTATTATATAAAAGTCATGTTAGCTCTTAAATAATATTATTACTTGGGATGAAGTTTATAACCAAGAATGATTATCTAAAAATCAAAAATCTGACAAATTATACAAACTTGGCTAATTTTGGTTCCCAAATTTTTCTAGAAAGCTAAATATAGTTGAAAAATACAAAAAAGAAGAGCCTTATTGAAAATGTAAAAGCTTTCTAAGCAAAGGTGATTCTAGTACTCTCCACCGAGGCTATGGATGCCTAGTCGGTAGTGGATCAAGGCCTAGAGTGAAACCAAAGGTATCTTTAGCAGGGCTATGAATGTCTAGCTAGTAGTAGAGTAATTCCCAAGCCTTCCATTTTATAAATTATTATTCATAATGAATATCTAAATATGGTATAATTTTATATTAATGATTAAGGTTAGGAAATTTGGAAGTTATATTCAAAGATCTTGTGGACCTAATCATGTGAAGGTATAAATGTGTGATCCAAATTCAATCTAAGTCACCAAATCTCCCAATTTCTTGCCACCATTAAAGCTCTATGTAAACCTCCAAAAATCTTTAGATTGTATCAAAAGCCCCAAATTATCTCTGGATTCATTGTGTTGAGCTGAGAGAGTTGGATTATCATTTGCAAAAGTGGATAATTCAATTGGGATTATAAAAATGGTAACACATGGACATGTTTCAAAGAAATCAATTAAATTATATTTGTCTTCAAATGTAGAGGGTCAAATTTTCAAGGACACATAATTTGTAGCTACTTTATTAAACATGAGAGATAAGAATTGCATGAGCCTATCCTAGACAATTGAGAACTAGAGAGTTATAACCAAAGAAGAAGAGAAGATACTCCTAGTGAAGATATTATATGATGATATTGTGGTAATCTAGATGATGGGACTACACTATGTTGCTACTAAACTAGATGTACTTCATTATATTAATTTTATTGGTCCAATTTTCAAAGAGACTAGAATTGACAAGGGTATGTTAATTCATGAAAATAGATTAAATAAAATAATATTTATCTCTCTTATTGAATTTGAGTCCTACTAAAATTTCCTAAACCCTAGATAGACCTAACCTACATTAGTTCATGGGCTAAGAAGCACAACATGATGGACATTTTAGAAAAATGGTTAGAAGTAGGTAAATAAGTCATTATAGATCCTACAAAGAATGTCCCTATAAGCCAATTTAGACCTAGACTTAGGATGGTCATGATAATTATAAACAAGTTGTATGGGTGTGCACATACTACTTATGTCAAACCAATATGGGTCCCTATGGTATAATTCATCATTGAAGAAGTGTTAGTTCCTCCATTAGGTGAAATTATCAGTATTTCCCTAAGTAGGCAAATATATGGAATCAAGGATAAGAAAAGCAATAGATTATATATGATGTATTATATATTATATGCCTTGTGTGAAACCACCAAGGTCCCCAACCAAAGAGAATGGTCACCCAATGACACCCATATCATATCCTAGTAATATTCCAAATTGCACATCTATAAGTATAGAGACCACATTTGGTTTATTTATGATTGTATTTACCTTCAATTGAGTGAAGCCATTAATGGTATTCATTTAATGATAACAAGCCCTTTAATTAGGAAATAAATTGAGTCAATGGGAGACATATGGTTGTATCCTAATTTCACTATTATAAAATTTAAAGAACTTAAATGGCCCCTCTAAAATTACCAATTCATGTACTTGATAGATTAGCAAAACAAAAGGTGGCATATCAATTATTTAATGGGATTGATGAAACTTCTAAGACCAAAAAAAGGGACTCCTACATATATTTCCCATGACAATTGGTAGAACTATTTTTAGGTAGTGGGATCATATTGAGGTTGCTTTAAAGCATAGGTTATATTTCAACCTAAAGATTAATGATCATAGGCAATGGGATCCATATGGAAAGGTAAAGGAACATTTTAGGATCAAGATTATTTTAGTTGTAACATATGAACATGAACCTAGTTCATTTGACTTCATATACACTAAATCATCCTCAAAGTATGAAGTTGATAGGAGATTAAAGGAGCATAACATAAAACCTGAGTCCATATTGAATAGAGACCGAGAAATCGAAGATAGATGCCAACTAGGTCTTAGAAAATATAATTTGATAGATGTTGGTTATTCTAGGCTTCCACCAATAGATACACAAGTAGAGCACAAACCTTAAGAAAAAAGACTAGGATAAATTACTTCTAACTCCTCAGCGCATGAATCATCTATAATAGCAAAGCAAGATTCACCTCAATAAGACATTCATATGGTATCTCTAGATCCTCATGAGTATATTAAAGATGCATTGAGGATGCTATCTATGACATATGATACAGATTTAGAGGTAGAAAAGGCAAAGGTTGAGGAAATCAAAGAGGAAAAGGGAAAGAAGATAGCATTGGACTTGATAGTCATAGATCCTCCTAAGAAGAAAGCTGAGACTTCCATTGTCTCAAAAGGTAAGAAACCTAAAGTGATTCTCAAACCACCTTTGTAAAATGTCAATTTTTTTAGTGAAGAGAATATAATATATGGTCTACCTATTTTTGAATGGTTCATTTATGAACCAAGGTTAGAAAATATGCCCAATTATTATCCATGGGCTTTAGTCAAATCTATTAACATTCCTATGCAAAAAGATTTAAAACCATGGATCCTTACCTTTCAAGAGGATGAAAAAAATATATTGGATACTCCAATTCAATCAATTGTCTTACAAGCAAGGATGCCAATTAAAAAAATGATTCAATCCTCAATTGGGGTTAAATTCTATCTAGATACTACTGGTTTGCAAAGAGTGACTGAGACAATAGTCATGATGGGTAGTGAAGAGATTATATATCAAAATTTGAAGCCTTTGACCCATTTTACTCAAAATAAAGGATAGAGGTGAGGTGAAGATCCAATGTTTTAAGAGTATGTCCTAGATTTGGCACAGTCCTAGACATAAATGTTGCAAGCTACTATCAAAAGGAAAAAGCAAGAAAAGAAGAACTTGGAAGAATAGTATATCCTATCAGTTTCAAGGAACATTGTCACTAGATTTGAAGCCATTATATATGACACATTCATCTCTTTTAATTAAATAATGTCTAAGAAAGATATGGTGAGAAAATATAATAATATGGATATGAACTAAGTGAATCAATATAAGGTTTCATATAATAAGGTAAAGGAATTGATCAACATATTGATAGAAGACTATATTCTTGGGTTTAAAATAGTCAACCTTGGTCATTCAAATATGGATATGGTAATTTTGATAGAAAAGATCAAGGATTGGAACAAATGGTCCAAGGGTATGGAAGGTCTTTCTAAATATTTCAATCAATTAGAGAACTAGATGGTACATATATTAGGGATCTTGATCAAGGACCAAACTACCCTTAGTTTTATTAGCTTGATAACAAATGTGGACTTCCAACATAGGTCTACTTAATTCATGCAAGAGGTGAAGAATAGAAACTAGAGGAAAATAGGGGCAGATAATAAAAGAATCTTGGGCATGATCCTATCTACAAAAGAGAAGATAGGTGATGTTAGGCTCATTAAAGAGGTATCAAACATGGATGATAAGGAATTCAAAGAGTTGATAGGTCAATAAGAATTATTCATGGAGATAATTAGTAACCTCAGGTTAATTGGTGAGCAACATGACAAAGAAATGAAGATCTTGGAGCAAAAGTAATAAGTAGCATCTCAAAGTCAATTATGTTGACTTAGAATATTCATTTGTATAGGAATATGTACATCATTTTAAAAGGTAATATTATATGTTTTAAAAGCATGTACAACTTTGTAACACACCTTTCTTATATTTTAGTCTACTTGTAAAGTGTCTCATTATATAGTGTTGTAAAATGATAGTTATCCTTGGCACTTGGTTAATTGGAATTTGATAGTGATTAACCGACATACCTCAAGGTCTTCTATAAGAGGGGGTATTGACATTTATAAAAGGTAGAAAGTTTTGAGAGAAAAAACTTTATGTAAAATTTGGAGCAAGTAATGCAAGAAATGGATTTTTTCAAAGACTTTCTCATATTTGTTTGTGTGAATGTTATCATGGTTGCTTCTTCAAGTATCTAGTTTAATGTTCAGGTTTGAATTGTTTGTATGAATTCTAGATGTGCATATATTAATAAAAAGTTGTCAATTTGAGATTATGATAGGTTGATTAAAATATTTTTGATTCATTTTATTTCCTTTAATTTTCTTAAAGATGTGCTTATAAAATTTTCCTATGGAAGTAAATCCTAAAATTGAATCTAGTTTCTTATTTGCATTATTTCAACTATCCTTAGAAATTTGCCTGGTATATGACATGAACTATGCTTATGGCTATTTCATGTCATATATTGGTTTAAGTGTATGTATTTGATAAAATTAAATCTTTGTCATAATATCTGGACTAAAGATTAGTAATATTCACTTTCTTTCTATCCTACCCTTCCTATTTGCTCTTTCTTTTATTCAATTTGCTATAGATTAGTTTTCAGAGTAAATATTCATGATAGATTAGGTTTTAGGCTTTAGGTTTTGATCATAATTCATTGTAATTAGTTAAAATTACATTAATCTTTCATAAATAATATTCAAGATTGTGGTTTCTCCCAATAACCACTTACATTTCATTTTGTGAAGAGTTATATAGCTTGGTCACTACTCCACCACAGATATCAGGAATATAAAAACCAACATCTCATGCAATGGATTATTTGAATATATAAATGAGAAGTGTTTCTTAACACTATGTGAACCATGTGATACACTTTCATACAACAACATATATACTCTACATTCATGTTTAAAGTTCAGTCAACAAGGATACATATATACATGTGCTTTAAATTAGGAACCATTTAAGTAATGTGCATTAACATAACATTAGAATCATTACATTTCTCATATGAAACCACATGCACACAAATTAAGCTCAATAGTTCCACTATATTATCTTCCCACTCCATTTTCATAATCACTAATGAAAAATATAGATTTGGGCTTAAATATTTAAAGAAATGCGATATAAAAAACAAGGATTAGGAACACATGCACAAGGAATTTTTAACCCTAATTAATTAGTTCATCTAAAAGGGAGAAAAAGACTCGGTTACTTTAAGGAATCTAGATAATAAAATAAATAAATGTCCACAACAACTATTTATACAAATTTCATCAAATCAAATCATGAGCTCACACATGAAGTATAGAATACATGTACCTTATAGTTTTTATACCTATAAATTATTGATGATAACCATTATCCATATATTTATACATTATATGAATTATTAAATGATGACCCCACTATAATACCTTGGGGCATATGAGGACCTTCCTTCTTTATATCACAATAATATATTTCCTCATTCAAAAACCAACCAAATAAATTTTGGATAAATTGAATAAACTAACTAAAAGCAATCTATGTAGATGGCCCATATACCATTCCTATAATGCCACATAAAGAAGAAAAACCAAATCTAATTAATGAAGAGACAATAGTATATCATTATGAAATAGATAATGATCCGTGACTAACTTATTAAACCATATTAAACAAAGATGAAGATAAAACTCTTAATTGATTTCTATGTGATTACCCATAATTATTTCAATGGTATTATAAAGATATTCCTAGAAT
The DNA here is from genome assembly GCA_037957365.1 of Torreya grandis. Lineage (NCBI taxonomy): Eukaryota > Viridiplantae > Streptophyta > Pinopsida > Cupressales > Taxaceae > Torreya > Torreya grandis. The sequence goes on along the minus strand of JARHVA010001893.1, from coordinate 135,273 downwards.
AATTATTATATTTTTAATGCATAACATAGTACTATACCTAAACACTAAGCCAGTCAAGTTTTAAAAAAAAAATGCATCCAAAATTAGCCTTCATAGTAAAAGATGAAATCAAAAAGATTTTGGATATCGGTTATATTCAATCTATAAACCATCTTGAGGGGGTCTATAACATAGTACCAATCATAAAAATTAAAGGAGACACTTGATATTTTATAGACTATTGGGATTTAAACAAGGCATTACCAAAATATTATTTTCTATTATCAAACATTAACATGTGATCATTGACTCTACCACTAGTTATAAAATTTTACTATTTATGGATTGTTTTTTTGGATAAAATTGTATCAATATTAACCCTACAGAGTAAGGTAAATTGTCATTTATCACATCATGGGGAACATTTAGTTATGTTGTGAGGCATTTTGGATTAAAAATAGAAGGTGACACTTACTAGAGAGTTATGACACACATGTTTCATGACTATATAAATAATATTTCCAATTATGTTGATGACTTACTTTCCAAATAAAAACATCAATAGGACCATGTTATACATATATGGAATTTATTTGAAAGACTACAAAAATTTAATGTGTATCTAAATCCCAAAAAGTTTGTATTTAAAGTTACATAAATAAATCTACTCAAATATATCATATATCAAATATGAATTTAGGTAGATCACAAAAAGGTAAAATTTAAGTAATATGATGGTTTATAACTTAGATGATAAGACATGATATATCATATACTTGTTAAATAAAGATACAAAAATTAAATGGGATGCTAGCTTTCAATAGAGTTTTGATGCCATTAAATGATATATACTCAATCCACCTATCCTCATGTCATTAATATGAGACTCACCTCTACTATTATACATTTTAGCTATAGGGAATGAATTAAAAAAAATTATCACATATATGGTAATGATTATAGAGAATATATCATATATTACATCAAATGTGCATTAATCGATTATGAGAATAAATACAATACTATGGAAACTACGTTCAAATATTATGTTTTTAGCACATAAATTATGGAATTATATTATTTCTAATGAGACACAAGTTATCGAAAAGGTGTACCCACTCAATTTTATTATGTCCAAGTCACATTTATCATAAAGCATTGACAAATGGATAATGTTACTCATTGAATTCATCTTAAAATTTGTCTCTTAAAAATCATTAAAAGGTAAAATTATTGAAAATCATATAGCAATAGCTCTATTATTAGATACATCACCAATAATTGATGAATTTTTTGAAGACTTCACTGAATATCACATTGATAATGATATAAGGGCCATGTGTTTCATTGGGTCAAATTTCACCACTAGTGTGGGAGAAATCATAATTTTTATTACTCCTAAAGATCGGCCACTACAATTTGTCTTTCCCTTGGGATTTTAATGTAAAAATAATATATTAGAATATAAAGATTTAATAGTGGGTTTATCTATTGCATGCACAATACAAATCAAATATCTAAAATCATATGAAGATTATCAACATGTGGTTAACTATGTTATATATGTATGTATGTATATATATATGTATATATATATATATATATATATATATATATATATATATATATATATATATATATATATATATATATATATATATATATATACATACATACATATATAACATAGTTAACCACATGTTGATAATCTTCATATGATTTTAGATATTTGATTTGTATTGTGCATGCAATAGATAAACCCACTATTAAATCATATATATATATGTATGTATGTATGTATGTATGTATGTGTGTGTGTGTGTGTGTGTGTGTGTGTGTGTGTGTGTGTGTGTGTGTGTGTGTGTGTGTGTGTGTGTGTGTGTGTGTATGTATGTGTGTATGTATCTGCTAATCCCATATAAATAAATGGTATAATGATTAACAATTCACTTTGACACAATTTTAATATAAAACGTAACCCAAAAAGATAATAGGAATATAGAAATAATGGACAATGATGATTCCATGATTCATATTGAAATCAATGATGAGAATGATATTTTTAATATCCATCAGCTAAGCCACTCATCAACCACTACAACAACTTTAGACGCTTTGGAAACTTTGGTAGTTACTTACAACATAGTAAATTTAGAATGGTTTGGTGATATATAAAACTTATTATATCAAGATGTTATCCAAGAAAATGCTATAATCAATGATAGATTCAGGTTATAATGTGAATTTATGTTTAATTTTACAATTGGATGATATTTATTTAAAATATCATTTTATAGGTATTTACTTCAATATTTAGACCAAGAAGAATTGAAAATAACATTATTGAAACTCCACGGTAATGAATGTGGAGGTTATTTTAGTGGTAGAGCAATTTATTATAAATTATTACTATAAGTATATTTTTGGCTTAAAATGGAATAATAATTTCATGAGTATGCAAAATTACATTCACAATGTAAGAAGCATATCAATCTAAATCATGCTCCATCACATGAATTAAAGGGCATTATTTCACTTTGGTCATTTTATCTCCTGAGATTCAAATCAATTACAAAGATATATAGAGAAACATAAAAGGGACACAATTTCATCATTAAAGATACAAAATATTTGACCAAATGTTTTGAGGCCATACCATTACAATCTAATATAATGTAATGCCAAAACTTACAGCTCAGGGACACACAAAACCATGCCAATTTTTTTATAAAAAAAATCTTCACTCAACCATAGTACCACAAACAAATATAGAAGATTCAATAATCACATATGG
>JARHVA010001893.1:87500-127500 GCA_037957365.1 Torreya grandis | reverse complement strand
AATAAAATTATTTAGTGAAATCCACCACATTCTCAAATTATAATAATCTATTATTGAGTGAATCCTCATGATATTACAAAACTCAAATAAGTACTTACCAAATGGTCACAAGAGTGACAACCCCAAAATGTTCCTATCAATAAGTTTTGATATGCCAGAACATAAGTACATATTTCAAATAACGATTACACCATCCCATGGTATGATATAAATAAGAAGATAGTGTCAAAACATGGAACTAAACTAATTATTGTAATGCCATTTAGCTATGCAATGCTGAGCCAACTGTTAATCAGAACATACTACCATGTGGTTTCTACTGAAATAAATATCCTAACTCTAAAGAATTTCCATATATACTAACAACTGATATTATAAACTATCATGATCACTAAATATGATTAAAATTACTAATCCATTATAAGATAATATCATATCCATTGTGCATCAAGAATTAATGAGAATGACTACCAAGTTATATAAGAAAGCATATAATGTTGGAATAATATCAAGATCACTCCAGTGTGTAAAGAGTAATAGTCCCCATTAGCTACATCATCGATGAAATCTTACCAAACCTCCTTAAACCTCCTAAAACTACATAGACCTCCCAATTGTTGGAGGTCTAGATTGCACCCTAGATGAAAGCAAAAGTGTTCAGGTTCTGCTTCCAAATCTAGCTCAAAATAGGACTGAACCCAGGCTATGGGTATCTTATAGTGGGGTTAGACCTCTAGGATTTTTAATGAGGCTAGCTCCTTTGATGCATCATTTTAGCTCATTTCTACTACTAAGACCTACTAATGATTAGGGAAAAGGGAGAGAGATATAACACGAAAGGGAAACCTAAACTAATAATGGTGATGCACCTAAAATATGGTTGATCCACTCTATTTGAACTCTTAAAACACTAATGAAATGATTAAAATACTATATCTAGGATATAACATATCTATCATGTAGACACCTAAAATTAGCCACCGATAACCTCTAACTAGGCTTTTGACCAATTTCTACCAAAATGCATAATTTGGCTTAAAACATAAAAACACATTTAATGAGTTTAAATTGACATATTCAAGTGCTAATTTTGGCTATAGTATAACTAAATGGGGAAATAAAATTTATGAAGTAGCTAACTTTGATAAAATTATTTTAAGTCAAAAATGGCATTTTTGTACTTAGGTGCTCTGGATTGCTCTTTCTACCAATTTTCTAGCACGAGACATGTGCCTTTGTTATTTTTCATTGGAAAAAACTAAATGTGAATATGGTTCCAATGCATCTAAAATTTACTTCCAATTCTAATCCAGTCAAATTTTGAGCCAATAATATGACATTTTGACCAATTTGATTAATTTGTGCACAAATTGCCAAGGTTTGTATAAAAGTTGACTAATCATGTTTAAGGCTAATTAAATCAAATCAAGAGATTAAATTAGTTTTCCATGAAACTTAATGAATATTTCTTTTTGGGAATTTATATTAAATAACTACATCATCAAATGACACCATTTCTTGTGAAGATATCCCTAGGCAATAAATGCATAAAATATTAAGATTAAGCCACCCCATGCCTCATTAAGACCCTCCATACCTCTTAAATGCACCTATATCCCAAATATTTATAGGGGACATTTATGAATTTAATTACATAATTATATTTATTCATGGCCACACATCTCAATCTTGAGATGGATGGTCATGGTTAATCCTAAACCATCTTGAAAATCTATAAATAGAAGAGCCATGAACATCATTTTTAAGCTATCTTAGTATAAAGTTATAATGCTAAATTGATTCCAAAATCCATTGCAATTAGTTTTATAATTCCAAATTTTTTGACCAAACCAAATCCAAAAGCCAGATGGTGCCAAGAGGAGGTGGAGGATACACAAGCTCTATTACAACAGACCTTTTGAAGTACAAAGCCAGGCAAACCACTTCAACAAGCTATTTGAATAATCTAAGGAAGGTGAAATATTTATTTATCTTTGAATTACTATCGTGTTTATTTTTTTTTAATATGCTCTTCCCTTGAGATAGGCTTAGGGTGTTAGCTTAGTGTATTCTTTGTTTGGATTTGATTTCATTTACTAACACCATACTAATCTCCCATATTGCAATTCTATGTTCAGAATTGGCACACCTAATGGGACATAGCCTCACAAATTTGGTCAAATTTCACCTACAAGAAACCTACTAACCATTTTCATGTAGTATTTTGTAGTGTAGAAGTAAACAAGGTAAAAATTTGAGCAAAAATCCATTTATTTGTAAGCCATGATTTTGTTCTCGAGACTATGTAACCTAAATTGATTGTGTGCCCAAATCAACCCCAAATCAACCCCAACTCGCCCTAGATTGACCCTAACTCAACCCCAACTCAACCCTGGCTCACCTCTAATCACCCCAACTCACCCCAATTTGACCCCAACTCACCCTAACTTCATCCCAACTCAACCATAACTCAACTCTAACTCACCCTGAATCACCCAAAATCACCCCAACTTGACCCCAAATCAACCCCAAATTACCCTGACTTGACCCCAACTCAACCCTAACTCACCATGACTCAACCCCAACTCACTTGTGTAACCCAACTTGACTGTGTGAAACATGAGATCTCATTTTTCAAAAGTCCTTGTCTCATCCTCTAAAGTGGTTCAAAGTACGTAGTCCTAATATTATTTTTTCAAGTTAAAATTTTGGTTTAGAAGTTAATTTGGGTTTTTTAATTAATCATTCACTTCTATTTGGAGTTTTAAAAAAATAACTTGGTTAAAATCATGCACACTTCAAATTTGGTACCTAAAATGAATCTTTATCATGCTAAGTCTTAAACACTTCAAACTTTCAGTTTAAAACAAACTTAGTTTTTTATTATTCCATATCGTCTTTTTGGTGTAATCTTTATATGTTTTTACAACTTAAATATAAAGGGGTTAAAGAATACCACCACACTTTTCAATTAAGTTATTTAAAATTGAATGCATTTTAAAATTTTATATTTAATAGATCATTGCTTACTTAGTTTTGTTTGGCAAAAAGAAATATTGTGCATGTATGCTCTCCCATCCATCCCCTTTAGGGAACTTTTTGGATCAAAATCACTGTCTTTATTGCAAAGTGCCTTAGTCAAAGGTGTGAAATATATGTTTTGAAGGCTCTCCTCAAGGACCCACATGGCTTGAGTGACCTAGAAACAACTTTTAAAGCTCTTTCACTTGTCATTCATTTTTACAACTTAGCTTATGAGGGGGATTTAATTACCTCCCATGAGTTCTTTAGGGCAAAATTTGACCAAGGGTTTCATCTCTTGGCATTGTCTTTAACCCCTCTCCATGGGGGGTATATAAATTGGGATCCCCTCACTGGGATGATGGTTTGAATAGTAAACCATCTGCATTAGTAGAGGCTAAGCTTAGAATGTATGAGTACATTAGACATCACACGAAACTGAGAAAGAGATGGATGTAGTGGTTGTCTTATTTGCTGATGTGAAAGTTAGTAGACATGGGATCCATCTAGAAATGATAAAAAACTAATTAGTTTTAGTCAACCCCACTTTTCCATACTCTTGATAAGAATCTACACAATTTACTTGTATTTTTTCATTTTGTTGCTTGGTGTTTTGAGGCTAAAACTAATGTGTTTGTTTATAAACCATGTCAAAACCAATTTTTTTATATGCCACTCTTTTGTTTAAGGAAGCATTATGCTATCCATTTTACAGCACACTTGAGCCTTGAATTTTTTGCTAAAGTTGTTTGTGTGTGTCATTTGATTTGAGGAGGGTAGCATTATGCTACCCAAAACATGTTAAACCATTTTTCCTTTGATTCTTTGAAACATAACATTGATCACATCATTAGAGCTTGCTAGCACTATTATGCTACTCAATTTATTTAAAAACTTGTTTACCATTGCACCAAAAACCATTTGTTTCAAACCATGTTGCATAAGCCATTTGGACCTTATTTATGCACCATCATACTGTCCAATCTTGTCTAGCTTATTTTTTAAAATCCTAGGCTTCAATGTTGAATTTATAATTAACCTTGTCAATTTTGGATTCAAACATTGATTTATTTCTATTTAAGCCTCAATTTGTGGGGTTGATACATAGATCTTTCTCTTTTAAGTTTCATAACTTTGGTTAATCGATTACCCAAATTTAAAGACTATTGATTGTTTATTTATTCATAGCACCTATCCTCATCATTGTTTGTGCCTTTATTTGGGAGAACACAACCCTTTTCTAAAAGCCTTTTATCTTGTGCCTAATGTAAACTGATCATGTTAATGTTTGATTCCATGTGTCAAGTCTATGTCAAAATTGTTTCCAAACTTTTTAGATTAAATCAAGTCACATCATCCTTTGTTTCAAGCCTATCTTTTGACACCATTTGGCCAAAAGTCCTAACATAGCTTGTTTGAGCCTAGCTTTTGACTCTGCATTTGAACAAAAGACCTAGCCACTATTTTTCCTTTCCTAATTTAGACCTTATTTGGAACACTTTGGCCTATACCTTTGACATGATGATTTTTATTCAAATGTTTGACCTTTTATGTGTATGAGATTTTACATAAGACTATTTTATGCCAAATCTTAGCACAAACCATTTTGGAGATACAAATCCATTTTTAGACCACATTGGATATACAACTCCACTTTTGACCAAGATAGACCAAGTTTGAACCATTTTCTCTTTAAACATAGTTTTTTAGAGTTTTCAAAACTCTAATCCTTTTGTTTTGGATCTTTCATCATTTATGTAGACATGTCTAGCTACACTTATCGTGGAATCATATACGATCCAATTTATGATAGAATGGACACACAAATTAACTATAACCAAATTCCTACTTATGCTCCAACTCAAGACCTTGATTGTTATGAAGGGGTTTGTGAGGAGGAATTTGTTAAAGACCCAACTATAGATAATGTTGTTTGGGATACAAATCCATACCCTTTTTACAATAATCATTACATAGAACACAATCAATAACCATCTTATCATCCAACTTGAGATTGGGATGTTATGGTTTATGAGGAGGACTTAGATTCTTTGGCTTGTGTGAGCTACCAAGATCCATCATTCCCTAAACTTGTCCTTCTAGGATCTCATCCTTTGTCTTATGTGAGCAGCAGGCTTCATAATGCCATACCATTTCTATACCAGGACCTAGTCTTTTGGATTATGTGAACAACCAAGCTTCATAATTCCCTATCATTATCCAACCATAGATAATTATTTGTCCATTGTCAATAGTTCCCCACTTTAGAAAACCACAACCAATCCAATCACAACCTTAATCAAATAATCATGCCAAGACCAAGTTGTGTTCAAAACTGGTATTTTCTAATTCATTAGAAACCAAGGCCAAAAGAACCAACCAATCCAAGATGTTTTTGATGAATGAACCATTTGTGATAAGTCAACCTATGATGAATAACCTTTCAATCCTATACCTATTATTGAGAAGTCTCACATTGATGAGCCAGTCTTTGTTGAGTCACTTCTTAATGATTAGAATCACCTTTAGGTAAATCATTATTTCAAGCATATGGCTATTTTTCAAGGGTTTCCATTTGAAAAAAATAATCTTTGAGGAGTTTTCTCTTAACCTTTTTCCTACCATTGATGAGTCTCACTTTGATAAACCAGTCTTTATGGAGCCTAGTATGCCATCACAAGCCATTATTTATCTAATAACAAGCATTTAATAAGACATCATTATAAAAAGGTACCAATAAAATGAAGAATTAACATTGGATTTAGGTTCTATTCTTGAATTAACATTTGATTTATCATCAGAATCATAATCAATATTAGTCTCAACATCATATTCAAAATCTCTTGAGTTAGAATTAGATTTAGAAATAGAATACAATCACAACTATTACAATATTGGATATGCATGCCTCATATATTAGTATTAATGCATTTATGATCCTTCTATAATTTTTGAGGATGATTACTTCAACATCACCACAAGTTCTCCTAGTATCTTTTATGAGGATTATGTAGCTAGTCCACAATCCATTACCATCAACCAATCTAGCCATTTCATTAACATACCACCTCCCATAAGTGTCGATTAGGACCAATAGAATCACACTTTATTGAATTGCATCCATGGTGACATATTAGTTAAGGAGGATCAAGGATTCCATGACCACATTCATGTAGCAGAAGAACACTCTCCTAGTGAAACCTTTTCCAAGGTGCTAGGGGACACACAAAGTTCAAACTCAATGTCTTTTAGTGAAAAGTTTTTGGAAGCACTAGAATAAAATCAAAGTCAAAAGCCAATGTTCATTAGCAAAACATTATCAAAGGTGTTATGGGATAATCAAGACAAATTCATTAGTGAAAACCTCATCGAATCACCAATATATGAGCACACAATTTCTCTACTATTTGATGAAGATAAAATCAAAGACCAAATCAATATATATTCCCATCTACAACCTAATCAAATGGTAGCTACTCTCAGGGCTAAACAACAACAAAAATATGGTGGTCCTATTGAGAGAATATTCAAAAGTCTTTGGCCCTATCACATCCAAAGTTATATCAAATATGGAATCAACAACATTATGTGTGACTAAAGGTCCTGATCTTCATTTGTTTTCCAATAAATACACATTCCATTATCATCTACCATTCCATTCCACAAATAAACCTATCATCCATTATTTACCCCTATTTAACATCTAAGGCGATACTTTCCTTTACAAAGGCTACATAGATACCTTATCTTGATGCTTAAAGGAATCATAATCAATGACCAATGAAGATCACAAAATCATTCTTAAAAACCAAATTTGTAAGCAATTATTGATAGAGCAACTATTCAGATGAGGTGTGGGCTAGTAATTAACATGATCAAGTATTCTATTTGTATCATTTATTAATTAAGATGTGCATCTCCCCATTATCAAGAACAATAGAATCCAAAACCACACCTAAGCCAAACACATCCAAAACCAACAACCATCATTGACCACAAACATGTACCATGTCATTTTCATTTACCATTCCTTTTGTCATTGTCGCATATCCCAACCAAACATATTCTTATTTAGGGGAAACCCTCTTACCATTTTATCCAATCTATAAAAACCCATCATTATCCTAAAGGAAGACCATTCCATTCTACCATACCATTCCTATCTAGACCGAAGCCTATTTTTAGTCATCCTATCTAATCTTATTTTGATCTTGGTTCATTTGGTTCTTCTCACACCTTTTATGAGAGGATTTAGATCAATTTTCAATAACCAATAAAATATGTGTTTAAATGGTAGTCTATGAAAGTAGTATGATAATTGTTATAGCAAAATATCTTTCATTTTTTTTTCCTATATCAAGTTGATTTATTTGATCTTAATTATAACCACCTATGGGTAAACTAGGGGCAACATTTTTTTATCATGCATGGTAGCATCACCTTACCATTGTTATTTCCATTTGACTAGCCATTTGTTGGATTTGAAAACTTGTTGGGACCTAGTTGGTTTTTCCCCACCTTTTATGGGTGAAACTATAGTGACTTTAGGTATTACTTTGGGACTATTTAGGTATAACTTGATACTTGTTGAGGTCAGATCATTCACCCTTTCCACCATGCTCTTATCATTTTGTGAGTCTATAAAGACACTCTCTTACCATTTTATGAGAAACCTAAGCCATACTCTCATCATTTTATGAGCAACCTAAGCCACATTCTCACCATTTTGAAATTAACCTAAGCCAAACACTCTTTCCATTTTATGATTATGTATCTTGTCATTCTCTAACAAGTTTAGATACCTCAAAATTACAAAAACATTCAAATATTTCAAAATCTAAAAACATTTATCTTATCTAAGCCTAGTCAGTTATCTTGGATCTACCTTACTAAGGTGAAGTCATTGTTGGGATGCTTTTTTTTACTTTTCTTTTCAAGTTTGTTATTTTTTTGCTTTTAGAACTATTGCCTTGAATCAATATACATGTGTTCATTGGGTGATTCCTTGTGCACATTATTCTTGAGTCCATCCATATTCATACGTCAACATTAGCATCATGGTTTTTATATTGGTGCATTATTTTTAAATGTTTATTGAATTAGGAGTTAGTCCTTACACATATTTTGGCCAAGTCTTCATGGTGTTCTATCATGATGCCTACCATCACATGCAATTGTTAAAAATCATATTCAAGAAGGTCTACAATCAATGGAGCCACCAAATTTTCTCCTTGGCACTTTCGCAAATCCTTCCACCCATCTTGATCAAATCAACCCATTGACCATTCTAGTTATATCATCGCTAATAAGGATGATCATCTCCTCATTGATAGGTACAATTAAATATTTTCTATTAATCAATATAATTCTTCTATTCATCTCTTTCATCACTTTGTACCCACTCATCTTTAATTTGTATTCTAAGTTATATCCTTGAGTTGTGCTTGCTAATCAGCCCTAACTAGGGTACAACCATATCAAAAATCATCTTTATCCAATCTAGGTCCTCTTAATGATTATAACTTCCTATGAGCAAATCATTATTTCAAATTTTATTCCTGATTATAACCACCTTTGGGCAGATCAGTATCTTTTTTAAATCAATGCATGCAAACATTTTATCATTTGGATTAACCTCAACCATGGGTTAATTCCACCTTTCTTCTTGTTTCTTTTCAAGGGACCATCCATCCACATATGTGATGGCCACTCCCTTAAGGGGGCATCATCATAGGATTTTTAAACACCATTTAGAGATTTTTATTCAATCATCATCTTATTTTTGAAATACACGACTTTAGTCATTATTTGAGAAGATATTGTTATGTCTATGGTTGTTAACATCTTCCCAAACAAGGGTAGACTTTAGACATCTAAAATTGGCCACCAATAACCTCCAACCAGGTGTTTGACCAATTTCTACCAAAATGCACAATTTGGCCTAAAAAAACTAAAACACATTAAGTGAGTTGAAATTGATATATTCAAGTGTTGATCTTGGCTAGAGTGTCACTAAATAGGGAAACACAATTTATGAATCAACTAACTTTAATCAAATCATTTTGAGTTAAAATGGCATTTTCCCACCTAGGTGCTATGGATTGCTCTTTTCTACCAAATGTCTTGCACAATACATGTGCCTTTGTTATTTTAAATTGGTAACATCCTAAATGGGAATATAGTTCCAACGTATCTAACATCAAATTTTAATTTTAATCTAGTAAAATTTTGAGCTAAGAGTATGACATTTTAACTAATTTGATTAATTTGTGCACAAATTTCCAAGGTTTGCATCAAAGTTGACTAATCATGTTTAAGGATAATTAAACCAAATCAAGAGATTAAGTTAATTTTCCATGAAACTTGTTGAATATTTTTTTTTATAAATTTATATTAAATAATTACATCATCAAATGACATCAATTTTTGGGAAGGCATACCTAGGCCATAAATGCACAAAATATTAAGATTAAGCCACCACATGCCTCATTAAGACCCTCCATACCACTTAAATTCCCCTCTATTCCAAATATTTATGAGTGATATTTATATAGTTAATTACATAATTGGATTTATTCATAGCCACACATCTCAACCTTGAGATGGATGGTCATGGTTAATCCTCAACCATCCTAAAAATCTATAAAAAGAAGAGCCATGATCATCATTTTAAGCTATATTGGTGAAAATTTATAATGCTAACTTAATTCCAAAATCCATTACAATTATTTTTATAATTCCAAATTGTTCAACCAAGACAAATCCACAAGCCACATGGTGCCAAGAGGAGGTGGAGGATAGCCAAGCTCCATTGTAACAGACGTTTTGAAGCGCAAAGCTGAGCAAGACACTTTAACAAGTTATTTGGAACATCCAAGGAAGGTGAAATATTTCTTTGTCTTTGCATTCTAGTTGTGTTTCTTATTTGGTTTTGTTAATATGATCTCCACTTGAGCTAGGCTTAGGTTGTTATTTTAGTGTGTTATTTGTTTGGATTTGATTTCATTCACTAACACTATACTAATCTCCACCTATTAAAATCCTATGTTCACATGTCATACATTAGTATTTCATGTAGAGGCACATCAGATGATCAAAAGTTGAGGGAATTGATGGAGAGGTCTAATGCAAGACACTAACTAGTTAGAATATCCATATGCAAACTTTGATCAAAATATATTTGAACACTAAACATGACCTGCATAACAAGATCAACTAATAACTAGGTGAGATCAAGACTTGACAAGGGAGAGGTTTCTACCACATGCAAATCAAACTAACATGTACACACTATACCAAAACAATTAAAATTGAAAGTAGTCCTATATTCATCTCAATGGGTTATGGTTAAAAGCTTCATCTTGGTATAGATTTGTCATGCCCAAGAGAGGGATCAGAGGGATCATTTTTATAGCTTTGAAGCCTCCTTATATATCAAAAAGGGAGAAAGAGAGAGATGGGATCCTCCATTAGAGAGTGGAAAAAAGGTCCTAGTCATAAATAAACATTTTGGTAGTTCATTAGTTCTTTTATGTGTGTATGCCTTCTTTTAATTAGGATTAATCCTTATCAATAAGTTAACCTCCTTTTCTTCCCATAATCTACGTGTTCTTCTCATAGGCTGAGAGATTTACTAGAAGACAAGGGCTTCTTATGCATGATGACAAAGTTTGTCTAAGTGGAATCAATGCTCTTAACCATTTCTCCAACTACCAATGCACCACTTTGGGACCATAATTCCATTTGACATGTTCATGAGGTTCAAATCTTGAAACTTACAAAGCCATGCTCTGAATAACAATTAGCACCTACTTTGTCGATGATAGAGCCATGTCAATAGATGAGACCCTTTGCATTAACCACATATTTTCCCAATTATCATAGGTACACTATAGGTGGAAAACCAATCTAAGATTATTGGTTTTCCTATAGCTATAATATTGATTCAGACAAATAGACTATATAGCCCCTTTCATAGATCTAAATAGGTCCAAATAGACCTACTTTGTCTATATAATAATTGATAAATCACCATATGCATGGATCCCTTTAAGAATGGTGAATATAGTCATAGAACAAACCTTACAAGCTATACAAAGTAGAACTAGATGTCAATATTAAACTCTAATGGCATCCCTTTATGTTCTTGATACCTAAATACATGGTTATGTCTGTTATATAGTGTTTGATTGAGATTTAATGGTAATTATAGGACCTATTTAATTTGGTCAAAAATGTCTTTTTTTACTTACGTTAAAATTCTTGGGCTCACCTTTATTTAATTTGTTGTCAACCATGACTCAGATTATTGACTCATTGACCTTTGGTCACACCATCCAATCTTAATGGTATGAGTTAACATGAGCCCTCAGATCTACCCTTGACCTATCAACTCTATCCAAGATGGTACCACTTGAAAATCCCATGTTTGCACTTAGGATTTGATATTAGTTTACTTGATTCTGCACTTATGCCATCTGGTGACCTCTCCATCTCCTTGAATTTTCAACTCATCTCACATCATTAGATCAAGATGTATAAATCAATGTGAACATTTGATCTCATTAGGCCCACTTCCCTATTAGTCAATCTCACATCATTGGATCAGTGGTATGATTGAATCCAAATCATTGATCTATTTACATTTGAAAACAAATGACTATTTATTGTGGTTTAAATTTGACATTCGTACAACCATAATTTGATGTCCACATGACTATCCATGATGTTTGTGTGACCATCAAATTTAAGACCCTAATGGTTTTTGCCATAGATTAAAATCAACATCTATGCAAATGTCTCCCATTTTTGACCAACTTTGAAGGCTTGGATCTGGAAGCAAAAAGGTCATGGAGGCACTAAATTTTTAGGAGATCTTCTTGATACTAAAAGGACTATACCCACTTGATTTGTTGGTTTCAAGAGATTTCTAAGTGTGTCTGTAAAGTGTTTAAGTGAGCTGACCTATGTGATTTTCATGATGTTTTTGCACTTATCATTGATCATTTGAACCTAAACTACTATTTTACAAAGCTCAAACTTAACATTTACACAAACATTTTTCTCTACAAGACCAACTTCAAATGCTCATAACTTGATCTAGAAAGTTTGCATGGACATAGAAATTTTAGGATATGATATAAGTAAGAAGAGCTCCATGGTGTTGTAATCCTTTATCTCACAAGGATTTCTAAACTACACTTATTGAAATGTACAAGTGAGCTAGTTCAATTGGTAGTGTGACGTGTAGGATGGCCTAGTCCCTTAGACTTGAAAAGGTGAACTTTGAAGGCTTAGATATCAAGATATAAGACTCACTATTGACATTGATCATACATGGTCTGATCGTCACATGAGTCTTTCTAAGCATATTTATAAAATTTCCAAGTGAACTAGTCCAATTTGGTTCTTCATGACATCCTTGTGATGGTCTAGCCTTAAATTTGAACAATTCATCCTTTGATAATTATTTTAAGGTGTTGATGATTTTCTAAGGCTTGTGTAACTTGGTTCATGTTTTTTAATGATTGAAACACATGAGAACCTGCATGGTCTTTTCAACTTTGTAATCTTAGACCCATTTTCTAAGCCTTTGATCCACTACTTCATCAAACCATGCAAAAGTTTCATATGTGGGCCAGAATTGACCAACATCTTTAGTGACTCACAAGGGTTGCATGTTTGTTTATGCAAGAGGAATCATACCATGTTGCCTTGTCCCATCCATTAGGTATGGAGTCTCTACTCTAGTTCAATATATTGACCTAGATTTGGAACTAGCTACTAATCTTTCTCCAACCTCTCTTGAAAAAAATAGGGACAAAAAGGAACAAAATAACACAAAGTTCCTAAGGCACCTATTGAAGGTAAACTAACCTAGAACAAAATAAGGAAAACAACAAATGTGCCAAAAAATACACTCGAAGGATATTATAAGAACTACCCTGATATATACATCTTGAAACTATGTGTACCTTTCCTCCTAGATCAAAAGGAAAGTTTGATAATATTCTTGCATCATGGAATGAGGAAATGAATGATGCATGTAAATCCTTGAACCTTGGTCTTGGTGTCTCCATTTTATTTACGGTGTCTACCAACTTCATTGGTATGATGCTTAATGAGGACCACATAGCTCTAAATAGGTCAGCTATGTGCATCCAGATAGTCTCAATTTTCTCTTATGGCTCCTCAACTATGGCCTCTAATTGTGTTTCAACAAGGAATACCTTTTTGGTTTCCATGGTGCCTTCAATAAGATTGGGTTTCCCTTTAGCTATAAGTTCTTCAGGGTTATCAAAGAGCTCTGCATATTCTACCCAATCTTGGTCATTTTTCTCTATGGTAAATTCTTTGTCCACCTTCTGAAGTACTTGATCCTCAACTTGGAAAATATCTTAAAGTTATTGAAAGATATTTATTTTTAGTTTCTAATTATCTTTGTCTTCCTTGTCATATAGAATCACTACTTCTTCAATCTTATCTTCTTAATGTATGAGGTCATCAAGATGGTTTTCTTAATGCTCCAATACATCTAAGGGTGATTCATTAGCAAACTCTTCATCATGTATTTGTTTTTGCACTTATATCTCAACCCCTACCTCATATTTCTCTTAAAATTATTCCAATAACCCATCCTCTTTGGCATTATGAAATAATGAAACATGTTCATTCTTGCCAAGTGGTGTCCCAATAATGATCTCCTCTTCTAACTCTGACAATATATCATTATCATTTATGAGTTCAACATGGATTTTACTACTTACCTCTTCAAGGAGTGGCATAGGATATTCTTGCGATGATTCCAAGAGGGATGAGATATATGTGGCACCTCCTTGGTCCAACTGTTTGTCTTTAATATTCATGTCCTCCTCCTTCTTATGCATACTACTCGAAATAGACCTCTAAGATGGAAATGACCTAGATTCTTGAGAAGGGAGGGATAGGTTTTAAGTAACTTTTTATTTTTTTGACTGCATGATTTGGTTCCAAGATGGGAAATATAGAGGCTCTTATTTACCCTTTTAATTTTGGTTCTCCTTCTCTTTCCTTGTCTTCAACTCTAACTCTTTAATTTTCCTCACTATATTCTCTTGGAATAGCTTATTTTTAAGGTGATCAATGGCGTCATGAAGATAAGGGACACAAGAAGATTCTTGAGGAGGGATGAGAGAGGTTTACATATGTTCAAATCCTATTTTAACTTGGGCTCTCAAATCTAAATTTACTTTACTTTGCCCACTTTTCTATGAGATCACCACTTGATTCCAACTTCATAAATTAGAGGACATCATAAGGGGTTCTTGAGGAAGGATGGAGTCTTGGATCTCAATATAAATTTGTTCCATAATAATCTACTTCTTTATTTGATAGCTTTCTTGGATAGATTTCTAGGAAGGAAAGGTCTGAGGAACATGTGAATAACTTGGCATATTCAAAATGTCACTTGGATTGGTCTCTTGGGGAAGAATATGTGACATATATGGAGGATGAGGTGGTGTATATGAATGCACATAATAGTGGTGAGGTTAGAACTATTTCTCTTTAAGGCCTTTTAGCTTATCCTCAATGCTTTGAATGTAACTACTTACATCCATCATCTCTACTATGAAAATTTTCCAATTGGTCATCTCAAAAGGTACCCATCCTTATTTTACTTGTTGTGGTGACTCTCTCACATGATGGATCTGGTGAGTAGGGACATCTTGGCCATAATAATTCTATGATAAAAAATCTAGTGCATGCTTGTCAAGGCTCACTCAAGTTCACTTAAGTACTAGTATGGATGGCTCATGATAGGGTTGATGAGTAGTAATATTATGATGGGATTGCTATTCATATGGAGGATTAGGGAAATATTATTACATATATGATTGATATTGGTCCTCATACTACTAGTGAGGATCATGAGGAAGGTAAAAGTCCTTCCCTTGATAATAAGGAACATGAAAAACTTGACAAGGCTCCTCATATATTTGATAATGTTCTTGGCAGGGATGACAAGGGTCATATGGTTTATGAGGATCATATTGGGACTATTTATAAGGAGCTAGAGAATACGAATATTCACCATAATTATCTATATTAACCTCATATGTCAAATGAGATGAAAAAACTAACATCTCTAATGAAACTTACTTGGTCTGATCATAACTAGAAGCTTTGATTTGGAGTCACCATTGGTACTAACTTACCTACTTCCAAAATCTGATTAGAGGAAAGACACACCAAGATATTCCCACCCTTTTTGACCTTGGTCCCACCAGGCATGCTAGAACTTTGGAGGTCTAGATTACACCCTAGCTGAAAGCAAAAGTGTTCAGGTTATACTTCTAAATCTAGCTCAACATGGGATTGACCCTAGGCTATGGGTATCCTATAGTGGGGTTAGAATTTTAAGATTTTTAATGAGGCTAGCTCTTTTAATGCATCATTTTATCTCATTTCCTATATTAAGACTTACTAATGGCTATGAAAAAGGGAGAGAGAGATAGCATAAAAGGGAAGCCTAAGATTTTAATGGTGATGCACCTAAATTATGGTTGATCTACTTTTTTTAAACTCTTAAAACACTAATGAAATGAGTAAAATACTAGATCCATAACTTCACATATATGTCATACATCAATATTTCATGTAAAGTCTCACTAGATGATCAAATTTTGAGGGAAGTGATGGAGAGGTCTAATAAAAGACACTAACTAGTTAGAGTAATGTGTAAAATTTTATCAAAATATATTTCAACACTAAACATGACCTGTATAAAAAGATTAATCAATAACTAGGTGAGATTAGGACTTGCCAAGGGAGAGGTTTCTACCACATATGCAAATCAAACTAACATGTACACATAATAGCAAAATAATGAAAACTGAAAGTAGTCCTATATTCATCTCAAGAGGTTACGGTTAAAAGCTCCATCTTGGTAGAGTTTTGTCATTCCCAAGAGAGGGATTAGAGGGATCATTTTTTAATCTCCAAATCCTCTTTATATAGAAAAAAAGAAGAAAGAGAGATGGGATCCTCCATTAGAGAGTAGAAAAAAGGTCCTAGTCATCAAGAAACATGTTGAAAGTTAATTGGTTCCTTTCTATATGCATGCCTTCCTTAAATTAGGATTAATCCTTGTCAAAAATATAACCTCCTTTTGTTCCCATAATCTATGATCTACTCTCATTGGTTGAGAGATTCATTAGAAGATAATGGATTCTTATGCATGATGATAAAGTATGTTTAAATGGAATCAATGCTCTTAACTACTTCTTTAACTATTAGTGCACCACTTTGGGACCCTAAGCCCACTTAATTTGTTCATGAGGCCCAAATCCTTGAATCTTGAAACTTACAAAGCCATGTTATGAATGGTAGTTAGTATTTGCTTTGTCGATGATAGAGCCACATCAACAGATGAGACCATTTATATTAACCACATATCTACCCCATGATCACAGGTCCACTATAGCTGGAAAACCAATCTAAAATTATTGTTTTTCCTATAGTTTTCATATTGATTCAAACTTATAGACTGCATAGCCCCTTTTTGGATCTAAATAGATCTAAATAAACCCACTTTATCTCTTTATTAAAAATTCACCATATGCATGGATCCCTTTAAGAATGGAGAACACAGTCATAGAACCAACCCTAAAAGATATAAAAATTCAAACCATAGGTCTATATTAATCTCTAATGGTATCCCTTTATGTTTTTGATACTTGAATGCATGGCTATGTCAGTTCTATAGTGTTTGATCAAGCTTTGATAGAAGTGGGATGATCTCTATAGGACTTATTTACTTTGGTCAAAAATAGATTTATAACCATCATAATTATATATAATCAGAGTTAAATATTTATTTTAGGTATATGAATAGTTTATGTGTAAGGACGTAAATCTAAGGTTCCCTCCTAATATTGTAAATGTGGTATTTTGAAATGGTAATAGAATTTGGTGCTTGCCTTAATGAATAATTGATCAATTAACCCTCTGGCTTACAAATGGAAAATTTCACAAGTGGAAATAGATAATATCATCCACTATTTTAATATTGATTTCACACATTATGTGAGCTCAAAAAACTACTGGTTAATAAGATGCATGAGTTACCAATTTGTTCACCTAGACATAGTGCATATATTTAATAGACTAATAGAAAATTTGTTATTTTTTTGTTTAACAAACAAATTTTATATTATTTAAGTATCTGTGTTGAGCTTGATTACCAATAAATATGGATTTGATACCAAAATTTAATGCCTAAAATTTATATTGCAATCACACATAAAACTACACCAATTTTTTTTGTTTTTAACACTTCACTTTTCCAAATTAATAAACAATTTTAAATGTTAAAACTAGAAACTAATAACAGCATACATATGATAATTTAATAATATATTCAAAGAGAAAAAATTAAATATTACGATTAACATCCACATGACATATAGCTACTAACACCCCAAGTCTACTCCAAACCTCTAATAATTGTAATTACCATTACACTGATAATAATAAATTACCAAAACATAGAAATACACAATCTCTTTAGGTCAAGTGAACAAAAGTGGAATTACTATACATTGTATAACTAATTACTTTATGAACTACTATCAGGTTTGATGTCAATAGGAATAATACTAATATTATATAGTTAAATTTTATTTGCAAAAAAGTCCAAGATTATAAACATAGTATCAAATCATCTATATATTCATTAGGGTGAAACCCAATCTTAAAATCATTATCAAGTTTTCTAAATATAACTAAGCCATAAATACTTAAAACTAAGGTATTATTACTAAATTATATGCATCACATAGTTATCAATCAAATTAAAACCTCAAAATTCTTCATGGGATAAATCTGTTCCCAATGGTAATAAAAAAAGATCTAGTATCAAGTCTACACCCTATCAATGCTTGAATATGTATCACATGTGCCCAAATTGTTCAAGAACACTTTTAACTTTATAATTTTATAGATTTAGTATATGAGTTGTAGGTTATGATAATCTTGTTATCTATTGATCAAATAAAGGCAAAGCAAGTGGATTGTTTCACAAGATTTATAATGTTTGGTGGTTGGGATCCATTGTGGACTAATAGTTCATCTATGCATAATAAGAAGTATGATATGCTAATAATGGTGAATTATGATCAATAACTAATCTAAGAAATAATATAAATTGGATATTTATAATAAAAATTAAGCTAGAGTGATATGGTTAAAAAAGGAGCAAAAGGAAAGGTAGGGTAGAGAAGAGATGTTGTTGATATTCATTCGAAACACTATGATGAAATTAAAATAACCTCTAGACATGCACTTAACCAATGTATGTAATTAAGTAGCATAAGTTCAAATCTTATCACACATCAAGAAAACATCTAAGGATGATATCAAATAATGTAAATAAGAACTAAGTTCACTTTAAAGATTTACCCCTAAAAGCAAACAACATTAGCCCAAATGCAAGAAGAGTAAGAAAATAAAATGAATCTAAGGTCTTTCAATTTACCTAGCATTGGCATAAGTTAATAAATTTTCATTCAAATGTACACACTAGTAACTCACAAGAACCATTCAAATCTATAAATTAGAACAAATAAGTGAGAGAGAAGCCAGAATAACAAAAGACACAAGAAAATTTAGACAAAATTTGTAGAATTCCTTGCTTATATTAATTACTCAAAATTTATAATTAGCTTTTGGATCTAAGAAGTCCCCCTTCCTTTTACAATTGGAAATGCTCCTTTTATAGGATGTAAGGAAACTATACGTTAGTCCTATTAAATTACAAAAGCATAAGTTTTGGGATGGATATCCTTTTCATAAATGTTCTAGAATACAGTAGACTTTCCCCAATGGACTGATCTATAAGCAATGTGTTTTAATAAATACACATGCCTTTATAAATAGAATATTCTACTTTTGAAATGGAAAATGTTTAGCTACATGAAGAATATTCTTAATTCACTAATCTTTGGGACCCTTGTGTTACTAAAGTCCCATGTTGATGTTGTAGGGTCTTCGTTGTTATATGATGTTGCTCCTTAATTAGCACAAGGTTGACAATTGATATCATGAAGAGATCCTTCATTTTACCTACTAAGATCTTGTGGTCTTTAGTTTCCCTTCTTAATGCCTTTTGATGTTTCTAGCTTTACTTAGTCTTTTCTTCAACATCTATTTTCCCTTGACCTTAGTTCTCCTATTTGAAATTAGAAGTCCTATGCTTGAATGGATTGCATAGGGCCTTGATTTTTAGTCAAGATCTTTATTTTTTTATTGTAAGATGACCTTGATCATTATATCATAATCCCCTTACAGGCATGTTATTCTTTTGTGATGGGGTGCTAGTTCTTAATGGCTCAAAATGAGATTGACTAATTGTTTTCCCTTGTGTTATCAAATTATACATCTTTAAAAACAATCTCTTCTATATCTAAAGTTGGATAGAGATTCATATCCTTCATTGAAACACCCATTCAAGCTACCATGGCTATGGATTTATTCAAATTGCTCATTAGTGGTCTATATTTCTATTTTGGATCGAATTACCCCAACACAGATGACCATTTAGCATTTATGGCTTGATTATGGTGAATACAAGGCTGAATTAGGGTTTTTGAAGGTTTTTATAGTGATATAATGGTGGTAGTTGTGTGAATTTTCATGATATTCATCACTTAGATCCCAATTTAGATAGATTGTTTAGACATTTGTATTTCCCAGGACTACATGCTCTTTGGCTTGGCATATTCCAATGTGGTATCACTATGGCATCATGTGGCAATTTTGTGGCATTTTTCTCATTTATATTTGAAAAATGATTGTTGCCTTTTAAAAATTCCCCACTTGATTTCACATTATTGGATCATCTTTACATAGATCAATTCAGACCTTTAATCTCAATTCAAGAACTTGAACACCATTGGCTACTCACTACATTCCCCATGGTTATGACACTTGTCACTTCCCTATTTTCCTTAACCTTTCAAGATTTTATACACACCATTGATCTCAATGATTTGAATCAAATGCACTCCATTGGATCATCCTACTTAATTATACCTCTTGCTTCACAAATCATTGATCTAATCATGTACACTCATCCATAAACTATTGATCTTGAAAATATGCTCAAGGTTCAATTTAGTGGCCCATAGCTATGCCACATGTCATCTCCACATTCATATTGAATTTATAACATACATCTCATGTCATCCAATCATCCTCATCTAGTCAAATGTGCTTTGTTGGGTCTTGATCTTCAATGTCTATTGCCATTGGTTGTTGAGTGTTCTTTGGTTGAGTTTATGAAACTTGTCATATTCTCACTCATCCTAGGGCTCTATTGAAGCTTTGACTTGATATGCATCATTAAATCTATCTAGACCAAGCAAACACATGTCATTGATCTCTAAAATATGCTTGAACTTTATCTTAGGGTTGTAGCTTTGCATTTAATCTTGCACCATTGGATCTTGATCATCTAAGTAAACATGGATCATTGATCCTACAAATAAAAATGGCATTTAATTAAATACTCAAGAAAAATAAAATAAGTATCATGATGTTTTATACTATAGTTTTTTTTGTATTAATAAACATAGGAAAGACTTAGAAAAAAATAAGCTAAGTTTTGAGACATAATAAAAGGGACCTCACGGGTAATCAATGACATAACATATATTCTTAGGACAAGACCTTTAGGCTAAGTATAAAGACATAGCAAAAGGTCATGGTGGTTAATTAGACCATGTGGAAACAAAGAGACCAAGGGGGCTTAGGAAAATAAAGAGACCAAACGTGAAAAAATTTAGACTAGAGTTTGGTTATGTTAATAAACATGACTAAACCTTAGGATTAAAATAGAACTAAGTATATGGTATAATAAAGGGGACCTCATATTTAGTTAGATCATGCTAAGATAAAATGAAACAAAGGGGATCACAATGTGACAAACTTAGGATAACTATTTTAGACTAAGGTCTTGGTCATATTAATAAACATGATTAGGACCTTAGGATAAAATATAAACTAAGTCAAATTAAAGTGTTCATATAAAAAATGTTCCCACCAAATTTGAATTCAATTAAAATGACATGAGATAGGGTTTTGGAGTTAGGGTTTTAAGCTGATTAAACATGATTTCAACTTAATTTTCAATAGACCAAAGGTTACTAGAAGATCAAATCATTATAAAATCATAACACCCAGCCATTGCTCATTCTAAATGGACTCTATTAAACTTGCAACATGAAACATATAGATCAAATGTTAGTAACTTAGGTAAGATTAAATCATAATTATGAGAAAATATGCCAACCAAATTAGGCATGCATGATCTTCAAATAAATATGATGTGAAAACATGCTAATAATACTCTAATCAGATGAATTTTCAATTTTTGGGTACAAAATTTGCATAATTTAACACAACGGTCCCTATTTTTTAAGAATGGGGGTATGTTGACCTCAAAAAATGGCAACTTCTAGGGGGGACAGAAATATGTTATAATTCAGAGGCTCTAATTTAGACTAGTAATTAAGCTACTTATGCCATTTATTCAGGAACCATTATTAAGATCAGTTCATGGTTATAACAAATCTTATATATGCAGAATTAGGATCAAACATCAACATATAGACATTTTGTGTGTGTGCTTTGATTCCACTTATTGATTACCACATGATTTAGATAATAACTTCTAAGTTCATGACTTTAACCATTAACATTGAATTTTAGCATGTTTGAATATTCATTAGAAACCATGCTTTAGCTCAGGGAAGGCTTGGGCATTGCTCTATTTCTATCCAGGCATCCATTTCTCTAATAGAGATGCCTTTATCTCTATTCAAGGCCTTGTTTCATTGTCATCCAAGAATCCATAGCCCCAGTGGAGATTACCAGAATCACCTTTGCTCAGAAAGATCTTGAATTTTGTAATAAGGTTCTTATTTTTTGTATTTTTCAAGTCATTTTTACTTTCTAGAAAAGGTTGGGAACTAATTAGCTAGGTTTTGTGATTTTTTCAAGTGTTTGATCTTTATACAATCATCCTTGGTTGTAAACTTTGTCTCAGGCAATTAATGTTTTTTAAGTGCAAGCATGATTGTATCCCAATAATCCATTATTTCACCCTACATGTGCAATCTTTCTTAAAACCAAGCTTAGATCAGAACAAGGTTTATAATCTCATGACACAATTGACCTTTTCATCATTCTTTACTAATTTATCTAAACTATAAGAGTAATCTCATATTTCAACAATTCATGATAAACCAATGCTAAGAGAACAAACCATCATTCTTGAACTATGAAGTTCCTTTTGAGCAATCATATGTGTCTTGAGCTAAGGACTATCCAAAAGGACTTATTAAAATCAAGGAGCAAAGTTGAGAAAGAAAACAAACCAAACAATAACCAAACAAGCAAACAAATATATGTACAAACAAGGGATGGGAAGGAAAGAATAGAAAGAAACTAAACTAATCCTTACCTACACTAACACTAACTAGTCATACAATAATTCCATGAAGACCCTAGGTGGGACAGTAGAGAAATAATGCTTGAGGTATTGCCTATTGGTGGGCAGTGTTAACTTTTCTCCTTGTAAGTCTTTTAGCTTGAAGGTGTTGTCTCCAATTATCTTAATTATCTGATAGGGACATATCCACAAAGGTGTGAACTCTCATGTTTACCCTTAAGCATAGATGCCTTGTCCCAAAGAACTAAGTCTCCCTACCTGAAAACATTTATTTTTGAATGTTTATCAAACCACCTTTTGACTATGGTTTGGTGTCTACTAAAATTATCAAAAGCCTCTTCTCTTACATCTTCTATTTGTATGATGTCTAACAATCTTGAATTTACAAATTCTTGATCCTCCTCCATGTACTCTTATATAAAATTATAGGTTAGCAGTTTGAGTGTGATGGGGAAGATGGGTTCTTGACCATAAACTAGAAATAATGGTGATGCTTTGAGAGCTTGTTTGATTCTATTTCTATCTACCCAAAGGGCATACTTAAGAATCTTATATAATGTTCTATGTTTATTAGCTACAGACTTTTTTATAGCCTTCATTAAGTTCTTATTTGTTGGTTTAGATAGTCCATTACCTTGAGGATAGTGTTTCTATGATAAGTTGAGGAAGTTGTTGTTATCATATGCCCATTTTATCATCTCTATAGATATAAAATTAGATCCATTATCATAAATTAGAGATATAGGTGTCCCAAACCTAGTGCATATGTTTTCTTCTAAAAATTTGATCACTTATTTGGTCTTACACTATTTAGTTGCCACTACTTTAGTACATCTAGTGTAGTAGTCAGTAGTAGTCATAATGTACTTGTGACCATCAGAGGAATTAGGGTTAATGACCCTCATAAAATCTAGCCCCCATTGGGTAAAGGGTTTATCAATAATTATTGGTCTTAGTGACATGGATGCCTTAGGCTCTTTAGTATTGAATACTTGGCATGAGTAGCACTCTTTCACATGCTTGTGAGAATATTTGAAAACCATAGGCCAGTAATAACCAACCCTTAATATTTTGTGTGTCATAGTCCTTCAAGATGGATGTTCACTTCCTAGTTTTTCATGGAAGGTGCTCATAATCTTAGCTACTTCACTCTTAGAGACACATTTCAAGTAAATGCCTTCAAAATTATTCTTGTATAACAATCCATCCTTGATCATAAAGTGATCTACTTTGAGCCTTAGAGCTCTTCTTTTTTGTTTACTTAACCATGCATGATAATAACCATTTATTAGTAAGTGTAAAATGGGATCATACCAATAGTTAGGTTTGAAACTTCATTGCTCTACCTATATAACACTTAGCTTGGGATTAGTATTGGTGATTACTTGAATTAAATCTTGGAACCTTACCAATTTGGTAGTCTTCATCTCAAGATCATATTTTTGGAGCACAAAAATCCACTTACCTCTCCTTTCACCTAGTTCATTTTGGCATAGCATGAGCTTGGTGGTAGGGTCGAGTACAATGGCATGCACCTTATTCTTAAGGATATAATTTGTAAACTTTTTCACATCCATGATCAAATCACATGCTTGTTTGTCAATCGAAGAGTATTTTAACTTAGCATTTTTAAGGTTAGTGCTCATAAAAGCTATTGATGGTCATATCCATTTATAGTCATATAAAATGAAATAATTGGTAACTTGAGCATTGGTAAAGATACCCAACCCATAGGTCCCTCTTGCTTGCTCTCATGAACCTCATAAGCTTGTTTTCACTAATTTTTAGTCATTTTTAGCCTTTCAGCCCTGATCCTAGTTGGACTAGGACCCTCTTTTCATAATCAATCCATCCACCCAGGTCTCAGCTACCTAGGACAATAGTGCTACACTAAGAAAATAGTGTCAATGACACTCTTGTCTACTTTTAGTGTTGTTGTCCAAGCTCATTTCTAGCCCCAATGGTCAATTTTTTCTAATTCCCCATCCTTCTTCTTGTCGGCCTAACATGAGCAAATTCAATCCATGAACAATAGATCCCTATAAAATCCCATTCAAATATCATTTAGAAAGGGTTAGAAAATATTATCAAACAAGCAAAAATACAAGTGAAACTACTTAGCAATCTTCCCTATTCTCTACATATATCCCTCCAGTAAAGTCCTAAGCTCATCTAAATCTCTACATTGATCCCTAGACATCCTCAAGCACATATAGTTTAGAATTTCTTGCATTCTTATATCAAAACTACACCAAGCACTTTCAAAGGGAGGACTACATATGTCTTGATCCCTCTTCAGAGTATTGGTATGTAGGTAGCATGCCCACACATGAGGTCTAAAGTATGTTCAATGCATATTACACACACTAACCCCCCCTCTTGCTCAAAATTTTCCAAAGCACAATAGAAGATATGGTTTGAAGAAAGAATCTACTCTACCATAAGCTCTATAGACATATGGTGGCTAAAACTTTAGAGATAGGGTCAAACAAACCTACCAAACAAAACCCAAAAAGTTTAGATCCTTAGAATAACATTATCAAATAAGGACTATAGCACTAGTGCCACTCCTATCCATCTTCAATGCTCCTATCCAATCAGAAATCAAAAGATAGAATCCTATTTGTGATAGTGTCCCAGGCTTGCATAGTGAATATCAAACCCTGTCTCAATTGAATTAGCATAATTTAAGCTAAGTCTTATTTTCTCCCTCTTAATAATATTTTTAGAAAATTTCTAATTAAAAATAAATTTCACAAATTAGTAGCTTATTTATTACATATTATTTATTGATTTATCAATCTAGACCATTTAACTAAATTAAGAATAAAACACCAATATTCCCAAAATTGTTAAATCATTTGGTGAACCTAACTTTATTTGTGCATAAACCCCCTAGAAACCCTAGGATAATATTCCTACTGATTTTTCCTAAATTTTTGAATTTTTACTTGAATATTTAAATCAAAAATTCATTTAAAATTTTAAAATTTAGTAGTAAAATTTAAAATAATTTCCTTTCAAACCCTCGTTTCCCATACTAGATCCCATTATTTTTCCAAAAAAATTCCAAAAATTTTCTAAATTTTTACTAGCATATTAAAATCAAAAAACCCTTCAAAATTCAAAATTCAATAGTAATTTTTAAAAAAAATTCAAAACCCTAGTTACACATTCTAGGTCTTATTTAATCAAGCATTTTCTAATATTTTTTTGAATTTTTAGTTACATATTTAAATCAAAAATCCAATTTCATTATCAAAATTCCATACTATTTTGCAAAAATATCATTATCAAAACCCTAATTTCCCATACTAGGTTTTAGTAATTTTCCAGTAATTTTCTAAAAAAAATCTAAATTTGTATTAGCATATTAAAATCATAAAATCCCTTCAAAATTTAAAATGTAATAGTAATTTTTAAAAAACAATCAAACCCCTAGTTACACATACTAGGTCTTATTCAATCAAGCATTTTCCAATATTTTTTTGAATTTTTAGTTGCATATTTAAATCAAAAATTGAATATCATTTTCAAAATTCCATAGTATTTTACAAAAATATCATTATCAAAACCCTAGTTGCATGTACTATATCCTATTTACTTCTTGAGGTATCACCTTACATTTATAATCAAATTACAAAAATGAATCTCACTTATTTACAAATTCTTCTTACATTTCTTAAAAATAAAAAAGAGACCATAATTAGTCCTATTATGTACATGAATGATGAAGTCTATCATATGTTAGTAAAAAACTTCATTCTTTGCATTTCATGCTTACTTTTCATTATATGGGATGATGTTAAGAAAGTTATTATTAAACAACATGTTAAGATATCTTTTTCATCATCTCCCTCGGAGCCTCTATCTCATGTTGAATCATGTTGCATGGTCCATTTTACCCTTCCTTAGGTCACTAGCCATCTCCAGAGAGACCAATTGACACCCTTTGTCCCTCCACCACCTTGACCTATCAATTATCTTCACTCTCCTCCCATAGCTACTACTAGTCCTATATGTATAGTAGATAATGCAGTTAGAGATGTTACTCAACATGCCACCATACCTCCTTCACCTAGTCAGGAGTCTAGCCACCCTCCTATTCCTTCCCATCCCAAGCCTAATCTACCCACATAGGTAGATCCACACAAGACATATGATATTGCTGATTAGTTGAGAAAAATTCTAACTAAGATTTCCATGTTATAATTGCTTCAAAAAACCAATGTTTTTAAGGATATTACCTATCAGACACTCACCCAGACTTATATGCCCATTGATTCAGAGACTTCTTATTTTACATTAGTGGTCAACACTAAAAAATATATCAAATATGCTATTAATTTTTATAATGATGACATGACATTTTAGATAGTTATTGATCAAAATTTACCACTATGCATACAAGCTCAAGTTAAAACTAGTGTAGTTAAGAGAGTTTTAGTTGATACTGGTTCTAGACTTAATATATGCAATATTACATTCTTACAGATCATGGGTGTAGATATGGCATCCATAAAAAAATAATATAATAACATTAGAGGGTTTGATGATATACTATGATAGACATTGGGCACCATTACTTTGGATATCATGGTAGGACCCAAAAAGCTCTCTACACAGTTCCAAGTCATGGCAGGTCCTATTCATTATAATCTTTTACTTAGATGATGCTAAATACATGATATAGGGGTATTCCTTGTAATATTCATTAATGTGTTAAGTTTCTCCATAAAGGATACCTATACACATGTCCAAAAAATATCTAGCCATTCAAATATTGTCAAACTATAGAGTCATCTTCAACTATTTCACTTGATGGGACACTTCATCTCATAGTTCATCCACCACCTCATTTCATTTCTCTTGATTAGATACATACATATGAGGTTGAAGAGACTATCACTTCTTACACTCCTTCACTTATAGTTGTGCCCTTAGCTCTAGATATTTAGCCAATCATAGTAGCTTCAACTATTCTAGCTACTCCATCAGTCATGATTACTACACTTGTTATAGTTATGCATTCATCAATAGTAGTTTTAGTAGTACTAGTTGATTCTAACAATATAATCACTCCATAAATTATAGACACTCTCACAAAACCATTATCTTCTACTAATACAATTAATAAGACTCCCATATCATAGTTACCCCTTGCGGTAAATTTTGAGTTACCATATGTGCATGATGTCAATACAGATTCTTAGGCTTCTTCAAATGATGATATGACACCCACACTCACAAATGATTATTTGTGTTGATTGATATTTACTCTAGTAGGCCCAAGAGAGTACCAAGATGACTCCAAAGCTCTCATTAAACATCCTACATCATTCTTAGCATCTTGCACTATACTCTCAAGATATACTCCATATTTACACACATAGACAGATCACTTGGCACATATAGTTCACATGGTTACCTCTATGAATATAGAGCTAGTCATTAAGATTTAGGTAGGTAGCACACATCATCAACCATATATTATACTATAGATGTTACTTGATCATAGATTAATAACACTACCTATAGTATGACACAGACTATTAGTAGATTATCATAGCAAGATGGTCACCCATTTTATCTTTTTCATAGGATTACAAGTCATGATATAAACTCATGTCTATATTTATAGAAGAGAATGGATAAAATATAGGTTTAGGGTATTCAAATTATAACACCACTAACACCAGCTTCACCACTTCCACCACAACAATTTACTACCCAAGTTAAACATCCTCAAGGAGAATCAACATATCCACCACCAGAGTAACCTTCAGTTTACCTTCGGTAGGATGACACCATGTACATAACATCTACACCATATGATGATACTTATGGTAATGATCTTGAAGCATTTAATGATGGTCATGATCCTTTCTTCCATCTCCCTCCCCAGTGAGCTCCACCCTTGGACCCTTTTCTCCCTCTAACGTAGCATTTCCTATCATTGTGTACATATTGCTTTATTCATATGATGGTATATAGCTTCATTTCAAATACCTATACATAGTTTCTTGTGTTTGAATGTACATAGCTCAAATATAAATATTTCAAAAATTCAAAAACAATTTAACCTTTCAAAACATAAAAAAATTCAAATGTGTCAAAATCACCAAAAATATTTTGATTGTATACATCATCCATGCTTTACATTTCTACTACTATGGTAGACTTACATTTTTTTATTCTATGATATTGTTTGTCAATTTATCTACATTATCCTACTTCACTTGATCTTATTTGAGTATGTGTAGTGACTTTCATCTCGTTGATTGATTCATAGTATCCATTGAGGGGCAATCCTACTTCTACATTGGAGACACACATTGATATACATACCCATTAAGGGCATCCTCTACATGACTACACCATCTAGGTTATGTCATTTCTTCACCACACACTCTAGTTATCATTTTGATGTACATTATTTACTAGATTACATAGATTAATCTATCGACACTCACTAGTATATAACAATTGTGTATTTATTAGCATATACCTAGTCTTGTTCTAGTTTATCTTTTATACATTCACTTCTTGATTTGATTAGTTAGATGCATTTATAATTCTATTTTATGACATGCTTTCTTTTCTTGCTTAGCATTAGCTTGATGTCATTGTATTTCTTAGCTCTTATTTATCTCCTATATGTGCCTTAAGATATTTTCCAATGTCCTTTGCTTTTATTCTTGTGTGTGCCTTAGGACATTTGCCAATGTCCTTTTCCTGTACTCCTCTATTGGATTATGGATTCTATGCTAATTTTACTTGTTTAAAATTATATGTGTATGTGGCATTTGAACATGCCTTATATGGTTGCTTTCTAGTTTGAGTGACATGTACCCATGTCCCTTGTTTGCTTGGCCCCTTGGCCACTCTTGTATGCTTCTTGCCTTGTATGCTTGTTGCTTTTGATTATTTGTAATTCCATGATTCAAATCATGTATTATCTTGATTCTTGGATGCTATGATGGAGATCATGCTCCATCCCTCCAACTAACACCTAATAACTAACAACTAACCAGACTATAATTTTTAGTTCATTACATCGTACATGATTTTACATTGTTATATCTATTTAGGCATACCCATGTTGATCTATGAATCTCATAATACAAAACATGCTATATCTTGAGATATCTTATCAATTAGCATTGATATATCATATATTGAATATCATAACACACTTGCAAGGTTCTTTCTTCTAAGGGTAGTCATTGCAGAGTCTCCATTCCTTTTCTCAGAAGAGGTGGCAATAAATAGGGGCTTTTTCATAGAGATTAGAGCTCCTATAAATTGAAAAATCTAGTTTTAGAACACTCAAAATAATAACCAGACATTAAAATAATTAGAATAGACTAGGAAAATAGTCAAGAATCTAGAACAGTCATCAAATTTGGCCTAGGACAATAGTGTTGAGACTGGATTATAGTGTTAGTGGTGCTACTATCCATTTCTAGTGCTCTTGTCTAAATAGCAAAAAAATTAGAACTTCTAGAAGTAGGCAAAAAAGTTAAGTTCAGCTGTAGATTTACACAACCAAACCAATTCAAAATTAGTAGTTTCAATACACATTTTACTTAGAAAATCTAGATATAGGGGTCATCATGCATGGCATGATTGTTATCACTTTTAGTTTTAGATATGGTAGTTGGTATAACTTCTAGATCAGAATACATGTTTCAAACATTAGTGATTCAGGGTAATGTGCATGGCACATTTATTTCTTTTCTTTCCTAGTTCAACATTGTCTAGACTTCTCAATAGTTGCATGCCTTATTCCATTTATAGGTGGTTGGTATCATTTTGGAGTGGATTTAATACAAGCCTACCCTCTACATTCTTGAGTTTTTGAGTTCTTGAGTGGCTTCCACATAAGCTAGATTCTTAATTTTGAAGTGGCTTTCATACAAGCCTAATCTCCATCTTTCAAAATGGCCAAGAATGGCCTAGTTTCTAGCATATATTTGACTATCCATGCCAACATTCTCATATAATATTACATTCATGGGCTTTAGGATCCATCTCATACAAAAATACATCTCATTATGGTATCAATTCATAACTTCCCTTCACAACGCAATGATGGATCTAAAGGACTAGCTACCCTTTGTATTCTTGAGCCACATATTCAAAGGGAATAGACACATATTCCAAACATTGATCAACACACACATGACTACCTAGCTTCACTTAGTGGGCACCAATGGAGCCAAAGATCTAGCCTTTACATTCTTTAGCCACTTTCTAGGGAATTGAGCAATCAACTCCATTCATGATATTACTCTTGGTAAAGCATCATCTAACATTACTCAGCTTCACATAGCATCACAATAGTTTTTTTATGGGTTTGTATACCCAGTGAGGTGTATTCATTCCTTTCTCATCCTGTCTCTCTCTTACCCAACTTTGTACATTTTTATTTTAGATATAGCATATCTAGTAATAATTGATATGTTCTTGTTTTTTTCTTGCATACTCACACTTCACAGTCTACTCTCTCTATGCAAAACCCAGCATCATGAGCTTCACCCTTCTAGGTAAGTTTAGGTATGCTTTCTCTTTTCCCTTTATCTTAGTAATTCACTTTGCTACATCACTAAAATAAAGGGGGGCAAATGTAGTCATATAAAATGCAAAAATTGGTAACTTGAGCATGGCTAATGACACCCAACCCATAGTTCCCTCTTGGTTACTCTCATGACCCTCATACGCTTATTTTCACTAATTCCCAATCATATATAGCCTTTTATACCTAATCCTAGCTAAATTAGGACCCTCTTTTCATGACCAATCCATCCCCCTAGGTCTCATCTACCTAGGATAATAGCACCACAATAAGATAATAGCACCAATGCCACTCTTGTTTGATTTTGGTGCTATTGTTGAAGATCATTTTTGGCCCCAACAGTCAATTTTTTCTAGTTCCCCATCCTTCTCCTTATCATCCTAACATGAACAAATTCAATCCATGACTAGTAGATCCCTATAAAATCCCATTCAAAGACATTTGGAAAGGGTTGGAAAATATTATCAAGCAAACAACAATACAATTGAAACCACTTAGGAAATTTTTCCTATTCTCTACATACAACCATCCAATACAGTCCTAAGCACATCTAAATATCAATATCAATCCCTAGCCATATTCAAGTACATCCAGTCTAGCATTTCTTACATTCTCATATCAAAATTGCACCAAGCACTTTTAAAGGGAGAACTACATGTGGCTTGATCCCACTTTGAAGTATTGGTATGTAGGTAGTGTGCCCACACATGGGGTGTGAAGCACATCTAGTGCATCTTACACATACTAACCCCCCCCCCCTTGTCTTGCTCAAAATTTGCCAAATCATAATGGAAGATAGGGTTTGAAGAAAGAATCTACTCTATAGGGAGCTCTCTAGACTTTTAGTGGCTAAAACTTTAGATATAGGGTCACACAAACCTATCGAACAAAACTCAAAAACCTTAGATCCTTAGGACAAAAACACCAAATAAGGATTACAACACTAGTGCCACTCCTATCCACCTTTGATGCTCCTGACCAATCAAAAAATGAATGTTATAATATTATTTATGATAGTGTTCCAAGCTCGTATAATGAATATCAGACCCTATCTCAGTCAGATTATCATAGTTTAAGCTAATTCTTATTTTCTCCCTCTTATTACTATTTTTATAAAATCTCTAATTATAAATAAATTTCACAAACCAGTAGTTTATTTACTACATATTATTTATTGATTTATCAATCCACACCCTTTAACTAAATTAGGAATAAATCACCAATATTCTCAAAACTATTAAATTACCATTTATCTTTTGAGTTAGAACTATAACTATTGTATGATCTGAAGCAAAAGAGTAGAGATAAAAATCTTTGGCAAAGTCTAGACTTATCATAATAGGGTTTATCCAATTTCCTATTTTATGTCCTTGAAATACTTCTTTATCTACTCATTCCAAGTGATCTTAGCCTCTTTCTTTAGCATGTCATTTAAAAGTTTCACTATTTATGAAATACCAAAAATAAAATTCCTTGAAATTTTTATTTTATCAAAGAATGACTTTAATTTTTTCCTACAATTAGGGGGCTTTATACTAGATATTTCATTTAATCTATCAAGGTCTATAGAGATTCCCTCCTTAGTGATAATATATCTTAATAATTTTCCCTCAATAACATAGAAAATACTTTTATTTGGGTTGAGAGAAATCCCATACCTCCTGCATCTTTCAAATACATATTTTAGGTGCATAATATGATCCTCCCTATTTTTAGAAAAGATAATCAGATCATCTAGCTATATGATCATGTATTTACCTACAAGACCCTAGAAATCCTGATCTATAGCCCTTTGAAAAGTGGCTCTTGCATTTATCAATCCAAAAGGCATTCTCTTGTAGTAAAATATGACCCACTTGGTAGTAATATCAATCTTCATCCTTTCTTCCTGATTCACTAACACTTGGTTATACCCTAAAAATCCATCAAGAAAAGACATCATGGCATAAATAGAAACAATTTGTATTACTTGGTCAAGAGAAGTTAGGGGTAATTATCTTTCTCAGATTCTCTATTTAGATTTCTAAAATCAATGCATAGTTTAATTTCACCATTTTTCTTCCTGATTGGTATTAAATTAGCTACCCAAGTGGAGTGTCTAATGGGAAACACAATCTTGGCATTTAAAATCTTCTTGACCTCTTTGTATATCAATTTTTATAAGACTAGATTGACAGGCCTCTACTTTTGTCTAAAAGTTTTATAGTTTTCCTTCCAAGGTATGGTATGAGTTATGAACTTTGGATCAGAGATCTTTAAGTCATCATAAGACCATGCTATGATATCTTTATATTTAGTCAGCATTTATCTAGTTCTTTTGGACTCAATGCTTGTACAAGTTGTACCAATATTAACCAATTAAGGTTGACCTTGAAATCCAAGATCAATTGTATTATAATCCTTCTCACTTAATTTGGCAATATTGGAAGCCTCAGCTAGTCTGTCAGAATCAAAGAGTCTCTCTAAGGTATCATGCCTTTGGGAATATTATTTTCATTCAACTAAATGACCCTGTCATCAATTTTGCCTTTAATTTTTGCATCATTAAGGAGAGTATATTCATCAATAATGTAACCCTCAAACACTCCTAAACTAGTCATGAAGTCTATGATCTGTTGATCATCACTAAATACGTATAAATGGTTGACATTATCTAACACTAAGGGACATGGGATTAACTCAATTGTAAGGATTTGTAACTTGGAACTTTGATTGGGCATAAGTTTGGTTACATCTAAATCAAGTTCACCAATAGCCTTGTTTTATTCCCTAAGGATTAACACAATATTGAAAGCATCAAAACATTAAATTAAGTTTCAAACTCTAAATTTATACTTCTTGAGATATGATAACTTACATTGATATTTACTTTTGACCTAGTTAACTACTAGTTCAAAGTCACCAATAACTAATAGTTCCCTAGCCTCATGTTTGATTTCAAATTATAATCCAAGAATGACTACTTCATACTTAGCCAAATTATTGGTGCATAGGAATTTTAAGTTTGTAAGAGGCATTGTATTATTTCCCAATTGGATTGATTAATAACACTCCTACTTGAGAACTTGATTTACATCTAACACCTTCAAAATAAAGTTTCTATAATCTAATAAAATCATGATACGTTTTAGAGTTACATACCTTTGTGGTGTCAAGAGTGTAAAAACCAAGATTTAAGTTAACCATGTTGACCCTCTCATTGATTAAATTATACTCAGTGATCATATGCTTCATTTTAATCTCTCTTTCTATCCTGATTTGGTTGGGAACTCCTTTCCAAGGAAACCACATATGTGAATAATTTGTTGACATGTAACCATTTAAGCTCCTGTCTAGTCTCTACTCAACAACATCCCATAAGCATCAGGGATGTCCACCACTTGGATATCAATGAATTTTTGGATCCTTGGCTATGACGTAATATGCATATATACATTCAATAATTTAGTAATCACTTTGACTCTTTATTTATCTAATTGAGTTATAACTCTATTAGATTTAATGGGAGTGAAGCCTAATTGCTCACAAATACCCTTAGGCATAATATTTTTAGATGCACCATAGTCTAACAAACAATTATGCAAGTTCTTGCCAGAGATCCTAATTATAAGCAAGAAAGGAGGAACATCTACCCTACTTTTGTGGATTGCAACATTAGCATGTACAAACTTTTGTGACTTACCTAGCTTTTTAGATAAAGATTCTAATAACAAATCCCTATGTTCAGTAATCTATGTCAACTCATGAAAGATAATGTTAGCTTTGATATTTTTCATGTCCTTTACTATGTTATACCTAGTCCTATTGGAAGAATTAGATGTATCAAGATTAGGTTTAGAAGTAATTGCCTTAGGAGGCTTTGGATTGTTGTTTAAGGTAGTATTAAGAGGAGTATCAAATTTAATGGATGAGTTAAAGTGGTAAATGGTTGTTTTTACTCTGTATTTATTAAAGGGTAAGTCTTCTTTAGAAATTACTAAAAAACATGGATCTCCTCAAGAATGTCCTTAGGCTCATTGTCCTCTTGGAAAGGGAACTTAAATGTCTCCACCATGAGAGTTGAATCAGTATATCTAAAAGACCTTGAAGATCTTGATGTCCCTACATCACAATCCTTATTAGGGACAACTTCAAAAGTGTTTAATTCTTCTTGGAAGGCTTCAAAAGTATTACAAAATTTAACACAGTCTATTTCTCCATACTTATAAATGCAATGAACTCTTCAATAGTTAGGTAAAGTAACATCAATAAGATTTATATCATGCACATTATTTTTAGTAGATGGATCATTGTTATTGTTCTTATGGTAACTATCATTCTAAAATTTGTTAGTGGGCCTATTTAACCTTTGAAAAGATAAATTCCTACCAGAACTCTCTCCAATATTGCTTACTTGCTTTTGCAACTAAATGAAGTCAGTGCTAAGATTTTGAACCATCTTGAGGATAGAGTTACTCTCATTTTTTGGGGCCTTAGAATTATGAACTTGAGTATTAGCATTGGTTGTAGGAATTAAAGCTTTCTAATCCTGTGGATGAGATCCACTAGCAGTATTATTCTAGAATCCCAGGTTTTGAATAGGATATACATGCCTCAAAGATAGTTCAAGACTAGAATTGGTTTAGGGTAGGCATATTTTAGTTAGCATTGGGAATAAAATTTAGAATGGGTAAATGTGGATTTAAATAAGGAATGGAATATGCCAATTGTCCTTGGGGTTACATCTGGTCATTAATGATCATAGCCTCAACATAAGATAAATCTAATGTGTTCATAGGCCTAACAACTCTCTTTATAAACATAGAAGCAATAGGATCCAGGGCATCCTTATAGATTTCTAAGGCTAAAGCCTCATCAGGTCTATAAAGAGCTCTAGAATTAATCAACATTTTCTAGAACCTAGCATTGAAGGCTATTATGGGCTCATTTGCATCTCTTTTCACTCTGGTGAATTATTGGTATAGTACATAAGGACTGATGATCTTACCAAATTGGTCAATAAAAATATTATTAAAATCAACCCAATTGGTAATATAGTTTTTAGGAATGTTTAGAAACCATTCATATGTAGCATCTTTAAAAGTAAAAGGAAATAATCTACATACTACATCTTCATGAGTCACATTCAACAATCTTAATACAACTTTGAAACTCTTAATGTGTTCTTTAGTAATTATAATGCCACTAAGACTAGATGTTGGCAAATACTTTTTAGGATCAAGATAAAGGTCATGTCTTACACCTAACACATTGATTGAAGGACCACCTATCCAAACCATACCTTGATAGGCATCAAACACAATATCACCTTGAATTGGTGAAGATGGCAAAGACTTTGAAAGTTTGCACTTATCTTTGTCTCACCTAGACTTCCTGTAAACTTCTAATGAAAGTAGTTCTCTAGTCTCTAAACGTGACCTTGTCTTAATTTTAGGTAATTCCACCTTGTGAGATTTGAATCCTATTTGAAATATGATGTATCAGTCTTATCTTTGCAAGTAATAATGATCAAATTTGCACATTAAGCAAATTTTTCAAAGATTTATATGAAAGATGACAAAGGAAAATAATATTTAACTAAATTAGCTGAAATATGTATCCAAATACGTAAGTGTGATATATATTTACACTTTTAAGTTTAAATAAACTCAAATTAGAAAAGGATTTATCAACATTTGATCAAAACAACTATTACTAACCTCAAACATATTGAATTGACAAAGCTTAAGCTATCTTTACCATAATTAAGCATATCCCTTTGAAAAACATTGATATTTGTCTAAAGGAAGCACAAAGATGGGTCTAAGACTGTAAAGATCAATATTATTTATATAATTAAGCAAAGAATGACACAATTATGTAAATATTACACCAATATTTAAATGAACACAATTCACAAAAATGAGCAAAGATACTTTAAATCTACAAAGATCTAATAGGCCCTCCTTTTAGTGCTAATGAAGCTCCTCCTATTGATGCCTGAATATGTATCACAGGTGTCAAGAGTGTTCAAGAACACTTCTCATTTTAGAATTCTATGAATTTAGTGCATGAGTTGTAGGTTGTGATAATCCTATTATCTGTTGATGAAATAGAGGCAAAGCAAGTGGATTGTTTCACAATATTTATAATGTTTGGTGGTTGAGAGCCACCATGGGATAATAGTTAGTATATGTAAAATATGAAATATGTTATGCTAATAATGGTGAATTATGATCAAGAACTAATCTAATAACTAATATAAAATGGATATTTATAATGAAAAATAAGCTAGAGTGATCTAGTTAAAAAAGCTGCATAAGGAAAGGTTAGGCTGAGAAGAGATGTTGTTGATCTTCATTCTAAACACTATGACAAAGTTCAAATAACCTCGAAGCATGCACTTAACCAATGTATGACATGAAGTATCATAAGCTCAAATCTTGTCACACATCAGGAAAACATCTAAGGATGGTATGAAATAATGTAAATAAGAACCAAGTTCACTTTAAATATTTACCCCTACAAGTAAATATCATTAACCCAAATGCAAGAAGAGTAAGAAAATAAAAGGAACCTAAATTCTTTCAATTAACCTAGAATTGGCACAAGTTAATAGTACTACATTCAAATACACACACCAAGAAATCACAAGAACTATTCAAATCTAGAAATTAGAACAAACAAGTGAGAGAGAAGCTAGAATAATTAAAAACATAGGAAAATTTGGACAAACTTTGTAGAGTTCCTTGTTTATATTAATTTCTAAAAAATTACAATTAGCTTTTGTCTCTAAGAACTCCCCCCTCCTTTTAAAATTTACAATGCTCATTTTATAGGATACAAATAAGCTTGTAGATCAATCCTATCCAAATACAAAATTACGAGTGTTGGGATAGTTGTCATTTCCATAAGTGTTCTAGAATACACTAGACTTTCCCTAATGGACTAATCTATAAGAAATGTGTTTTAAAAACTAAACATGCCTTCAGAAACATAATATTCCACTTTCAAAATGGTCAATGTTAAATTATAGGAATAATATTCTTAATTTAATTATCTTTGGGACTCTTGTGTTGTTGAAATCCCATGTTACTATTGTAGGGTCTTCATTGTTATCTGATGTTAATCCTTAATTAGCACAAGGTCAATAATGGTTTTGTGAAGAGCTCCTTCATTTTACCTACTAAGACCTTGTGATCTTTATCTTCCCTTCTCAATGCCTTTTGATGTTTTTGGCTTTACTTAATCTTTTCTTCAACTTCTATTTTCCCTTGGCCTTGGTTCTCCTATTTGAAATGATAAGTCCTATGCTTGAACTAACTACTTAGAGCCTTGATTTTTAGTCAAGATATTTATTTATTTTTAATTGCAAGATGTCCTTAATCATTGTAGTATAATCCCGTTACATTCATGTTCTTCTTTTGTGATGGTATGCTAGTTCTTAGTAGATCAACATGAGCTCAGCTAATTGTTGTCCCTTATGCCATCAAATTATGCATCTTTAAAAACTCTCTCTTCTATATCTAAAGTTGGATAGAGATCCATATCCTTCATTGAAACACCCTTTTAATCTACCATGGCTATGGATTTGTTTAAATTTCTTAATAGTGGTCTGCAGCTCCATTTTGGATTGAATTACCCCTACACAAATGACCATTTAGCTTCTCTAGCTTGATTATGGTGAATACAGGGCTGAATTAGGGTTTTTGAAGGTTTTTACAATGTTCTAATGGTGTTATTTGTCTAAATTTTCACAAGATTCATCACTTAGATCCTAATTTAGATCATGTATTTAGACCTTTGTATTTCTTGGGATTGTATGCTCTTTGGCTTGGTACATTTTGATGTGGCATCACTATGGCACCCATGTGGCAATTTTATGGCATTTTTCTCATTTAGATTTTTAAAATGACCATTGCATTTTAAAAATTCCCCACTTGGTTTTGCACCATTGGATCATATTTACATGGATCAACATATACTATTGATCTCAATCCAAAAACTTGAACACCATTGGATGCTTGTTGCATTCCCCATAGTTATGAAAATTTTCACTTCTATATTTTCCTTGACCTTTCAATGTTTACTATGCACCATTGATATTGATCATCTGGATCAAATACACTCTATTAGATCATCCTACTTAATGATACCTCCTACTCCATGGACCATTGATCTGATTTTGTATGTTCATCTATGGATTGTTAATCTTGAAAATATGCTCGAGCTTCAATTTAGTAGCCTATAGCTATAGCACATGTCATCTACGTGTTCATCTTGAATTTTTAATGTGCATCTTACACCATCTGATCATCCTCATCTAGGCAAATGCACTCTTTTTGATCTTGATCTTTGAAGTTTAATGCCATTGGTTATTAAGTGTTCTTTGGCTAAATTTGTGACACGTGTCATGTTCTTTCTTATCTTGGGGATTTTTATGAATCTTTAAATTGATACATGTCATTGGATCAATCTATCCCAAGCAAACATGTGTTGTTGATCTTTGAAAGATGATCTAACTTTAGCTTAGGGTTGTATCTGTATTCAATCTCACACTATTGGATCTTGATCGACTGAGTAAATACAGATCATTGATCCTACAAATGAAAACAACATTTAAGTCACTACGTAGGAAAAATAAAAGACTTATCTAAATGTTTTGGAGTATAGTTTTATTTCATGTTAATAAACATAGGCAAGACTTTATCAAAAAACATTTTAAGCTAAATTTTGAGACATAACAAAAGGGACCCCATAAGTAATCATTGACATAGCATATAGTCTTAAGACAAGGCCATTAGGCTAAGTCTAAAGACATAACAAAAGATCCTAGTGGTTAGTTAGACCATGTGGAAACAAAGGGACCAAGGGTGATTAGGAAAATAAAGAGACCAAAGTTAAAAAAAATTAGACTAGGGTTTGGTCATGTT
>JARHVA010001893.1:0-82500 GCA_037957365.1 Torreya grandis | reverse complement strand
CCCATAAAGTATGATTAAAAATCCTTTAGTTATTCTACCATGTTATTAAATGAACATAGGTATTTACTCCATTTAATAAAATCATGTGAAATACCATGCAATTTTTTTATTTAAGTAGTCTCAAACAATTACTTATGCGTTCGTTAAAGAAGATTGTGATTTAGAAACTCATTGCCAAGGTGGACTATTTAATCACATAATCAAGTGTTAACATTACAGTTTCCATAGTTGACTAATTCTCATCCTCATTATGTGATTATTCTCCAACCACAATGTTTATTCATGTTTTAATAATTACCACAAAAGGTATATTAAAATTTTCTTTGATAAGTTACACGTATACATTTAAGCACACATATCAAATAATCCAATGATTGTCTATCCACATAAAATCATCAGTGATAATATATCCAACTTCCCTTAATCATGATTTTCACTATAACCATCTAAATTAATAGACTCTTAGAATTCACGTCATATATCTAAATCACTATAACACCAAAAATGGTATAATCCATAATCTATAATGTGGTCCACATATGATGAACATTAATCTAGCTTACTTCATTAATTAAGCAATAGAATTAATCTAATTAAATGATATTACAACTAATTCAAAAAAATGGCATAAAATTATAAGGCACAAAGTTCATAAATCATCAGGTAACTCCCCATTCTATTCATTATTAAGTAAAGAGAAATATTATGGAATAACCAAGATTTGATTGTTCTTTTAATGATCGATAAAGTTTACATCAATATAGTTGGACCAATAAAGACTTTAGTCATCAATATGTAATTAGCAATACAATACTTAAAATATTTACTGTTATCCTTTCCATGGGGGATCATAACTATTTCTTCAAGAACATGTTTGTACAATCATTGAATCATCTTTACTAGGAACTAGTTATAACATAACTATCCACTTTAACAAAAGTAAAATCACCACTTGACTATTTCCATCTTAGTGATATTGATTTCCAAATGAAGGCACAATGTAATTACATGCATGGTTCTAAATTTTTGTTCATAATGATTAAATCCACATTCTAAGTCTTAAAATACATGGATACAAGTGATAGGTTCAACAAGGTAAATCATCTACTAAACTACCAGAATAGTTCTAGCACTATATCACGAGGAGTGAATAACAATAATTCACATAAATAGTGATAAATAATATTAAATAGTTTTATAATAATATTTTAGCCACATGCTTGTAATACATCCAAGAACTTGTTCTTTTGAGACAACCTTCCACACAAGATAATGATAATATAAGTTTGTAACTCAAGATTAAGGGCATTATTGTTTCATTTGTTCCAATAATAACATTTTCAATTTCAAGCCTACTTAAAATCAATAAGTAGATCACTAAGCAATGTACATACATTAGTATTTAAAGATCAAGTATAAACATAATGAATTATAAAAACACTACTACTCATAGGGTGATTAGAGCCCAATATAATGCATGCTAAAAGAGTAAATACAGTTGGTTAAACTCATAATAACCATACAACTAATATCAAAGATTCCTCAAAGTTCACATCATATCTAAAAATGCCCATATTTCAATGTAACAATATTACAAGACTGCATAAGGTAGTAAAATGAACTACAACATAAAATGAGTAAACAACTACAATCCATCGGTCCAACATCCTATATCAACTAGAAAAAATAAGAGAAGGCTACCAAATGTAATCTAGGTACAACAAAAAAAGGAGGAACACTGCAAGAGGGACACCCCTCAAAACTAGTGCTATATCCCAACCATTGGTGGCCTTTACCACCCCAACCATCAGCTTGGTGGAGGGCTTCAACAACTATGTACTCAAGTGAGGTAAGAAATATACACATAATATTGAGCCACTAGTAAGGACTTATAAAAATGTCAACAAGGATAAAGAAGCAATGTAGAAAGCATAAGACCATAACACACAGCCCATGAGGCTTATCTAAGTGTAAGTAATTAAACATAATGGGTTTTCAACCATAATAGTCAAATTACTCAATAGGTTCAAAGAAGAAAAACTATATCCATCAATAATGATATTTAGGTTATTTTTAGCCTTAGAATATCTAGGTATAGTCAACATTAAAT
This sequence comes from Torreya grandis, assembly GCA_037957365.1. Lineage (NCBI taxonomy): Eukaryota > Viridiplantae > Streptophyta > Pinopsida > Cupressales > Taxaceae > Torreya > Torreya grandis. Next base: position 80,390 of record JARHVA010001893.1, on the reverse strand, counting down.
TTCCTCAAATAATTTAGTAATTTCAAAACTAAAAAATATGAAATCCTTAATCAAGTAATTTGGGGTAAAACAAAAAGTAAACCAAGACTGGTAACTAAAACCTAACTATTTTAGGAAAACACACTCCCAGAATAAGAGTAAAACAAGGATTTATCATTAGCATGGATAAATCAACTTTATTATAAATTGACTTCAATCTTGGAAGGAGATATGCATAGCAATGGGTATGGAATTAAGTGTTAGCCAAGACTGTCTAAAGCATCAATAGAATCATAAATCCAAAAGTCAAAATATATCCCTATTATTTCATAGATAAGTCAAAAATTATCTCAAACATTTATCACAATCCTAAATAATTTAAACTAGGTTATAATTTATTCCCAACACTTTAATAGGTTTTTGTCTTAAACACAACATACCCCTAAGTGGATCAAGTTATAAGTGGTTATAGTTGGACACTGATAGGCTATAAAATAAGTGTAGCCACTGAGAACTTTTAGGGTTACCAAAATTTCATTTCTCATGTTTTAATAACCATCTCAGCATGGTTTAAAGAATAGAATAAAAACATCAAAAGAACCAAAACACAATGGTGTATCCCAAGCCCAAAACGGCCCAATGACCAAATCAAAAGGGTATGAAGTGGGTATTTGTGCCCCCAATCAACATGGAAGGTTGATTTTCACCTATCAACCTTTCCATGAGCTTCCAAAAGTAAAATTGAGTAAGACTCAACAACAAAATCAAATTGCCATACTCTCAAAATAATAGTAGTAGGGGATTTAATTCTCAAAGACTCTAGAAAAGAAATCATCTACCATTTGGAACCAAATGGTCTAGCTAAAAGGAAGTTAATGGCCAAAAAATCTTATCATAGGGAATTAATTTACCAAATGTTTGGGTTTAAATAGGGATTAAGTCTCATAAAAAGAAAAGACCTAGTAAGATTGAATCAATGTACTAGCTTCAATAACAACTTATAAGGGTCTAAATATTTCTAAAAATCAATAAACAACTGGCAATTAAATACCTTACATCACCTTTCTAAGGGAAGGAGAAATGAAAGGCAGCAATTCCAAACTCCCACTCAAATAGAGATCCAATATATAAAATAATAACCTTACCCTAAGTTTAGATTCTATGCCAAAAGCACTGCCCATACTTCAACCCATATCCCTGATCAATGCCTTTGTCATCCTCTCTTGGCATTGAACTCCTCCTCCTTCCTACTACATTCCCTCTTTTCTTCTCATTCCCCCTATCTCCTTCTCCTCCAAACTTCCATTATGCTCTGCATATGCCACACTGTGGTGTCTCCTCTATCATTTCATTCCTTCTCCCTTTGCCATACTCATGCTCGGTCATACCCATGCATTACCCTACCTTCACCCAATCCTCCCATTTTTTTCCTTATGCCACATCAAATGAGGCCCATGTCATCCATCATATCACCATAATGGCATTTTCCTTCAGTCTACACTACCCTCATTTTCTTCCCATCCTCTTATGTCTCACTCCTTCATTTGGTCAATGTCATGTTTGGCGTATGTCGTAAGTCAGGGCATAAATCATATAATATAAAATTATTATTATATAATATAATAATATTAAATAATATATATAATAATATAATATAATGTGTGAATATATGAATAACATAATAATATAAATCACAAGTTAAAAATAATAAAGCAATAAAATATAAGATATAAGATATAAACAATAAAATTTATAAAATAAGATAATAAAATCTATTTAGAAATAATAACAAAATCATTAATCAATAATAATAACATTACTTTTAAAACAACAATAATAAAAAATCCATAAATAATTATTGATACAAAATCTTCAAAATACTTTATCCGTAAAATCATAAATTAATAGTGAAATAATAATAAAATAAAATTATTAACTAAAATAATTATAAAATCAATAAACTATTAAAATGATAATAATAATTATTATTATCAATTCATTAAATTGATAATAAAAGGATTAGCAAATGTCACTAAAATAATATATGATAATAAAATCGTTAAATAATGATAAGTAATAAAATTGCTAAATAATGATCATCAAAAAATGTGAAATTGACCTAAAAATAAAAGTCAATAAATCACAACAATTAGCAAATCCCTAAAGTAGTCAAATCTCTCAAAATTTAATCGACCATAGAGAAGATGTTAAGATGTTACAAGGTCGAGAGGCCCATATGAGTCTAGATGAACCCAAACCAATAGCATAATGGCTAAAAGGTAAGTCACTTTCTTAAGGATTAATCAATCATGACATCCCAGAAAGATAACTAAAATAAAAAAATGGCCTAAATCAAATAAAGACAAGCATGATGAATGATGATACTAGACTAGATAATCCAAATTAGGGAATAAGAACAAAACATTCATGCTCAAAATAGGGTGAGACCAACAACACCAAAAAAGTAATAACATAAAATAATATACATGAAGGTGTCTCAATATTACATAGTACATGTTATATCTATCGGTGTGACATACTGGCTACTCAATCACCCATGATATACCTAAGATGTCCAAACCCAATAGCGAGCCTAGTTCACAACTTGGTACCTACATCCACCAAATAAGACATCAGAAGTACCTAAACATTGTCAATGCGATAATAATAACTCATTATGAAACACTAGACATGAAATAATAAATCAAGTATGATCAAATATAGCTGAGAAGGGTAAGAGTTAGTCCTTATAACCATAAACTCATGCACACCTTGTGAGACATAGACAATAGCTGTAAAATTGATAAATGTTAATTTTCATCAGTGAGACATGATAAAGTAATATCATATAATAATGTAACTAATCTAAAGTAGAATATAACTAAAATAGGATAAAATGAATCCAATGTAAGTAGTAGGTATATACAGATAAACTAAATCTAATGTGAGCCATAATTGTGACATAACATATCACATCAACTATCTATGGTACCTTTATCATAACCATCTAAAATCAAATCCAACATCAATCATCAATAGTTAAAGTGCTATCGTAAACATTTTAAGTAATCCATAATCTAGTATCTACAAGGGGCCTAGTTCATGACATCTTCCCCTCCTTAAAGAGGATCCATCCTGGTGACCATCAATAGTCAAGCATAAATTCTATAGAAAAAGTCTAACAAAATCAATCAATATTGTTATATAATCACTCCACTCATTATGGGGTGGTAATGTCTCATCGACATCTTATAGGTATTCCTATCTACTATCATCAGATCAATGACATTATCCAATGTATTAGGCCAATCAATGGTCTCCTTCCCATCTTCACATGTCCTTCAATGATAATTAAGGGGGAAAATAACACTTATACAACACTATCATAGTAGAAAATTCCACCAAATCTCACTTGGCTAGAAATTTTCTATTCTTATACCTTAAAAATGCCATCAAAACCATTAAAATCAGCTTAAAACAAGATACAATAGGTTAACTAAACCTAAATTACCTTCATCAGTCAGTAAAAATCTAAGGTAAAAGCTATTAATCTCAATATAACACTATTATTATGACCATCCATCCATTTATAAAGGTGGTCACAAGGCATCACGAGAATACCATGCCCCCAAACATAATAGCTAACACTCACCTTAATAAGCTTCCTAGCAAGGGTACTAACAACACTACCAAGTAGGAAGGTACAACTAAGTAACCATAAGACAAAGAAAAAATGGTGTCTAAACTAGATTCACAATCTGAATATGTAACTTAACTAGAGCTAATGTCACTTGTGTTAATAAACATAGACCTGTAACATGAGGTCAACAACATACAATCATCCAATCTTATAGGATTGTAACCAAAGTATAAACCAAGAGTGGAAATCTTCTAATAAAACATTATACCACATGCATAATCCTAAGAGCAATCATCAAATAATGTCATATCACAATGGCAATAATACATACTATTATGGTTACTTTATTACATCATCAACCATTTAGGGGTTAGTGCAGCATCCCACACTAACCACATTGAACCATGGAGAATCCATACCATGCATCACATACAACATAAAGGCTTACAACATGTTCTCTAATACACACATGATCTTGCATGATGGTCTAGGGATACCAATCCCACCATCCAAAAATAGCCATCTGAGGGCATCACCCAACTTTCATCACTATATCCAAGATTCAAGTGGGTACCTAGGATTTTAAACACCACCTGATCAGGGCTTAGTGCTACTCTATCTGAGCATAAAATTAACATACATTCTAGTAATTCTTCTAAATAAAACATTAACATTCATCCCAAAATATTTCCAATATGTATAATAATAACAATACCTTAACCAAAGCATGTTTTCACCTATATGCCAACACATGCATTCATCTCAGCAAGTACCACCTTGTCGATTTGCATAAATGTCCATGTTTATAGGATTAGTTAGTGTTTCACAAGGTAAAAACAATAAAACTTCACAATGGTTTATTTTACTATAAACTCCAAGAGGCAGATAAAGGAACACTAAATCTATAAAGTGACTATTATACACTAAGATCCCATGGCCAATTCATGGCACACATGATGTGCACTCTGAGTGAATCAAGTGGCTACTTATGTAAAGGTAAAAATTAGATTTTTATCCTATGAGAGACTCCACTTCATATCCCGTACCCAATCAAAATCATTATGGATGTAGTGTTTCTCTACCCTCTACCTCATACTTGCATCAATACTTAATGTTAGAGTAGTGAATGTGGGATTACACAACATAATACAACATTATGCCTTGGTAATTTAATCCAATAGAAGCTGGTTTCATGTATAAAAACACATCACATGAGTGGTATACAACCATATTACCACATACCAATTTATTAACAACACAAGGCCACATCTATTTCCAACTCATGTACATAAAATATTCATAGAACTATTTTAATACATAGATCAACATAAAGTTCACATGATTGATTTAAAAAAGGTGAAAGATCACTTTACACAAGTAATTTACCATCATTTATGTGTTCAATCATTAACACATATAACCATGTATGCAAAATTCTCATACAACAATGTTGATATCAAGAAGATAAAATGAAAAACTACAAGGTTAGATACATAGACATAGGGTGTAAAAGATATCAATTTTTATGAATTGGCATAATCAATGAAATCTAAAAGTTCATACAATAAAGTTGGTATCAAAACAAGTATATGAAAGTCCACAAGGTCAACTGTATGCACTAGTATAATAAGGACACAAATTTACATGATTTATCAAGATCAATGAAAAGTAATAATTATACAACACGTAACACTTAATGTGTAAAGAGCCACATAAAAATAGGTCACACATAAATGATTTAGATGTTAAATAATTATGCAAAGGTACATTCACATCACAATAAATAATGCATATGGAAGTGAAGCACAAAGGTTCATGACTCACATCGGGTCACTCAGTGTCTATATGTCATCTAAATGATACCAAATAACCATAATAAAATACACATAATCATCCCTAGGGATCTCAAATCTTGATCACCTTCTTCTTAGAAAGGTTATTTTTCAACAAAGCCTAATATCTATCTCCATGAGTTCCAAAAAAATTACCATCAATGTTTGTACATCATGGGTAGATGGATCACGCTAATTGATGGAAATAATAGATCCCTAAAAATCTCTTACCTAATCAAATCAGCCACACTCACCTGCTGACCCTCCAGGCTCATGCCACACCACTAAACCTCCCAAAACATTATACCTTGGCATCATTAGATAGCTTGCCCATAAAAAATATCAATGGTCATTAAGATATTATCTCATGATTCCAATAACAAGATTACATCACTATTCTTCTATTTGACTTAATCCAACAATTCAAAGGTTAAACAATAATTCTCACTTGGATGCAAAAATCACTTTTGGGAAAGGGTGGACTTAGCCAAGGCATGAGGTGAATGCTAAAACTACCATGGAAATTGCAATTTTTCACAATCAATAAGTTCAACTGAACTTCACAATAAAGATCCTCATAGATGCAGGGCATATCTATATCACAATAGACATCCCATGAGTATCAAAACATAGCTAGAATTTCAATTAAGCATCCTCATGAGTGCATAACTCAGTTGAAATTAGTTAAACGTCCCCATGGATATCACATATCCATGGTCAACATGACAACCTCATAAAAACTCCTCTACCTATGATTAAACAACCATCACTGATGAAAACACATTTATGATTAGAACAACATCATGAATGTAAAATAGGTAAATAAATGTTCCTACATGATTATTTATTTTTTGGCCCTTAGAGTTATGAAGCCACATGTTCCACTATCTAACTCAAATAGATTGAATACATAAATAATATCAAGCTCATGATATAGCTCAGGATACTCCCTCAAAGTGGAGATCCCAAGTCTCACTGATTTACCCAAGTAAATTTGACACCTTCACCAACATAGCTTTTTAGGTTTGAGCTCAACCTTTGGTCTTCTCAAGGTCAAGATGTTTAAATCATCTACTGATGACTCACCCATACAAGTAAACAATAGATATTGAATATTATTTCCTCAATTCTAAGGTGAAATGATTATCACTAGGAGTCCATTGACTTGCCCATACTAGTCAATGGTTGACTAGTGACATTGACCCCAAATGTAACTAATGAGGGAAGGGTTGACCCAACCAAAGCTATAGGTAAGCATCACAAGATCACTTTCATAAATTCATTACCACATACACACACACACACATACATTTCATAATATAGGAACTTTACAACACTTTAGGCTTGTATAAGAAAATCACTAATCAACTCATCCAAGAGGTTAAGTGACTTTATAAGGATCACAATATAGCCTCCTCAAGCAATTAAGACATATAGTAGTCTATACCAAGCACACACATACAGACTAGCCAAATAAGCCTCCATAATGATAGGTATATCTACTTTAGGTGTAATTACAACCACTCAAGTACATTATGCAAACATATACACAACCATGTTAAATCTCAACCAACTTTTCGAGCACATGCCAAAAATTAACTCAATGTGTCAAACTAAACAAAAGATTTAAGCATAGGCTCTAATACCAAATGAAACAAACCCAATATTTTGTAAATGTTATCTATCAAAGTTCATAATGGAACATAAAAAGGTCCCACTACATAAATTAATGAAGTACAAAGTATCCTAGTAACCCTACAAGAATTACAAGTAACTCATAACCAGCATCCCAAGGGTAATTTTATAATAACCAGAATGGAATTAGACGTATCCAAACATGTCAAGTTAGCCAATCAATATATAGTAATTAGGATAATGTATATGAATTATAATATTAAAAAATTAAGTTGGATGACATTACACCCATAAGCGCCCTATGGAGTACACATATAAGTGGCATTTGGAAATAGTTACTCCCCATGCTACAAGATCACTTGTCATGATACAAAATCACTTGTTTGCTACAAGATCACTATCTAAAGGTACAACCATAGGGGTTACACCCGTAAATTTTGATTAAAAATCCTTTAGTTAATCTATCATGTTATTAAATGAACATAGGTATTTATACCATTCATAAAAAAACATGCATAAGCCCATGCAAGTTCATTATTTAAGTAGTCTCAGGCAACGACTTATGTGTTTGTAAAAGAAGATTATGATTTAGCAAATAATTGCCAAGGTGGACTATTTAATCACATAATCATGTGTTAACATTATAGTTTCCATATCTTACTAATTCTCATCCTAATTATGGGATTATTCTACAATCATAATGTTTATTCATGTTTTAATAATTACCACATAAGGTATATCAAAAATTTCATTAATAAGGTACATTTATAAATTTAATCATGAATATCAACTAAACCAATGACTATTTATCCACATATAATCATCAATGACAATATATCCAACTTCCTTTTAATCATGATTTTCACTATAACCATCTAAATTACTAGACTCTTAGAATTTGTGTCATATATCTAAATCACTATAACACCAAGAATGGTATAATCCATAATCTATAATGTGGTCCACCTATGATGAACATTAATCTAGATTACTTCATTTCTTAAGCAATAGAAGTAATCCACTTAAATCATATTACAACCCATTCAAATAAATAGCATAAAAGTATAAGGCACAAAGTTCATAAATCATTAGGTAAGTCCCCATTATATTCGTTATTAAGTCAAGAGGATTATTATGGAATAACCAATAGTTGATTGTTCTTTTAATGACCCATAAAGTTTACATCAATATAGTTGGACCAATAAAGACCTTAGTCATCAATATATAATTAGAAATATAGTACTTAAAATATTTCCTGTTATTCCCGCCATGGGAGATCATAAATATTTACTCAAGAACATGTTTGTACACTCATTGAATCATCTTTACTAGGAACTAGTTATAACATAACTATCCACTTTAATAGAAGTAAAATCATCATTTGACTATTTCTAGCCTAGTGATATTGATTTCCAAATGAAGGCACAATGTAATGACATGCATGGGTCCAAATTTTTACTCATCATTATTAAATCTACATTCTAAGTCTTAAAATACATGGATAGAAGTGATAGGTTCAACAAGGCAAATCACTTACTAAACCATCAGAATAGTTCCAACATTATATCACAAGGAGTGAATAACAATAATTCACATAAACAATGATAAATAATGTTAAATAGTTTTATAAGAAGATTTGAGCCACAATTTTGTAATATATCCAAGAACTTATTCTTTTGAGATAACCTTCCACACAAGATAATGATGATATAAGTTTATAACTCAAGATTAAGGGCATTATCATTCTAGTTGTTCCAATAATAACATTTTCAATTTCATGCCTACTTAAAATCAATAAGTAGATCACTAAGCGATGTACTTACAATAGTATCCAAAGATCAAGTATAAACATAATGCATTCTAAAAACCTACCACTCATAGGGTAATTAGAGCCCAATATAATGCATGCCAAAAGAGTAAATACAGTTGATTAAACTTATAAGAATCATACAACTACTATCAAGGATACCTCTAAGTCCACATCATATCTAAAAATGTCTATATTTCAACTTAGCAATATTACAAGATTGCATAATGTAGTAAAATGAACTACAACATAAAATGAGTAAATAACTACAATCCATCAGTCCAACATCCTATATAAATAGGTAAAAATAAGAGGAGGATACCAAACTCAATCAAAGTACAATAATGAATAAAGATGAGCAATGTAATAGGGACAACCCTCAAAACTAGCCCTATGAGCCCAACTATTAGTGGCCCTTACCACCCCAACCATCAGCTTGGTGGAGGGTTTCAATAACCAGGTACTCAAGTGGGGTAAGAAATATAAACACAATATTGAGCCACCAGTAAGGACTTATAAAAACATCAACAAAGACAAGGAAGCAATGCAAAAAACATAAGACCATAATACTCATCCCAAGAGGCTTATCTGAGCATAAGTAATTAAACACAATGGGTTTCCACCCATAATAGTCAAATTACTCAATGGGTTCAAAGAAGAAAAACCATATCCATCAACAATGTGATTTAGGTTATTTTTAGCCTTAAAATATCTAGATATAGTCAACATTAAATTTCCTTGAGTAATTCAATAATTCCAAAACCAAAAAATCATAAATCCTCAATCAAGCAATTTGAGGTAAAATAAATAGCAAATTGAGGTTGGTAACTACAACCCAACTGGTCTAGGAAAACACACTCCTAGAATAGGATTAAAACAAGGTTTTACCATTAGTATGGATAAATCAACTTTATTATAAATGGACTTCAACCCTAAATGTAGATGTGCATAACAATGGGTATGGCATTAAGTGATGGCTAAGACTATCTAAAACATCAATAGAATCATAAATCTGGGAGTCAAAATATATTTGTATTATATCATAGGTAAGTCAAAGATGCTCTCAAACATTTATCCCATTCTAAATAATTTAAATAATGTTCTAATTTAGTCCCAACACTTCTAACAAGGTTTTGTCTTAAACATAGCATACCCCTAAGTGCATTGAGTTATAAGTGGTTATAAATGGACACCAATAGATTATAAAATAAGTGCAACCATTGGTAACTTTTAGGCTTCCCAAAATTTTATTTCTCATGTTTTAATAACCAGTTGGGCATGGTTTAAAGAACATAATAAAATCATCAAAAGAACTAGAACACAATAGTGCATCCTAGACCCAAAACAACCATACAACTAGATTATAAGGGCATAAAGTGGGTATTTATCACCCTAATCAACATGGAAGGTTGATCTAAGCCTATTAACCTTTCCACATGCTACCAAAAGTAAAACCCAACAAGATTCAATAGCAAAACCAAATCACCATCCTCTCAAAATAATAGCATTGGGGGATTCAATTCTTAAAGCCTCTAGAAAAGAAATCATCTACCATTTGTAACCAAATGGTTTAGCTAGAAGGAACTTAATAGCCATAAAATCTAACAATGGGGAAATAATTTATCAAACATTTGGGTTTAAACATGGATTAAGTCTCATAAAAATAAAATACCCATCAAGATTGGATTGATGTTCTAGCTTCAATAATGACTTATAAGGGTCTAAATATTTTTGAAAATCAATAAATAGCTAGCAATTAAATACCTTACATCACCTTTATAAGGGAAGGAGAAATGCAATGTAATAATTCCAAACTCCCACTCAATCAAATTTTTAATATAGAAAATAATAACCTTACCCCAAGTTCAGATTCCACGCCCAAAATGCTTCCCATACTTCATCCCATATACCTAGTCAATGCCTTCATCATCCTCTCTTGACGTTGAAATCCTCCTCATTTTTGCATTCCCTCTTTTCTTCTCATTCCCTATCTCTTTTTCCTCTAAACTTCCCTTTTACTCTGTATACACCATACCATGGAATCTCCTCTACCATTTCCTCCCTTTGCCCTTTGCCATACTCATGTTAAGTCATACCCATGCTCTGCCATGCCTTCACCCTATCTTTCCCTCTTTTCCTTATGTCATGCCAAACCAGGCCCATGCTATCCATCCTATCGGCATAATGGCATCTACCTATAGTCCATGCTACCTTCATTTTCTTCCTATCATCTTCCATCTCACTCATCCATCTAGTCAATGACATGCTTGGTGTATGTTGCAAGTCAAGGCATAAAATCATATAATATAACATTATTATTTAATTTAATATAAGTAATAATAATATTAAATAATATACATATATATAATAAAATAATATAATATATGAATAATATAATAATATAAATCACAAGTTAAAAAAAATAAAGTAATAAAATAAAAGATATAAATAATAAAATTTATAAAATAAGATAATAAGATAATAATAAAATCTATTTATAAACAATAACAAAATCACTAAATCAACAATAATAACATTACTTTTTAAAAAACAATAAAAAAAACTCCATAAATAATTATTTATGCAAAATCCTCAAAATACTTTATCTGTAAAATCATAAATTAATAGTGAAATAATAATAAAAGAAAATCATTAACTAAATTAATTATGAAATCAATTAACTATTAAAATAATAATAATAATCAATTTTTTAAATCGATAATAAAGGGATTAGTGAATGTCACTAAAATAATATATGATAATAAAATCATTAAATAACAATAAGTAATAAAAATCGCTAAATAATGATCATTGAAAAATGTGAAATCAACCTAAAAATAAAATTCAATAAATCGCAATAATTGGAAAATCCCTAAATTTGTTGAATCTCTCAAAAGTTAATAACCACAGAGAAGATGTAAAGATATTACAAGGTCGAGAGGCCCATACGGGTCTAGATGAACCCGAACCAATAGCATAACGACTAAAAGTTAAGTCACTTTTTTAAGGATTAATCATCAAATGATCATGACACCCTTTCAAGATAACTAAAATAAAAAATGTCCTCAATCAAAGAAAGACAAGCATGAGGAATGACAATGCGAGACTAGATAATCCCAATTAAGGAACAAGAACAAAACACTCATGCTCAAAATAGGTGAGACCAATAATACCAAAAAAGAAATAACACAAAATAATATACATGAAGGTGGCTAAATATTACATAGTATATTCTATACCTATCGATGTGACATTATAACTGCTCAATCACACATGATATACCTAGGATGTCCAAACCCAATACTGAGCCTAACTCATGGCCTGGTGCCTACATATACCAAATAAGACATCTATAGTACATGAATGTTGTCAATATGATATTAATAACTTAGTATGAAACACTAAACATGAAATGATAAATCAACTATAGCTGATAAGGGTAAGAGTTAGTCTTGATAACCATGAACTCATGCATTCCCTACGAAGCACAAATAATAGTTGTAAAAGTTATCAATGTCAATCTACATTAGTAAGACATGATAAAAGCAATATCATACAATAACATAATTAAGATAAAGTATCATATACATAAAATAATATAAAATGAATCCAATGTAAGAAGTAGGTATGTCATGATACACTGGATCGGATGTAAGTAGTAGGCATGTCATGATACATTGGATCCAATGTGAGCCACAACCGCAACATAATATATCACATTAGTTATCCTTGGTACCTACACCATAACCATCTAAAATCAAAGCCAACATCAATTGTTAGCAATCAAAATACTATCAAAAACATGCTAAGTAATCCATAATCCAATATCTGGAAGGGGTCTCATGGTTAGTTCATGACAACGTCATTAAATATTTTGAGTATTTGTAAAATCGGTTACATGAGTTATGAATTCTCAATAGAAAGTATGTTCAATCTATTGAACCTCTCAATGTCTATCAAGATCACATCAAAATAAAATACAAAAAGAATATTTATAATTAATAATTTAAAATTGAGGATTTAGTGCTAAAATAAAATCAAAAAATACTAACATAAACAAAGATACCAAGGCTAAATTAAAAGTCAATTGGTTAGGTCCATTCATCATTACTGAAAAGGTGGGTACAAGAGATTATCATCTAAATACACTTGAATGGAAAATAGTTAATAATCCTATGAACAAAACACACTTACACTTATACTTTAAATTAAGAAATTTATTCCAATTTAATATTTAAAAAAAATCAAATATTGTAAAAATATAAAAATATTTAAAATATTTAAAAAAAATCAGGTTTGAGCATGACATGAGATGCTAGTTCACTTCTTTACATGTGTTATTTATCACATATTTTGGTATAGAATATTCTTTCCTTTTATATACACACGTGTTTCACAAGGTATATGAGTGTGATGTAGGGCAGACATTATACATGGACTCCTAGATGATATATTCCCTTCTACCTAGTAGTCATGCCTATGTTGGGGGCATTTAATTCAACATGTTACATTATAACATGTTATATTTATTTATGACCTCAAATTCAATATTGAGCTACATAGCTTACAAGATTCTTGGTAATTACTCATATCTAACATTGTGCGACATGCATATGTAACTTTTATATATTATGGCATTGATACATTTGGAAATAATATACTAGTTTTCACTTGTTCTATTTTTTTAATGGTATTTAATTTTGTTGCATGATAAGATATACATTTCTTGCTTATTATGTGTGGCCCTTGGCCCTTGTGTGTAAATTTATTGAACATATCTATGAGATATTTACTTGGTATGTGTGACATTTGATCATTTTCATTACAAGTGACCCTTGTCCTTATGTGTTCAATATTTTCTTATATGACATTTAAACATGTCCTTGTATGCAACCCTCATCTTTATTGTATGTCATTGAGTGACATTATTCTATGTTCTACGTGTGCACTTATTGATCTTGATTAATGGTGTCATGATACATATCATTCAATTTTACAAATGGTTAGTTTATTGTATGTTTCATTGTTATATGTATCTAGACATGACATAGAACAAGGTTCAAATATACAAAATATAAGTTTTTCAAATATTCAAAGTAATTAAAATCAAATTCTAAAATAAAGTACAGGTTTTCAAAAACCAAAAATGACTCAAAAATGATATACATGATATAAATATTATGGAGATTTATGGCATGCATATGCTCACTTTTAAGAGACTCAAAGTACATAAACATACACTCTTAAGTTCATATGTATGGGCATATGTAAAATAGTTACAAGATCAGAGCTACAAGTTATGTATAAGCATAAAACATTATATATCATTTGCACATAATTTAAGGGGATTGATACTCATTTATTCTCATTCTTATTAAAAATTTCAAAGTTTTAAAGTTTTGAAAGTTCAAAGTTTCAAAATTATAAATTATAAATTCAAAGTCAAAATATTCATTTCAAAGGAAAATATTTGAGCAATGTCACCATGATGGGGGAATGAATATTATTTATTCTCTTTTAATCATGCAAAGAGAGTATAGATCCATGTATAGTTTTTTTGTTCCAAATATATGTGGGTGATGTACATTCAAGTCTACTAACACTGAATGGGTTTGGCATCACTTTGGCTTGGCATCAAGTTTAGTGAAGTGTTTAATCCTATAACTTTGATTGTAGGATATAGGGTTTGTTGTATTTAACACACCTCACCTTGGTATGTTTATTTTTAAAAATGGGTACCCCATTTATTTTTATATGACGTATATTTTATTTAGGTGTGTATAAGCCTTATTATCTAAAATATCTTGATATTTTAGACATTAAGTTATATTTTGATTATCATGCACCTATTTTCATTTGAAACAACTTATTGAAACTAATATATTAATTAAAATTTGTAAGAATTTCTACATATGATAGGTATTCAGATTGGCTTATTTAGATTATTTTCATTTGGAATATTTTTGTTTTGATACTTTTGGTCTTATGAAACTATTGGTCCGCAAAATTCTTTTTAGGGATTTTTTCTTTGGATCATTTGTTATTTTCAAAAAAATTCTCTTCAACAATTTTCCTTCAAAAACTTTGGTCTTCAAAAGGTTTTGATTATTTAGATATGGTCTTCAAAAACTTTATCTTCAAGAACTTTTCATTAGAAACTTTATCTTTATTAACTTTATTTTTGTCAAAAACTTTCTTTTAGACAAATTCATTCAGAAGGTTTACATTCGGTAACTTTCATTTATAAGATTTACTTTAAAAACTTTCTCATTGAAGGCTTGCATTTGGAAGGTTTACATTTGGTAAATTTCATTTGGAATATTTACTTTAGAAACTTTCTCTTCAGTGACTTTCATTTGGAAGGTTTATCTTTGATAATTTTCTATGCAATAACTTCCTCTCGAACGATAATCTCTCTAAAGAAAACTTAGTCTTCTAGAACTATTCCTTCAGTTATTTTTGGATAAATTCTTTCAGAAGAAATTTCTTTAAAATATTATTTGATTTTAGGGGCCTATTATTCCTGAAGACAAATTTTGACTTCCCTGACTAAACCAAATAATGATAAATGTCAAAAGGAAAAGTCAACACCATGGAACCCTAAATGAACAAGCATCTTACATGGAATGTACACTAGGACTAGGTGGTTAAGTTTAAATTGAATGAAGGTGATGAGCTCATAGACATTGGTCTCTAATGGTGAACAAAATGGAATGAATGTATAAAGCTATAACATTGATCCCCCAACCAAGTTTATTTCATTCAATTTTCAAGAGCTCAAATAAACTTAGCCTTCTGCAATCTTAAAATCCCTAGATGTGACTAGAACAAAATACAAATCACATAATTACATTTTTGCACTATTATTTTTGAATCAAGAATCATACCAGCATCCATCAACCAACCATAGAGCCTTCATCTAGGTCATAAAAGGGACCCTCAAGACCATCTAGGTTTTCCATCAAGGACTCTATTAAATATTTAGACATGCATTTTGATGTAACTATATTCGATGGCCTCTATCCTAATTATTTATCTTTATAGGAGGTCATATATAACATTAATTCATTTGATTTTAAAGAAGACATATTGGCCAAGGAGAAATAACTTATATTAGACCTGATCCCATTCAAGGGACATGCCATTCACTACACAATTATCAAGTCAAAGGTCATTCCATGTACAAACTTGATCTTGAGCTTATTCTTCAAAGCTATAACTATAGATAATGGTTATCTATACTATGTTCACAACAATATAGCTATGTCATACATATTTGGAGATGCATTCATGATGTATTTAAGACTCCCTATCCCATATATTACATTTGACTTACATACTATAGTCACTTAGAATAAAAATAATAGTGTGGAGAGAGTAGTAGGTAAGTGGCTTATCTCAGCTGAGACATTCATTTTCAAGGATCATATTAAGAATTCTATCCCTATCACCTATTTTTAGGAGGGGAATTCACATAGGCATGGCATTGTTGAATTGACTCTTCAGCAACCTGAGTGTGCACTTCCTACATCAAGAATGGGTACCCCTAATAGACCTTCTCATTACTTCAGAGTGCACCTAAACATTAGGTAAATTCATTATTTCCCACCTAAAAGAACAAATTTTGCACAAAGATAAGAGTCCCCAAGGGGAAATTTTTTATATGATGTCATACCTACTAGATGTAGTCATGGTAATAGTGTACAGGCATAATGGGGTTCTATGGAGTCCCATCCCTAATGATATTAAGAGAAAAATATGTGACTTTTATTCTTTTTTTCACATATACACATATGTTAGAAACATCACCAAAATTTTAGAGGACCTCTACCCTCAAGTTTGGATGATCATTCATGGCCAACCTATGGATAAGATTTCACCTAGTATTGCGAAAACACTCACCAATATGGGAAACTATTGGCTCTACCCTTATTACACCATCATCATGGTTGATGGTCATAAGGTGGACCCTCTTTATCTTTCCATGTTCATTCCGAACAATGTGGACAAACAATAAATTGCCTTCTAGATATAGAATGTATAAATGAGGATCTAACAAAAAATAAAAAGGGCACTTTCCACACCTCCCATATCACTATTGGGAGGATGTAGTATAATTTTAAGAAGCATTTCATGGAATCTAGGAATATGAGGAAAGCATATGCATTGGCTGCTCTTCCCCATAGGCAATGGGACCCCCATGGGAGATTCCATGAAAATATCCATAGCCTAGGCATCTCATATTAAATGAGCCATTTGACCATTACTTCATCTTTCTTAATGCCAAGAATGATGAGTCAGTAAAAAAAGAGGAGTGAAAGTGGACTTGACAAAGGACTTATTGAGGTTGAAATTTGACCCCTCCCTTACACTAAACCAAGATAAATTCAAGATCCCACCACCAAGAGGATGTAGATCCTTTGACTTCTAGAGTGGTAGGCCATACCAACAACTAGCAAACTATGAACAAGATCCCCAACATCTATATGTGTCTCAAGAAAAACCACAAGAGTAAGAGGAGCTGGTAGGGGAAGCATTAATGGATCAATAACATGAATAAAATCTAGAGCTATAAGAGATACCTACTTTTACACAAGAAGAAAAGGAACAGACTCCTCCAGTTCAAACATTAGTTATTGAACTAAGGAGAGTTAAGTAGAAATTAGTAGAGGAGTTGACATAAGAAAAGGGAAGCACAAGTAGGAAAGATACAAAAATAATTTTCTTGGATTTTTTTAATGAGGAATAAATGGAACCTATTATGGCAGCCTTAACAACCCTAACGTCTAACATGACTTTCTTCCCTCTTCCCCAATAGGTGACTATTGCACAAGCTAAGAAAATGACATGGTGTTATCAAAGGAAACCAAGAGGGGAGATACCTCAAACCCCATCCATAGAAACGCTTAGATAGGAACAACCTTAATTGAAATGAGATCCAAGTCAAGAGGTTGATTAGGAAGAATTATATCAAGCCAAGGTCTTGAGCTTACAAGCACTAAAAGAAAAGGTACCCCTTAGCGGTGATTCATCTAGTAAGGGTGCTCTCTTTACTTCAGCCTTATTCATATTTCTTATAATGTCTTTACATGTTGATTTTACCATGCCTATCTATTTTATTCCAATTTCATTCATTTACAATTACTCTCTATTGGTCTTCTTTTCATGCACCCAACCTCTACTTTTCTAATTCTTCGACCATTACCCCTATAGTCTCTAATACTACAGTTTATTTTCCTTTGGTCTCCATCCCTTCAACCATAGTTATTTCCATCCCATCCACCTCTAATCCCACTCTTGTATTTTCCACTTCTATTTCCACATCCATTAGCCAACCCATCCCTCAAATTGTTGCCTCCTCTACCCAATTGGTTTTACCATTGCCTTCTTCAACACCAGTCCAAACCACAATAGTAGTAATGACTAAGAAGGACCAAAAATAGAAACCAATATATTTTATACACCCCATGCCACAATTTGGGAACATAGACTAATCTAAAATAATTTGGCCCTCAATGCCCAAACCCTCAGTCAAACCTAAAAATGATCCTGAGGAGCATACACAAATAGAAGCTCAACCATCATATCCTATAAAACTTACTATTCCATATTGAACTAAGGAGTTACTGTTAATCATAAGATTATATTGAGTGTGGGGGTGAATCATTATAACATAATATTTTAATCTTTTAAATTTAATCAACCATAACAACCATAAATATTCAAGATTTAGCAATTAATAACACAATAAAATAAAGTATTTAAGTGGAAACCCTTTTGAGAGAAAACCATGATAAAATATTGCTTATATAATATATATATATATATATAACTCTTTTACAATGTTTGTAGTCACCAACTTACTAGAGACACCAAGCACTAACTCAATCAATTTGTGAGTACCTACCCACTAGAACACCGATCCCTTTTGCCAAGCATCAGCCTAGCCAATTCTTGAGCACTAACCCATAAGATCACCAACCCCTAGACTATGAGGCACTTAACCCAAGCCCAATTGATTTCACCATCTATGGTTGCTTTGCTTTTCTTACACTTTCTCTCTCACTAATTTTATAATATACTTTCTTCTCTCCTCTCTTCCTTGTTTATTACACTTATATGATATTTAATCAAATAGAATGCTTGTAATACATCCACATCTCTTCTCCCTTATATAACTTTTAAAGGATGTGTCCCATCCAAGAGCCACCTCTTAACTAAAAGATGTGACTATTGAAATTTCCATCAACATTTTCATCAACATTTCAATCAATAATTCCATTGAAATTTATGTTCACTTCCAGCAACAATTCTATTTGACATCTCCATTCATATATGTTACAATTTCTTTGACATCAATGATAATTATTCCAAAAATCTCGCCTTTTGTAATTGATGGCAATCCCCATGAATTAGTATATGAAATCTCCCTTGTTTTGGTTCTCCTCCTTTGCTCCCCTTATCTTCAATTCTCCTCCTTTGACATCAATGGAAAAGGGTAATACACCCTGCTCCCCTTGAGTTGATGCTTCTTCTCATAGTCACTAGGAAAAAAATATTATCTTCTTCTACCATCTTTGTTACAATCTCAAATTTATTTTATACCACTTATTTTAATATCTTATTTTATTGTTCCTCTTCATAGCATCTTTCCACTATACACATCATATCTCTCTTGCTTTAACATGATTTATATTGTCATTTAGCCTTGTGCTTTATGTTCCATCATGTCTTTTCTGTCATTGTTCCTTGTGCCTTTTGCATAATCACATATTACTCATTTTAGTTGTTGAGTTGTTATATTTGCTTCCAAACATGAATAAATTCTCTTTTTATTTTGGTTTAGGCATCTTCTTTCTTATTCTGGTCTATAGGATTACTTCCACATTATCTCTCTATATGTCCATACTTATTACAATTATAACATACAATGTCTTTTGACAATGGAGTAAATGAATTTATACTTGGGAAACCATATGAATCTTTGTTTTCATTCCAACCATGCCCATTCCTCTCATGTCCTTCACTTGTGCCATAGTTCCATGCATACTCATTTCTTTGTTGCCCATTCCTCTTATCTACATTTTTACCACAATTCCATACATATCCATTCCTTGTCTCTTACACTCCTTTGCTTTATGAACAAAAATGTTTTAATTAAAGTAATAGCCATTAAATAATCCTTGGTACCTATCAGATTATTTTGGTAAGAATGATCTTCTATCATGCCAATGATTCTTTCCTTTATCTTCTAATTACAAAACTTCATTCTTTAGGGAAGTATTCTCCTCTATCTTCATAATTTTAGCAATTTTAACATCATCCTTAGTAACCTTTTATTCATATCCATATCCAAGACCTGACTTATCAAATAATGACCTCTGATGATCTAGAATCTCATCTAGAACCTTGGTGCTTTTATTAAATCTTAAGTTGCTTATCAAATTAATGCTAGAATTCTCTGATTCCTTTCTTAAATCAATAATCTTGGATTCAAGCTTAGCAATATTTTCCTCTTTTGATTTTAGTTGATCTCTTATTACCTCCTCAATTATTTTTGCCTCTTCTAATTAATTTTTTAGAATGGTATTGATCTTTTTAAGACTCTTCAAATCTTTGAGATATGTTCATTTTCAAATTTCAACCTTCTTCTTCATATTTCTAAAGCTACAATTTTTCTTCAAATTATTTTTCTTAAGCCTCTTTATTTCATTCAATGCATAGACAAGTTCTTCTTCCAGATCCACTTCTCCTTCATCTGCAAGATTATATTCCTCTTCTAGAAACATTTGGTCTTCATCATTATTTTTTACTATTACCATGAAAATAGTTTATTCTTTGTCACTCTCTGAAGTACTATTATTACTCTCTTGTTTTGAGATACTCTCCTTAATGTAAAGGCTTTTCTTATATCTGTCAGAGTTTTTCTTTCTTTATATTTACCTGGATTATAGTTCCTTTTGTATGAATGTTTGCTCTTTCCTACCTTAGCATGTTCTTCTTCATCACTAATATCATCTTTTACATGAGGACACTTAGCAATGAAATTCCATATCTCACCATAATTGAAACATTTTAAAGGAAGCTTACCTTTATACTTGCCAAATCCCTTATTAAAATTTCTCACAAAAAGAGATTCTTCTTCTTTTGATCCATCACTTGACTCAGGTTTTGCATTTTTTACTTTCTTTGAAGCTTTGATGGTTGCTTTGTGCTTTGAAATTTTTTTTACTTCTATCCTCATTTCATATGATGTGAATATTCCATGTAATTAATCCATCTTCAATGTGTCCAAGTCCTTCATTTCTTTAATAGCTGAGACTTTCACAACATAACCCATAGGAATTGACCTTAGTAATTTAAGTACTATTTTTGATTCTTCTATTTTATCACCTAACCCTTTGATCATGTGGACTATCTCATCCACATGGAGAAGATAGGCTACAATGTTTTCTTCATCTTTCATATTAAGACTTTTAAACTACCTTCTATGTGTTTGAAGCTTTTCCTTCTTGACCTTGTCATCACCTTCATAGATATTCTAAAGTTTGTCTCATATATATTTTGCTGACACACAATGTATTAATTTTATGAACTTTGATTCTGATAAGACACATAAAATGGCATTCATCACTTTTACATTATTCTCACATGCCTTTTTTCCATCCTGATTCATTTGTTGATTTGTTGATGCTATGTACCCTATCACTACTGATAACCAAATATCAAACCATAGAGCCATAAGATATGTTCTCATCCTTATACTCAAAAAAGCATAATTTGTTTCATTAAACAATGGTGCTTTATTTTTAAAGAAACCATCCTGACCTTGATGACTAGTTATGTGTGCTCCCAGGATCTACCTTCCAATGGTTAGACTGATTCTAAAGGAACCACTCTTATACTAATTTTTAAGCATAGGATTATACTAATAGAGACACAAATCCCCAAAATAAGTACCAACTCAATCAATTTGTGAGTATCCACCCACTGGAGACACTGATCCCCTTTACCAAGCACCAACCTGACCAATTCATGAGCACTGACCCACAAGAGCACTAACCCTAGACTATGAGGCACTGACCCCAATCCAATTTTATTCTACCATCTATGATTGTTTTGCTTCTCCTACACTTTCTCTCTCACTGATTTTCTAATATACTTTCATTTTTCCTCTCTTCCTTCTCTCTCACACTTATATGATCTTCAATCAAATTGAATGCTTTTAATACTTCCACATATCTTCTCCCTTATATAAATTTTAAAGGATGCATACCATCTAAGATTCACCTCTTCAATAAAATATGTGGCCATTGACATTTTTATCAACATTTTTGTTGACATTTCCATCAACAATTTTGTCAACATTTATATTCACTTCTGATAATAATTTTGGTCACTTCTAGAAATAATTCCTTTTGACATTTTCATTCATATCAATTATAATTCCTTTGACATCAATGAAAATTATTCCAACAATTAGGATATTCAGCTTCTAAGAGGCCTGATCTAAATATTGTTAAGCTTCCAACTATAATCTCACTTTTTGAAAAAGCCATTACCTCGATCCAGAGGGTCAGAAAAAGAAATATTAAGGATAGTTTTGGGAGAGGGTTGATTTTGGAGTAAAGGAAATAAATTTATTCCCTTTTAAAAAGGTAACATAGGAAGAAGGTTCAGTCCTCATACATTGAAGACCTCAATCTTATATGGAGACCTATTTCGAGATAGTATTGGTCATCCATAAGGGAATAGAGATGGCTAGACAAGAACTAAAATAAGAATTGGAAATTCTTAGAGATCATCACTAGGTGATATGATTTCCCCTTGATATAAAATAAGATGTATAAAATATGGCACTTAGCTTGTATGAAATTTTGTATATAATTCATTATTTGAGAGTCTAATTAGATCTTCATGTGAATTTAATAATAAAATTGTTTAAGATTCTTAGAGAAGATAAAAATAAATTAAATTTCTTGGTATTATACACCCCTAATAAGACATTTAGTCACCTAGATCTGATGAGCCCTGGAGATAGCTAATACATTTAATTTAGTTCTCATCATGACATAGGAGGCCCAGGATTTCATTTCATCTTTTGAATCTCTAGTGAATAAATTAGTAGAATAAGAAAAGAAAGAATCATAAATTATCGGTGACCGTGAATTAATAGGAGTTTAAGATAACATGGGGAAGTTGGTAGCTCAAACCACTTTCGATCAAATGAATCATCAAGTTTTAGATACTTTAAAATAGAGTTTACAAGGACTAAGCTTGAAAGACATTGAAATTAAATTGATCATAACAAAGAGGAAGGCAATAGAGATAGAGGTCTTTAGGTTTGGATTTCAATCCACCAAGATAGATCATACATGGCTGATGGAAAAAACAAGTAGGGTAACTAGACCTCATCTTATTAATATGAAATAAATTCACACATAACATGATAAGGAATACAAGTATTATAAAGAGTTATATGCAAATAAGAAATTAGCATCAGTGCCACCTATTGGTTTTGTTCCTCAGACCCCACCTATAGTTCTAACAACAACACTATCCTCAAATTTATCCCCTTATAAATTAATAACTACATCAATGCTACCTCATAGTTCATCTCCAACTATAACTCTAAACCAAACAAAGAGTGCATCATCAAGTACAATTCCAATCACCATGTCCAAAATAACAAGCACAATGACAGTTCTAATAATAGTTTTAAAAAGTGTTAAGCAAGACTCGATTTATCCTAGAAGTTAAATACTTTTTTTGTATAATTTTAAATGTAACCATTACGAATGAACAATTAAGTTTTAGTTATGTCTATGTTGAAATTAAATAAATTATTTTTTACATCATGCACATGTTGCATGTCCAAGATATCCATAAGTTATGGCATGAAAGTGAGACTTATGATCTAGTTATCTAGGATGTAATTAAAGTTTTTTATACTTATAGGATGAGGCAACCCCTTCCCAAAGTTATTTATATACATGTAGAACCCTATTTTCAAAGGGTCAAAGTTTTGGATCAATATACAAGAAGAGATCAAGAGATTGATTATCATGCAATTATGTTTGTTCTTTCTTCTTCCTTCTCTATCTTAATGATTTTTTTTTGTTTGTTTGTATTAATTCAATAATTTTGAAGTGTGTTAGTGTTACAAATGAGTGTGATTTTTTTATATTAATGAATATTAATCTTAGATGTGCAATACAAATTGAGGATTGATAGGTTTAATTAGCTAGTAAAGGTTGAATTGATAATCCAAGGTGTGTAGAGGTATCTCTTTTGATATAGTCATCTAGGTGTGAGTCATAACTACCCTAGATAACTTTTCAGTCTAAATTGTAATCTCTTAGACAAGGGTATGCAACAACAACCCTAATAAGAGAAACCTCTTATTGAGATCATTAAACATCCTATATATCTTATCCCAAACTACTAACTATGCTTGTTTGTTAGTGTGCAATAGCTAAAAATGGTAAACACTAGTCTTGAAGATACTTGTCCACCAAATAAATAGTCTTAGAATCTACCTTTCAGTAATGTAGAACCTTCTCTTTTACCTTACCTTTATTTGCCTTTTTGAGTTTCTTTGAGTTCTACCCACCTTAGAATAATTATCCACCCATACAATTTGATTAGTGATTAATTTTTATTAGATTTTATGCATCCATCCACAAAACCTACTTAAACAACACACATGCTCATTCTGTTATCCCATCACCTAGTTGTTTAACTACATACTTACAACTTGTGCCCCAGAGTGGAACCTTGTTCCATAAAGATCCCAAAACATTAGAGGCTACCTCATTTAAACATTTTGATGTGTGCATCAAAAACACATCAATAGGGTTAAGAATATATAAATTATTCAATCAAAAGGATTAAAAACTAATCTATAATAGTTCAATCAATATAAAAATTAGATAAATAATATTCTAAATTTATACAATTGAGGTTACTAAAAATAGTGAAATACAATTATTGAAGCATATTTCAATAAATAATGAATAATGGTACTTATTTTTTTATTGTGCAAAAGTAGATTTAGACTTGAAATATGTGTAAATTATGTAATATCAGTCATTAGATTCTTTAAATCACACTTTTATGGCTACAGACTCTACCATCAGATCTAGACACTATTGTCAATGCTAGTGTCTAAATTTGATGCATGTGTCTAGTAAATAGTAATGACTAGATCTAAATGAAAATAACTTCATTATTTTTAGTTTTTTCACCTTTATACATATGTATTTAGATATGGGATACAAAACCCTAACTCTTCACCCTTGGAATAAATTTACTAAAAATGGGTTAGTGAGCTCACGGTGTCAAGCTAACTCCAAATACCCCTCTCTCAATAGATATTTCCTACATATCCAATAATGCAAAGAGGGTGTTATAATTATGTATTTCTCCCCTATGTGTGGGAAATTTTTTACACAAGGGTGAAATATACTATATGATGATGCATGCAATGATCTAATTTGTAACTTGATAAATATTGCTTTTAAGGTGAGGGAGATAGAAACTATTAGGTACATTACCTCAAAAGGAGAATGTAGCTATATAATATGTTTATGAGTCATGTATCATATAGGGATAACATGTCAAAGTATATATATCAATTAGGCTTATGGTATGTGATCACATCAAGTCATAAATATGCATGATATAGATCATGGAAATGTCTAGAGAGTAATAGCACAAGATCAATAAGTAATAAAAAAATGCACAAAAGATAACTCAATTTAATGTAAATGAATGGTCTAAGGAGACCTCATATAATGGTCATGTTCTAATACCAAACAAGGATGACATATTTAAATATATAATAAACATAGAATGGTATATTGAAATGTCTAAATAATATATAATGGCATAAGGGCCAACAAATAAGGAACATGTTCAAATGTTCTGTAATCAAGACAATATGAAGTAATTAAATACACTCAAGGAAGGGAAAAAATATATTAATCATAATAAAATAACATATGCATATTATAATAGTTCCTGCATATATTTTTTATCAAAAAATGTTATGTATCATAGCATATCAAGTACATTATGAAAGATATGAGCATAGATATAGGCACATGTAAGAATTAACATATAAGATGAAACATGATAGTGTATAAATTATATCAAAGTATATGTAACTCATATCAATCATGAATAAATAATTAGATTCTCCCAAATTAATATATTACATGGGTAGAGGAGAGGTCCAACATCTAGAAATGCGTAGATCATGTGTCTAGGTATGCTTGCTTCACACTAACAGATGCATGAAACATATGTGTATATAGAAATGAAATGATATGATATGTAATAACATAAATAAAATAACATATAATTCAATTAAGTTGTGACACTGTGTTAACCATTATGGTTTTTTATATTGAGGTTATGTAGATTGTGCCTTGTAGTTTGGTTTGATATGAAACTTGGTATTGGATGTAGTCAATGTATTTTATACATACTTAATATTTTTTAAGGAAATAACTTTCATTTCATAATATTGAAAAATATGTCATAAGTAATCAAAATATTTGATCTTTTTGAACTCAGGTAATGGGGAAAGAAAGATTTTCTTGAAGATGTATTGAATTTCGTTATCTACCATTGGATTTCTTATTTTGTCTAACATTGTATTATATACATATTAATTGATAGGTTCATTATTTTCTTGTTTGATGTTTTTAATTTGAGCATATGACATATTTTTAGTGATGTTGATAGAGAAATGTCCTAGAGAATTAGTAGAGAAAGGTTTTAATGCTCTCACTAATTAGAGTGGTAACTCATTGAGCCATCATAAATCATAGTCCTTGAGGCTCCCTAGAAATAATTTCAACAAAATTTTATCATTAGAGGCATAATAAGTACATGTTGCATAGAAAGGTCAGAGATATTTTTTAGGATCACCCTTGCCACCATAAAATGTGAATTTGGGTGCAACAAAACTAGTTGTAAAAGGGTGAAATGATATTTTAGGTGTAAGAATATTATGTAACACATCTTATGAATCAACAACATAAGGTGATTTCATAGATATTTTCTCAATGTTTGTAACCTTAGGTTGAAAAAGTTTTATATCTTGTACAAAATCTTTCACATTTTGATTACGAATGTTGGAAGTTTGATAAATCACCAAAAGGTATGAAAACATGGTTTGAGTTGATAGAAGTACTGAAACAAGTAATTGAGTTGAAGTGATAATAGTTACTATGGAGGATGTATTAATATTAATATTTATTTTTGGGAACAACGGTGTAAACACATAACCCGTTCCCCCACTAGATGTATGAAGTGATCATGTGTTATATGGGAATTTTATTGATACATAATTAGTTGTATTAACACCTAAGTATTTACCATCACTAGGTAAGAATGGCTTACCTTAACATTTTTACTAATAGCATCTCTTATAATATATTAAAAAAATCACCCTTTATGGTTTTATTTTTATTGAGATGATTTACTAGTGCTTCCTTATCTTCCATTTTAAAATTATATTTGAGATTAACATTTTCCATTGGTTATAAACAAAAAAAAATTAATTTTAAACATCAATTTATAGTAATAAAAAATCATAAAATAGAAAACCCTAGGCCAATCTAGGGTTTAGAAACCAAAGGTTAGGTTCACCAAAATATTTAACCCTAAAATATTTATTTTGGGGTATAGGGTTAAGAATATAAAAATATTTCAAGAGAAAGGGTGATATACTAATCTATAAGAGGATAATTAATATAAAACTCAAATAAACAATATTTTAAATGTATATAATTAAGATTGTTAAAAATAGTAAATTACAACTATTGAAATATATTGAAATAAATAAGTAAAATGATACTTAGTTGGTATACTATGCACAAGTATAAATTGACTATAAACATGCAAATTATGTAGGATCAATATTTTAGATTAGTTGTCAAATTCTAAAATTGTACTTTTATGGCCACAGACACTACCATTGGATCTAGACACTACCATCAATGCTAGTGTCTAATTTATATGTTGGTGTCTAGTATGAAATATTGACTAGATTTATATGGGACTAACTTCACTATTATAGGGTTTGTGTCCCTCTTTGATGATGTATTCATATTTGGGATATAAGTTGTCACTCTTCACTTATTGATCAAAACCTTGTTCTTCACCTCTGGAATGAATTAGCTAAAAATAAGTTAGTGGAAAGACCCATCTATTAGTGGGTGATACCTACATAGCCAATACTCCAAAGGGGACCTTGAAATTATGTATTTCAACCCTATATGTGGTAAAGTGTGTGAACAAGTGTGAAATATACTATATGATGATGCATATAGTGATCTAGCTTCTAACGTGAAAATATCACTCATAAGCTAATATTTGAATGTTTTAGACATGTAATATTATTCCTCCTATTATAGATATGAAACTAGGTGTTAATAAGGCATAATATATTGGTTGTATAGTTTATTCATTTTTATTTAGTAGTTTCTTGCTTGGTATTTTCTAGATGATGAATAATAAGGCTTAAAACTATATATATACCACACCTTTTAAAACTATCTCATGGTATGGTTTAATAAGATAAATAGGCTAACCCATAGGTTTAAAAACATTTCAAATTTTTATAAATTATAAAAAAATTATAGTAGATAAGGATCTAGACACTACCATCGATGATGGTGTTCCTCTATGGTCTATAGTGTCCAAAAGTCTAGAAACTAGGTATGGATCTGAAACTGATAGTGAAGTGTTTTTATTAGGTTTTAAGATTTTATGTTCATTAAAAGAGACCTAGGTCATCAAAAATATATGGATCAAACTAATACATAAGCATTTAGTCATGGTGAGATGGTTAATGTGAGCCCTTCAACAACAAGTAGGTATAAAACTAAAGGTGAGAGCCATGATTGATATTTTTCAAATGTACTAAAATAAGATGTTGTAAATATTCAATTTTAGTATCTACATGAACCCATTATGGTTCCACATTTTTTTATTAGTACATTGGGTACTATTACACATTCATGAGGCTTGAAATAATGCATATTTATAACTCAATATTTTTATTATTTATTCAAATTTGGGACTTGATCACTCTCAATTCACCATTGGTTTAAAGTATCCAAGTGATTCAATAAGAAGGCACATTTATTCATCGTTGGTTATAGGTTATAGAGCAATGTTTTTTCATTTCCATGCGTGTTTACTCCTTCCTTGATCTCTTTTAAAATTTTCAGTTTTTAGGTTTAATATTTTAAAATTTTCAAAATGGACAAATGGATAATCCATGTGTTATTGTAGGTTTCATTAAATTTGAGTTCCTTACATAATTGAAGTAACTGATTAAAGACAAAATGTGTAATGCACACTCAAGTTCAATTATTTTTCCTTTACTTTATAAATTTAATTAATATACTAAAGTAGGGGGAAATGTATACACATAAATTTAGTAACAAGTACATGAGAGTGTTAATTATTGACATATTTCAAACTGCATGACTTATTTCCAAATACAAGACTCATATTTTCCATTCCTATAATCCTTTTATGTATATAAGGGTTTGACCATCTATTTTTCATTATCATCATACAAAAAATTCAATCACAAACTCTCAAGTTGCTTAAGATCACCCTCTAAATTTCCCCTAATAAGGAAAATTATCTCTAATCCTTCTATATAAGTCTGCAGTACTTATCCCGATCACTTCATGTGTTAAAGAATAACTAGTTTCCAAAATTCAAAACACTATTTTGGGTCATACTCCATGTTTCATAAGTTTAACTACAGCATTATCAAAAGGCTCACCTATAAATACATATCAATAATGATTCATTAACCACACATCATATTCATTTGGTTCAAACTTACACACTATTTCACATTATAAATTTTGTCATGTTCTTCCCAAATTCAAGGTTACTCATAAGGAGAAACCATAAGCTAAGTCAAGAGAATTCCAAAGGAATTCAAGAGATATCATTATAAATTACCAAATCCATTTTCTAATTGTATACATATTTTAAAAAGATAAAATTATGCATTCACTATGGGTGGGAAAACTATGTGGGCTTTGATTTCCCTCCTTGGAGTATTGGATACATAGATAATGGTCAATCATTAAGGGAGTGAGTGAGGTCATCTCAATCCATTATACTCCCCTATTTTTTATAGGTATTTTAGCTATAAAAATTCCCTTGGGGTTTTAAAGATAAGAAATGAAAATAAATTATTTATGTGTAGTATAACTCAAAGTGAAATCTCTCAATTTTATTAAAATACATATGTGAATAGGGTATGGTAATCATTTTATGTCACAGTCAATGAAGATAAGTCTATAGTTAATGGAATATAATGCACTACACTATCATCCACTTGCAACATCACATCCATGAATCTTATTTATTTCTAACTTTGATCTATCATTTCTATATTTTTTATCTCTATCTTTTCCTATTAGCCATTTGTCATAGTTAAATAGGATAATTATGTATTCAATAGACTAATATTCAACGTGTTGTAGTCCACTTATAACATACCTATCTAGATCTAGTTCCTAATCCTAAACCTACATAGTCACCTCTCATGTTTATTTCATTATCTAATATCTAAAACATTCAATATGAATATGTGTGAAAACTAAGTGTATCTCTTATCATTTTCAAAAAATATCAATTTTATATATTTAGCAATTTGTAAAAATTATAATTGTTGATTATTTTACATCATTAGTATCCTAATATTATCTAGTTTTACATATATAATTGTAATACATTAATTTGTTTTTGTCAAAAATAGATTAAAATAGTAATAATAAATGAATCCATAGTAGGAGAGTGTCTTAGGGTTTTATGATTGGTTATCCTTATTAAATTTACCAATCCCTAATAAATTAAGCAAGATAAACACAAATCCTAATCCTAATAGGCAATCAAGCATATAAGTAGTACCTTAACAAGGGCTAAAGAAAGAAATGATCGATCCAAAAAAACCATGAGGAATGATTTGAAATAAATAGAGGTTTATGATAAAAATAGTAGATTGATGAAACCCAAAAATTATTTTGAAAATGGGTTCACTCTTCGTCTTCTAGGCTAAAGTTACTAAAAATAGTAAAATTTAAATTTAAAAAAATATATAAATTACTTTGGCAAAAAAAATTAATCCCCTAAATAAAAATAGATAAAACATTGAATAATTTGAAAAATAAAGATGTTTTGATCTAAATATCACCTAAAAAAATTATAACCATAATAAAGGAAATACTAATTTGAGAATGAATGCAAACCCATAGGGTAAATGATAATTTTTTTATTTGCATAGAGGGGAAGGGGAGATCAAAAATTAGATTTTAAAATAAAACCCTAAGGATAAAATCTAAAACCCTAGAAAGATGAAATCCTAAGAGATCCCTAAGGTTTTATATAAGTTGATATGTGTACAATCACACTGATAGGTTTTACCTTGATTTGGATTAATGAAATTAAGACTAACCCTAATAGGATTAAAATTTTAAATTTAAATTTTATATTAAGATTTAGAATTCAAACATGCATCTGAATGTAAAGTACTAAAATTTATTTCAATTATTTGACAAGTAGCATAGGTAAATATAGTAAGTACAAAAAAAGGATGAGTACTTAGTGTTTTTTGTTAACTGTCTAATTGTGACTATATTTTAGAAGTAAAAATTAGATTAAATAAGGCATGTGATTCTTTCAATATATGAATTATACATCTATTTATGTTAATTATAATGGAAGTGTAAATTCATAACTTACCATGGATGACTTAAGCATCACTTTATGCATGGTAAATGTGTGTCAACTTTTTGATTGTCAAGTTCTTATCACCAATTTTTAGTATCTACAAATTATAACTTGTGTGGGGGGGAGAATAAATAATTCTTGATTGAAGAGAGTGTAATGGAAATCGGGATGGTATATATGAATGGAATGATGAAATCAAATGAGAAAGTATAATTGGCACTCAACAAGATTGGTGTATTGTAAAACTATTTGAACTATAATACTTTAGAAGTCCATAAATACGAGTTAGGTTTCTATTTTTATGCATCCACAAAAAATAGATTCTTTTTTTTTGGAAATATATGAACTATTTGGAAGCCAACTAATAAAATCCATTGGCTTGTCATGCTCAGGTAAAAACATAATGGTATAAATATCTAACAACCAAGTGATGGAAAGAATGGCCAATCTAATTAGTTATAAAAATGACAAGTATGCACTCCTTATTGATAAATTACTGGTAAATATATAGTGGAAATAATGCACCATTTTAGATTCAAATTTTGCATGATTGGAATATGGGAAATAATAAACATAAATATTTCTACATCTCATACCACATGGGTAATGATCTATCTTTTAAGGGATTATGAAATGTAAACCCTCGATTGTTAAAAGGTCTAAGTACATTAAATTAGGGAATAGATATGTAATAAATACAACCATTAATTTGCATAAGAATTAACCTAATGTGATATTTCTAAAAATAAAAATGAGTGAATGAATAAGTACTTAGTTGGAAACTAACTAAGACAGATGATTTAGGGGTTGAAAATTGGTTTAGAAATTGACCTAAATGTTGTAAACATGATCTAGGTGTTAAAATCCCTCCTAGATAGTATCATGATACTTTGGATAGTAATGCACTATGATAATTTCCTACTTATTATGTTAGTGTTCCTTATGTATAAACTTTATGGTATTTTGGGTGAACCTTTAGTTGTGTATGATCTGCCTATACCTATGTGGACAAGTTTTGATTCACTATTTGTGCACTATTTTTGATTGATTTGTGAGATAACCCTAGAATTCCATGTTATTAGGTTATTTTAAGAGTATAAGTATCAAAATTGTGATGTTATTTGGGTAGGTTGGATTTCCTCAACACCAAGCTGTGTTGAGATTCTCCTACATACCAATACCTTGAGAGGGGATCAAGCCCAATGTAGTTCTCCCAATATAAGTGTTGGTGCAAGTGTAATTGAATGCTAGTATGAGTTTCAACTTAAGTGTTTTGAATGATGTTTGAGATTGAAAATCTATGTATTCTAAGCTTAAGTTTAATGTAGATGACTATATGCAAAAATAGGGTAGAATAAGAATTAATAACCTTGATTTTGCACCACTTATTCTAAGTTTTATTTGTTTATTTGCATCTAATTCCTATCTAGTGGATAACAGGATAAAAGTCATGTATTTATAATTATCTAGTGCTTGTGTGGAGTGTGAAATAGGTCTAGGCCAACCCTAGATGTCTTAAAAATTGAAAACATATCCATTGGGGTGGAAATTAGGCAAGGAACACTAGTGTGGTCCTTTGGTCACTATCATAGTGCACTAGTGTCCAAATAACCACGTTAGTGGCCAAGTGGAATAACTTAGGGAACTAGTGGCCTAGATCCATGGGGGAAGGTCTGGGACTAATTTTAGGTGTCTAGGGATGTGTAATACCCACACAAAAGTTGGATAAGGGTTGAAAAAGGCCCTAACATAGGTCTATGGCTGAGCTAGGGATATGTGGTCTCAAGTAACACTCATTTCACTCAAGTGATATTTTATATGACTAAATTTCCCCATTTTATTCTAGAAATGAAGCAATTGAAATAACTAGTATAAAGGAAAAATAAGCATACCTAGACTTACCTAAGAGGTGAAGTCCTTAAATTTGAGTCTGAGTACACAAAGCATGCTCCATTGTGTATCCTATAAATGAAACATGGATGAATTAATCCTTGCTTAAGTAATATCAAAATCAAAGACAAAACTAAGTAAAAATATAAGAGAGAGAGGAAAGGAATGAATAAAACTCATTGTGTACATGAACAAATGTAAAAACTTGGTGATATATTATGTGTGTAACTAGTGACTAAATGATGAATATCTTAGACTAGGTTGATGGTTTGCTCAACCCATATGTGGGTGGCTCAATAACTTAATTTGGTTTTGACTCCATCATTGATTAACCCTACTTGATGAATCATACACTATGAATAACTTGGATTGGATTGATGGCTTGGCCAACCCTCTTATGTAGGTGGATTAAGAACTCAAGTAGGTTAAGATGCCATCATTGCATACCCATGTGTAGTAGATACATCTATGACTGAAACTATTTAATGTAACTAAAATTATTTAGGAAGGCTTTAGGGCCACTAAAAAATTCTAAAATTGTAAAATAGCTAAGGTGGATCTCAAGTTCTTGGGAATGTAGCTCAAGGACTATGCATAAATGTCAACCACTATAGATGGAGTAAGGCATAAAACTTGTGTGAAACCTAGTGCAACTGGTGTCTAAATTATATAACATGGAGAATGACATGGAATTGTCATTCCATCTGAGATGAGCTAGTGCAAAACTAATCATGTGTAAATAATGTGTCACACACATTCCCCAAATTATGATATATGTGTATATAGATTATTCACTGATTTTTTGCAATCTATGGTTGTGTATATCTAAAACTAAAATGGGGGTGATCATGGCACACATGATGAGCCCAATCTGAGCTAACTTGGTATGATCCTATTTAAAATTGAGCATAAACTAATCAAATATGATGACTTGTGATTTAAACTATGAAAATATAGGTTGTAACTATTGTGTTCTTATATCAAATCTAGATTTTACTATTTCTAGCTAGCAAATAGTAGCACAGTTCCTTAGATATTAATGCACCACACTAGTGTCCTCTGTGCTATACTAGTGTCATTTTTTTTATGCCAAACTAACTTTGATCTCTATCTGACCATTTTCCATTGTATTTTACCAAATCTAAACTCTATAATTCTATGTTTTTATGTTGAAAATTGTACTCTGAGTGCACATGGATGCCCTGGTCCCTATGACAAACCCCTATGAAAACTCTCTCTTTTGTTGGGAGATGTTTTACCTATGAAATAACATCCTTAAAATTCATAATGTGTGTTAGGATGAAAACATATGATATCTATGTGATAAATCAACATAATGTATATACATGACATTAGAATGTAAGATAATTTGAGCATAATTTGGTAATGCACAATGTATGTTAGATTTAGCATTCACAAGGTTATCAAGATAGAAACAACAATGTAAGCATGTGCATGAACATCAAATCTAAGTAATATTTTTTTTAAATACCTAGGGGAATGAGGAATGGTGTCCATCAAGGAACCCAAGGGGGAAAGAGAGATGCATGAGGGAACTCATGGTATCAAAAATTGGGTGTAAGTGTAACAATAAAGAGATAAGTATCATGGCCATGATGCATACATGAAGGTATACATACAACATACATGAGGCATGAAAATAAGGCCAAGGGGACACAATACAAGGGACATGGGCACATATCACTAAATCTAAGAAAGTAATAAATATAAGTACATGTTCAAATTCCCACATACACAATCAATAAGGCACATACAAGGAGATGGGCACATTTCCAAATCATGCATACACTAAAAAGAAGTGTCATAGAGCCATAAAACAATAGCATATTCAAATGACCTTTAATAGATTTATAAATATGGAGACACAATTAAATCTAAACTAAGAAAGATATAAATTAAATTATGCATGAAGATGTGGTACAAATCCATATAAGATCAAAGATGTACATAATCTGAGTCTATATTATTAGTAGTCGACAAAAGATCTTAGTATAGTATGATCAATATCAAGATATAAACAATGTTAAATCTATGATATAGAATATATAAATATGTAACCTAGAAAACTAGAATCTTTGTATGTGATGCCCCCAATGGGTGAATGTATCAATGATGAATATGTGTATGTGCCCCCAGTGGGTAGATAGTAGCAACTCTAGATCTATGTGATGGACTTGAGTCTACTAAGAATCTATGAACACTCGAAGAGAATAACTGAACCATGTATATATGATAAAACTAAATATACTAATATGTATAGCATATGTCGTACTTGGAAAGTATAAATCATGTAAACATGAATATGCAAAAAAATTACATTTTGTGTTTTTAAGAAATATTTGAATGGTTTTATGTTTTGAGCATATTATATTATTTTTGTGTTTTCTAAGTATATAATCTATGTACAAGTAATCATGAAAATAAAACTATATACAAAGAGTAAGGTAAGAGAAGCATTATGATAATAATGTGTAAGTATATATGAGTATGTACAAATGAAAGGTAGTGCCTCTACAGACCTAAGAGCACATCTAGGGGATGTGGATAGTTAAATGGTAGATATGATAGGAGATCATATAATTTCAAATACTTAATCTACCCAAATGTGAATAAATCATCATCACTATGATCATCATACCATGATGTCATTAAAAGTATAGCATTATCATTAGTAAAAGTCTATATTCTATGCATTTGAATGAAATGTTGTTCTACTATGTAATAATCCTCCCATGTTATCCCAAGGTAAACCACTTTAAACCATAGGGCATCTCATGGAACCTATGGTTATCATCTATGCCATCATGTAGAATGTAAATTATGTGTCCTATATGAATAAATGTTAAACATTTGTATGCCCAATCAACTTTGGCATCCATTACCTGTAACCATGTACTTCCAAGTGTAATTTCTATGTGAATGACAATGCTCATGATAAAAATGAGTGTGTTGACCACCTTAGGGCCACATGTAGCTGGTAGTGTCATATGTCCTAAGGAATCTTGACAATGTATAGCATGTTTTAGCTCACTCTCTTGATGTCTTATACTTTGTAATAATTCCAAGGTGAAATTATTAGGATTAGAATCCTCATCTATAGAAACATGAAGGATGTTTTTGACCTTAGCAAAAATTTGGATAGTCAATGGATCATTCCTCAAATGTTTGCATTGGTTAATAGTCCAGTGTAGTGCCTATATTAGTGGAAGTACAGGCTACATAATCTAAATAAGTAACTAAGATTTGAGTTTTTTATTTTATGTTGTAGTGTTAAGCATGTATTTGTATCATGTTCAGTAATCTTATGAAAATGACAAAATGGTATATCGCCTTGTTGTGGTAACCTTATAACATATCTATGGTGAGCTATGGGAAATGCCATCAATCCTTTATAAAGTAACATATGTAAAATATGCTATGGTTTATCCTATGTAATTTCTACTTGAATCTAAATAAATAGTTCAATATTCATAGATTTGACCATCTATATCAAATGTATAGAATAATCTACCTCTAATTGTAATTGAATGTCTTGTCCTATATCTATGGAGATATGAATTGGTGGTGATGCCTATGTAGGTAAAGGCATAAGCATCTTAGAATCATCTCTATACTCTCCATGGCCTACTCGTGTGAATCTAAATCCACATAAATAATCATCAATGTCAATGGGTGTTGGATCATCCTTTGTGGTGGCTTGAGAATCTATATATGAGTTTCTAATTGATACTTCATCTGAATTAAAAACTAATAGTAATTGTGTTGTGATAATCTCATCATCTATCATGGACTCAAATAACTATGTTGTATGAGTGCCCTTCACCTTTATTGGATAAGGTAACTATGATGTAAGAGAATTTGGAATGGGTGTAGAAATAGTGGTACTAGATTCTAGAACTCATATGTATGCATCTACTCTATTAAAATATTGTATGGTGGGGACTCTATGAGAACATGATGTGTCAAATATAAAGATGTACTCAAGGTGGTAGGATATGTGATTCTTCAATATCTAAATGGTTGATTATCAATTGGGCAATTTTGTATGTATCTATCATGTAAAAACTTGGCACATCTATGAAAGGTAGATGGTATGGCATCCATGGCATGTCTCTAAGGTCTCCCAAGTAATAAATTTTAATGCAAATGATTAGACATCACCTAAAACTTTGTGGATAAGGATTTCATTCCAACTACGATATACAATTTTAATACCCAATGCCTATCTAGGAATTTCATAAAAACTATAATGTTCTTATATGTATTTTGAATGGATGATATGTCAACCCCCATAGTCTATAGGAATGTGAGGTTTCATATGTTAAGTCCTAAACCACTATCAACTACAACTCATTTAATATCGATGGTTTTTATTTATGCCTAAATGAAGAATGGGAGATTCTAATAAATAACTAACTGTAAGGGAAAATCTTGGTTAGAAAAAGATATAACATACTCAATGTCATTGATAATGTTCATGACAAATCCAAAATAAGTTGGGTATGTATTGTGGGGTAAAGATGTATGATTGAGTATTTGAAAAAGAATATCTTTGAAAATAGTTGCATTTTGGAATAATTCTAATATAGAAATCTTACTTGATGTATTTCTCAATTGATTCATAATATCATATGCTATGTGTTTATCCTTAGATACCATGATATTGTTGTGGGGATAAGTAGGGATTGTTGGATTACATTATTTCTATATAGGTTAAGGTGGCACCCAATTCCATCTAGTAATAACTTAAACCACATAATCTACTATGTACTAAGGGTGAGTAATAGAGGTGGGATGTGAATAAAGGTAATCAATAGGTCTAGGTGGAGGAGGAACAAAATGATTCATTTGAGCTCTCTTCCATCGGGTAGTAACCAAAGTTAAATCAAAATTTTCAATGCAACAATGTTATCCATAGAAGGGGGACTCAACACGAGGTGGACCAATGTGTGAAATAAGTTTAGTTCTAATATAATCCATGATAGGATTGAGATATATATTCATCATTATATAAATGGTGGGTAATATGCATGTAAGACAAACCACAAGACTTTGTAACAAAAAGTAGAAAATTACATCCATCGTGATAATGATGATGAAAGGTTGCAAACTAAAAAATGAGAAAATGTTATAAATAAGAAGGAAAAAGCTAACAATATACTAGGGCTTTAAGAAAAATGTTCAAAGGAAGTTAGGTTCACCAAATGATTTATATTTTAAGGGATTATGGAATGTAAACCCTAAGTTTTTAAAGGGTTTGAGTATAGTAAATTAGGGAATAAAATAGATATGTAATAAATACAACCACTAATTTTTATAAGAATTAACCTAAGTTGATATTTCTAAAATAGTAATAAATGACACAAATAATTACTTATCTAAAAATTAACTGATATAGATGATATGGGGGTTAAAAATTGGTGTATAAGTTGATCTAAGTGTCACAAATAGGATCTAATTGTCAAAAACCCTCCTGAATAGTAGACAATACCTTGTACAATAGTGTACTTCACTACTATACTCCATGTTATCCTAGTGTCCCTTGTGGAAAATCTCTATGATATTATAGGTACACCTATAGTTGAGTTTGGTCTACCTTTACCTATGTGGATGAGCCCCGATTCACTATTTTTGACTGATTTGTGAGCAAACCATAGACTTCCATGTTATTAGGGTATTTGAAGAGCACAAGTATAAAAAGTGTGATGTTAGTTGGGTAGGATATATGTCCTCAATACCCCACTATGTTGAGAGTTTCCTACATACTAATACTTTGATAAGCAATCAAACCTAATGTAGTTCTCCCAATTTAAGTGTTGGTATAAGTAAAAGTGAAGACTAGTATGAGTATTAGCTTTAATGATTTGAACAAGTCTTGAGACTGTAAATCTATGTATTCTAAGCTTAAAGTAGTTCTATATGACTATATTCATAAGTAGGTAAAAATAGGGATCAATAACCTTGATTGTGCACCACTTATTCTAAATTTTTTTTTTGTATTTGCATATAATTTTTATCTAGTGGATAAAGGGCTAAAAGTCATGTGTTTTTATTGATCAGGAGTTTATGTAGAGTGTGAGATAGGTCTAGGCCATCCTTAGGTGTCTTAATAATTTAAAACACATCCATTGGGATTGAAATTAGGTAAGGGACATTAGCATGGTCCCTTTATCACTAGCATAGTGTGCTAGTGTGCAAAGAATTGTGCTAGTGTCTAGGTGACAGAACCTAGGGTGATAGGGACATGGATCCTTGGGAGAATGTTTTGGAATAATTTTGTGATGTCTATGTATGTGTAATACCCACATTAAATTTATATAAGGGTTTAAATATTCCTTAAGATATTTATAAGGCTAATTTAGGGATAGTTTGTCTCAAGTAACACTCATTATAACTCAAGTGACATTTTATATGACTATAGGTGCAAACAAAGTACAATTTGATATTGGTAATAACATTATTGATGAGATCATATAAGTCATAAATAAGACCCATAAAACTATTGATACATTTAAATTTTTTGATACTTTAATTCTATTTGTGCTTAATGAAGTTTGAATTACCAACAAATATGGTATGGTCATACCCATTATGACAAAAGTCACCTACCCATAGGTATAAACAAAATATATCTATCTATGATATAAATAAAATCAAGAAGATAAAGATGGATAAATGTTTTGATAACTTAGTGGTGGATTTCAAAAATGAATGATGTGTACCCCAAACATTTCCTAAGTCATATGAGGGATATGTTGAGTTTATAGTAATGAGATAACATTCACTCACATTCCATTTTTAAATATAATGACATGTTTGATTGGGTCAAGTTTCAATACATTTTTTTCCTATTATTTTTTTAGTGTAGTAAGGATGGTACGTAATTCATAGAAAAGGTGGGTTAGAGAATGTAAAATTTAATGAGGATATTATACTCCTCATGGTGCTACTGAGATATCCATTTAGGGAAGATTCAAGTGATGAGAAAGACTCAAAGTATGACTCAACCACCATAGATCCAAAATTAGAGTAAATAATTGAGGATGAATTTTTTAGAAACTAATATGATATGAAGCCCAATAATAAGAAAGGCAAGATTCAAGTTAGATAAGGAGAGTAAGAAAAAGTGGTTGCACAATGGGTCACATTGAACTGATTAAAGACAAGAGGGAAGATGTAAGGGTCCATAATAAAAATAATAATATTGTGCAATATCCCTAGCCCTAATCCATCAATATGATAAATAAATCACATGGTAAGAAGGGAAAAACTCAAGAAGCACTAGAATAAAAAGATGCATATCACACATATTTTGAATATGAGGTGTTTATTTTTTTTAAAGGTGGGTTTTACCAAAATTTTACACCCAACAACAAGTACCTACACAATAATAACCACTTATACAACCCACACCACCTCTATTTATACCATTTAAACAATCATCACTACCTCCTTATTCTCATCAATACTCTATTTCATCACCTTCAATGTAGTCCATTCCATCACAAAATCTTATACCTACCACTCAATAAGCTTCTCATCCACAAGTGGAGATGTAAAATATAATATGTGTGTGTGTGCACAAGTGAATTTTTACACATTCCCTCTCTTAAAATAGATGACCTAAGTGCATAAGTAAATAAGATACATAGTTCGGTGTGTAACCCTTTAGATGATATTTCACACAACTACAGGGAATAGTCTTGTGATAGAGGATAAGAAAGGGTAGTTGTGTTATAAAATGATCCCATAATGGGACTTATTTGTGTATTTTCATGAATAAAATTTAGAATCAAAGGAGATATAAAGGATGTTGAAATTAGATGGGATAAAATATGTCCAAACAAAGAACCTATTGATGTAGGTTTTATGAACACCATAGTCAATGAGGTAGCCTCTAACATTTTAGGATCTCAATGGAGATAAACTCCACTCCATGGCATGAATTGTAGGTATGTGGTTTAAAGAAACCTGTTGATGAAATATTTGGTAGGGCATGCAGGTTATTGACAAGGTTTTTGGATGGAGGTGTGATTTTTTAAAAGTGGTGAATTCTTACGTGAGTTGGATGGATGATTAGTTGATAATATAAAGTGGGTAGATCTAAAAAAAAACTCAAAAAAGGAGGGAATGGTAAGGCAAAAAATAAAGATTCTAAGTTTTCAAGAATCACCTCTCTAGCTGTTTTCTAAATGGACAAGTGCTTACAAAACATATGCCTATTGTAAGTAGCTATTACACACTAAAAATTAGATGAAATTTAAAAATCTAAGGGGATACTAATATAGGAAACTCACAAGCCTTAGTCAAAGTTTGCCCCTTTTAGAGTAGTTTTTGAACAACCTTAATCAGGAGATTATGGCTCAGGCTAATGAGGTATCTAAGGTAGATTTTTCACACACATAGAAAACTATATTAAAAAAAAGCACTTATACACACTTAATAACATGAATCAATTAACTTAAATGCCAACAATCAGTATAAATTACTAATCCTTCAATAGATATTTCACATCTAAGACTACCATATCAATCAAGACAAGAAATAATTCATTACATCTATTACACACCAAGAATTATTGAATTACACAACCAAAAGAAGATAAGCCTAATTACATAGAAATTGGAGAGAGAATACATAAACACATTAGCTAAAAATCAAATTTGATGTTGCTCTTTTATATTGAATTTTTTTCTCCCTCTCTTCTAACTAGTGGAATACAATTGTTTAAATAGGCTTGGGGAAGGGGTTTCCTCATCCTCCAAGTTCATGAAAAGTCATTACATGTGATAGTCAGAACTTGAGTTCTAACTATGGTCAAAATCATATAAGAGTCTACTTACAATTATCAATTTAAGTCAGCCTTTGTAAAATCTATGCAACATGTGTATGTGTAAAGAAGGGAAACTTTTATAACTATAGATTGAATTATATGAAAAATTAATATATTCATTTAAATGACAATGCCTTCTCTTATAGGTTGTGAGAACAACCTATTAGATATTTTAAGTTGGCCATTTTCTAATGAAATTCAAAAATGTATGAAGGAAAAGTATCCCTTTACCAATCCCTGAGAACCAATGACACTGTTTAACTATGAATAATCTAATCATAATTATGCATTGCGTATTGCCCATACCTTTACAAAATAGAATATTCCTTCTCAAAATGTTATACAAACTTAGTTAACAAAGGAATATTCCTTATCTAATTTAACTATGAAACCCAAAGGCTTAAGTGTCAAAATATCCATGTATTTTGTTTATGTGGCAATGCCCATGCCAAGTTATCCATTTTATTTAAAAAAGTGACCATTGTTGCCTTTGGACATGTGTCCTTACTTTGTTCTCCCTCATGATAGATCAATTTTGCACTGTTGATCTTAATCTCTAAGCTCATGAAAACATGTCATGTGGTAGCTTCCTATTGGTTTCATGACCTTTGAAAAGTCTATGTTGATCTCAAATCATTGATCCTAATTATATGGATCAACATGGTCTATTGATCTTGTGAACCTAAGATCAAGTGTGAACCATTTATTTACTAGTGACTATCGATATCTTTCCATCTGTCGATCCCTTATTCATTCTCAGCATCCTTGACTTGTTGACCCTAATTCTGCCCATGGATCATTGGATCTCTATTATGTG
This sequence comes from Torreya grandis, assembly GCA_037957365.1. Lineage (NCBI taxonomy): Eukaryota > Viridiplantae > Streptophyta > Pinopsida > Cupressales > Taxaceae > Torreya > Torreya grandis. Next base: position 37,160 of record JARHVA010001893.1, on the reverse strand, counting down.
TTCTCATGATGGTGACACTTTTCACCACCACATTTTATTTTTAAAAGATTTTGATGATTTGATCTTCATTATGCATCATTAGATCTTTAGTATGTAATTTAACATGCACCATAGATCTTAGGTGCTTGACTTAATTGAATCTTGCAAGCTTTAACACTTGCCACTTTCTCAAGACTATATGCTCTATGTATGTGCCAATTAGTAGCTCCATAGAGGATTCTATCTATTGACTTATTAAACATAGGGAAGGGCTTATAGATCATTGGATCTACTATTTGGGCTCTTGATGTGTTGCCACTTGGTACTCTTGGGTTGCTCTATAGGGTCTTAGTTTGTGAACTATGCCCCACACAATTGGATCTTTAGGTTTCCCACTAAGATGTTGAAACTTGTCACTCTCATGGGGATCTTGAACCCTTTAAAATTTTAACCCTTATATTGCATCATTAGATATTTGATGCATGAATTAACGTACACCATAGATCTTGGTGCTTGACCTTTTGACTTTAGACCTTCATCATGGGTCATTGATCTATGTTTAAGGCATTGAGATCTCACCACCTGTCACCTTCAAAAAAATTCAATTTTTGAGGGCATAAAATTAAAGTCATGAGTTTTTTGGATACTTTTAAAGGTCTTAGCTTAATTAAATCAAACTAAGGTTTTTTTTCATGTTTAAAAAACATGATTAAAATTTAATATAAATTTTTAAGATAAGTTTAAAACCTAATAAAAGAGTCTCATTGTTAACTTAGTCCTCATGAACCACAAGATATAAAGTACCTAACATAAATATCTTATACTAAATTATTTGTTGTGTTAATAAATATGATAAGGACTTAGGCTAAAATATTAAACCAAGGCTATAATATAACACAGTGTTCCCTAGTAATTTTGACCCTGTGTAAATTTTGAATCTATTTCAAAAGGACTTTAGGCTAAAGTGTTGACATGATTTAAAACATAAATTTAATTTAATCAATAAGATACTAAAGGTTATCAAAATCAAAGATTCAATTTAGCATTAGGGTGTAAAACCCTAGGTAGTGTTCACACCAATGAGACCCCATTAAACCTGCATCATGGAAACATAAGAATCATTAGCAATCTTAGATGAAATCAAATGAAGATCTTTTGCTAACAAACACATGTAAACTAGATCAACACAAGATATTCAAAACTAATTCTTGATCAAGTTGAATGTCAAATTTATAACACAAATTTGTATAATTTTGAACAAGGTTCCTCATTTTTAGAAATGGGGTGTGTTGGGTACAACAAATAGAAACTCACTGGGGGAATACTCCTAAGTATTTAAAGAACCCATAAATTTAGTTATCACTCCTTAAATAAATCACGAAGTGTGTCATAGAATAATACTTATATCAAAAATATGAAAAGAGACTCCTAAGCTGATTTGCACAATGTACTTACCTTCAAATTTTTTGGATCTGTGTGTGTCAAATATGTGATTCATTTAACCCCTACTGTGATGAGTTTTTCAAAGGCTTTATGAAGCTATAGATTTCATTCCAATATCTCTTAAAACTCATTAAATCAAAGGAATCTCTAGCATTGCTCTACTATTAGTCAACATCCATAGCCCTGATAAAGATATCTTAGCCTCCTTTTTCTTCTTTCTATCATTTTATTTTAGTCATGATGCATGGTACATTGACCTTATTTCATCATGTGAGCCCTTTTTATTTTCTTTAGATTTTATTTTTCTCTTTTGAACCCATTAATTCTTCTCATTTTATTTTTATTTATTCTTGAATGGAAAGAGAAGAGTTGGAACCCTAGTGAGCTGGTAGAATTATAAAATAAATCATTGAATGTCCTTGTCAGTGACACCTATACCTAGAATTGTCATTTCCAACATGTATTTGATGTGATAACTGAATTTAATCTAATAAGATAAGAAAAATTCCTAAATGTGTATGAAGTACTCTGAGAGAAACTTACACATACCTGGTAAAAGTACTCAATTATGACAATATCAGAATGGTTCATGATTACATACCTCTATCTTGAAGACTAAAAACCATAAAAATATGCCCAATCTATAAACTAGTCCCAAATTACCAAATTTTAATTTTCCACCTTTCTAAAAGTCATAATCCTAGTTGGTTAGGATATTTATTTAGAGCAAACACAATTCAAATTATCAGAAAAAACAACTAAAGTAAGAAAAGTAGGAAACTCAACTACGAAAGAAAGAAATCTAATTAAAGAAAGTAGGAAACAAAACAAATAAAACAAGAAACTAAACTAAGAAAGTAGGAAATCTAATCTAAAAAAGAAGGAAATATAATCTAATGTTTGTCCTTCATTAATTAGTAATATTTTAGATGGCACAACCCTGAAGTAGTGCTTTTGGAACTATTGATTAACTGGATATGTAAGCTCATTGCCTTGCAAGTCCATCAGATGAAATGCATTATTGACCATGATCTCCAAAATATGGTATGGTCTAATCCATAATAGGGAAAACTTATCATGTTGTCCTTTTTTCTCATGGGATTTATCCTAAAGTAGCATTGGATCCAAAATCTTGAATTCTTTGACCTTCACTTTCTTATAAAACCACCTCTTGACCACATCCTAGAGTTTTTTGAATGTCTTTAAGGCCTTAGTCCTTAAATATTTCATTTATATTATGTCTAGCAATCTTGATTCTATTTTATCACATGGTTCCATGTAGTCCTACATAAACTTATAAGTGGGTAACTTTAGCATAATTGAGAATATAGGCATGTGTTCATGCACCAATAGAAAGGGTAAAGCTTTAAGATATGTCTTATATCTCATTCATTCTTCCCAAATATAATATTTTAACAAGTTATGTCAATCCCTGAGCTTGTCCCTTACTAATTTCTTAATTACATCTAAGATTTTGTTTCATTGATTCTGCCAATCCATTTCCCTAGTGGTAATGGTTAGAAGTTGACCTAATAATAATCTAGTTGTCATATTCCCACTTAGTAAATTATATTAATATGAAATAATTCCATTATCACAAGCCAAATAAATGGATGTTCCAAATCTAGTTTTTATATGTTCCTCCAAGAAATAAATCACATCTTGTGCTCTATAATTCTTTATGGATATGGCTTCAATCTATCTAGTATAGTTGTCAGTAGCAGTAAGCATGAATTTATGGCCTACTAAATAATTTGGATTGATGATGCCAATGAATTCTAAACCCCATTGGGAAAATGGCCTTCATTCAATAATTGGCTATACAGGCATTATTGTGTGTACTTTTTTGGCTAAAGATTGGCATTCATAGCATGTTCTAATGTGAACATGAGCATCTTTGAAAACTATTAGCCAATAGTACTCCATTATTAAAATATTATGGGATATGGTATTACTAGAAGGATGACCACTACCTATTTTTTGACGCAATTTTTCTAAATTTCTTTAGCTTCATCTACAGATATACACCTGAGCTAAATGCCTTCACAATTTCTTTTGTAGATAACTCCCTTCTTAATCATGTAATAAGTAGATTTATCTCTCCTTCATTCTCTATTAAGTTCTAGCGAACAAGTCCCTATAATAAAATAATATATGACATTAGTATACCATTCTCTTCTAGATACTTAAGCCTCACATATCTCTTCAATTATGGATTAGGTTTAGTCATGAGTTAAATGATGCCTTGACCTTGAACAATTTTTATAGGCTTGATTTATATATCAAATTATTGTAATTTTACCATCTATTTGGCTTAAGGTTATCCTAATTTATTCTATTTTATGGTGATTTTGATAGTAGGATTAGGCAAAATGGCAATGATTTTATTACTCAAGATGTAATGTCAAAATTTCTTTACTGCTTTGGCAAGAGTGAATTTTTTTTTCAATCATGGAATACCTAAGTTTTGCATCCTTCATATTTGTGTTCATGGATGCAATTGGATGCTGAGTTTAATATTTATTTTGTGTTATAATATTATCAACTATATGTTTTGAGGTGAATGAATATAGGTAGAAATCTTTCATGAAATTAGGATTGATTAATACTAGATCTTATGATATTGCATTTTTAATGTCTTAGAAAGACTTTTGGGCTTCATCCATCCATTCTATTTTGGCATCCTATTTGAGCATGGTATTTAGGGGTCTAAAAATCTTTACAAATCCTAAGATGAACTTCCTTATGAAATTAATCTTTTTGAAGAATGATTTTATCTCTTTCTTATTGTTTGGTGATGTAATCATTGAAATTCTTTGAATTATATTTGGATAAATGGTGATCACATCCTTAGTGATGATGTTTCCAAGAGATTGCCTTCATTGACTCCAAATATTCTATTTTTTGGGTTTAATGTAACACCAAACCTTCTAAATATCTTGAATATGGACTGGAGGTGGCCTATATGATCATCCCTATTTTTTGAGAACATTGTAAGATCATCCATGTAAATGATTATGCATTTTACTGTCAATCCTTTGAATGTGTGATCTATAGTAAATTTAAAGGTTACTTATGCATTTATTAGGCCAAATAACATCCTTTTATATGCATAAGTTCCATATTTCATGGTGAATGATGTATTCATTCTATACTCAGATTATACAAGTACTTAATTATAGATTGAAAATCCATCTAAAAATGACATCATTTTAGAACCACTTACTATCTATATCACCTCATCTAGAGAAGGGAGGGGATAATTTTCCTTTCTAAAATCCTTATTCAAATTCATAAAATTCACACATTGTCTTATCTCACAGTTCTTTCTCACTGGGACCGAATTGGCCACCCAAGTAGAATGTCTTACTAGAAAGATGATTTTTGCACTTAATAGCTTCTCCACTTCCCTCTAGATGAGAGGATTATGATTGATTTTTCTCTACCTTTTTATAAATTTCTTGTGATTTGGATTCAATGGAATCGTAAGAGTAATGACATGTGGGTCATATACTCTCAAATATTCATATATCTAGGAAATGATGTATTTATAGTGAATGATTAACTGCTTTACTCATTATCTTTCCTTTGGGGTGAAATTAAGACTAATATTAACATAGTGTGGACTATGTTCATCTCCTATATTTTCTCTTTTAAATTTTGGTTCATTGACCTTGGGCTACTTGAACTACTGAGCTTGGGTGTCTATATCAAACGATCTTTCCAAAGGGACCAACCCAACTAGGATGCAATTTTCTTTGAGTTGGATAATACCTTCCCTATGTGATTCTTCTTTACAGAGGTGATTAATGTCCTTGTCATAAATTATTTATGACTCAAATTCCATTAAATTGGTTAAAAATTGAATAATTTATTGGTTGTCATCAAAAACATGGAAATTTTTTATGTTATCGAAAACAAAGGGATAAGGCACTAATTCAATGGAGAACTATTTTACCCTTGATTCTTGAAGGGGCTCCAAATTAGTAGCAGTAGAAGCTAGCAAATTGGTGGCTTGATTTTTTATCTGAGAAGGGATGCTATGTTGAAAGCTGCAAATATTTCAATCAGGTCCCATGCTTTATGCTTATATCTTCTCAGATAAGAAAACTTACATTGATATTTATTTTTGACTTGGTTAACTACTAGCTCTAAGTCACCAAATACTAATATCTATTTTACATTGTTTTTAACTGCAAATTTTAACCCCAAAATTAAATCATCATACTTAGCTCTATTATTTATCCATAGAATTGCAATCCATATGTTGTTAAGAACATTTTACCTTGTGGATCAATTAACTCAATTCCCACACCTAATCCTTGATTGGATCTAGCATCATCAAATTGTAAAGTCCATAGCTATTTATAACCTTTAGGCTTTAGATTATATACTTGATTTTGAGTAGTAAAAGTATAAATACCAAGGATAGGAGACTTCATTCTTAGCGCTCTATCAATTTTGATTTTATTTTCAACTCCTCTCCATGATAGCCATATATGAGAACAATCTATAGAAAGATACCCATTGAGTGATTTGGACCAATCTCTACTTAGTAGTATACTATAGCCTTGAATTATGTCCACCAATAAGATATCAATGGTCATCTAAACACATGGTTCAGATGATACTTGGATATGCATGTCCCTCAGTTTACCAACTATAGGCACTAATGTCTTTTTTAATTGTGAAACTATCCTCTTTAAAGGGTTTGGTATTAAACCAAGATTTTGATATATGGAATTAGGCATGACAGTTGTAGAAGCTCCAAAATCAACTAAACAATTATGAATATTCTTACTGAATGCCCTGATAGTTAGCAAAAAGGGTGGAACTTTTGGCTTGCTCTTATAGATAACATTGGTGTTAGATGTTTTTGATGTGTTTCTAGATTATTTTAGTTTCTCCATAGGTTTCTTCCCCATAATATACCTATAGATCAGATCCTTTTGTTTGGAAATTTGAGCTAACTCATGAAGAGTTATATTTTTTTGATCTTCTTCATGTCTTCAACAATGTTATATCCTCCCTTGCTAAGTTCTTTCTTGGTCTGAGACTAATCACTCCCTCTTGGAAGAGGTGGATTGTTATCAATTTTAGGATTAGGAAAAAATTTAGTATTTTTAAGAGTTGACGTGGTGAATGGTTGATTATTCCTTATAGTGTAGCCACCTTTCTGGAATTACTAGAAAGTGTGAACTTCATCCATGTTGTCCTCTGGCTCATTATCATATTCTCCTAGAAAGGGAAACTTATGAGTTTTAAATAACATAGAAGTGCTATAAGGGCTAGGATATAGGTGATGCTCAGGTGGATTATGCATTTGGTCTTTCCTAACCACCTCTCTTTGAAATATTTCAAATGCTACATAAATTTCAATGTAGTTGAGCTCACCATGCTCATAAGTATTGTGAATTTTGTACCAATTGGGAAGAGTTTTTTTCAATCATGTTGATCTCTGGAAGCTTTTTAGGCTTATCTATATTTTTTATGGACCTGTTTAATAGTTTTTTGTATCTTTGAAATCCAACATTTTGATTATCGATTGGGCCATTAGCATTGCCCATCCTTCATTACATATTTAAGAAGTCATTTCTCAAATTTTGAACCATCTTTTGAATAGAATATAGTTATACCTTTGTAGTGTTATTACCTTGTAAAATAGTAGTGGGAAGTGTGGTTAGTTTTTTATTCTATTGGTAACCATTTTTTGATACATGGTTATTCAAAAAACTAAAATTCAGTTATGTTGTCTACATTAATGAAGGCAGTGTGTAGAGTTGGTTCTGATTGAATATTAGGACATTCTATTTCACATGTGACATCAAATTCAATACTAAGAAGCCATTATTGACATTAGGTATGCCAAGTGTTTGGGGATTGAGCTATCTAGCTATATTGATTGCCTCTTCATATGCTAACACCAAATTATTGTTCATAGTCACTCTTCTCAAGAACATAGTAGTGATTAGGTTGAGTGTGTTCTTATACATTTCCAATGATAATATAGCCTCTAGTTTATACGTTGGGGTTAACTAGTTGTACATATTTTGAAACCATGCATTGAAAACCTAAATAGGCTTACTAGTCTCTCTCTTTATGCTGGTAAAGTGTTATTATACCAAACCAGGGTTGGTGACCTATCCAAATTGCATAAGAAAAATAGATTGACGTCCATCCCAAGAAGTGATGGAGTTATGCATTATATTTAATACTAATCATAGGCAACATCCAATAATGTAAAATGGAATAACTTGCATGCTACATCTTTGTTGACAACATTAATTAATCTTAAAGTAGCTTTGAAAGATTTGATGTGTTCCTATATTGTCCTTGCTCTTGAAGGAGAAAAGGATGGCAGATACTTCTCAATATTCCTAGGTAAATCATGTACATCTCCTAGGATGGAAATAGTAGATCTAACTAACCATAGTAGTTAAGTTATTATTTGATTAACTGGTAAAGGGTTCTTTATGGGTAAAGGGTTCCCAATTGGAGGAAGTGGCTTATTTTGAATTGGGGTTATTTGTACAATTCTAGGTCTCCTATGATTTGATAAGGGTGAGACTAGAAAACCAGCATAGGAATTAGATTTGGTCACTCTCCTAGGTAACTCTAGTGCAACTCTATGTAAATAAAAACTATTATTATCAGAGGTTAGGGGTAGACCCTCCTTCTAGTGCTATTAGAACTATTTATGCATTTTTTACACACACCACAATCAATGAGGTAGCCTCTAACATTTTATGATCTCAATAGAGCTAAACTCCACTCTAGGGCATGATTTATAGGTATAGGTTTTGAATAACTTGTTGATGGAATAGCTAGTAGGGCATGCAAGTTATTGACAAGGTTTTTAGATGGAGGTGTGATCCCTTAAAAGTGGTGAATTCCTGTGTGAGTTGGATGGATGGATGGTTTCTAATCTAAATTGGGTAGATCTCAAAACAAACTCAAAATAATGAGGGAAGGGTAAGGTATAAAATGAAGGTTCTATGTTTTTAGGAATCACCTCTTTGGATGGTTTCTAAATGCACAAGTGATTTCAAAACCTCTGCCTATTGTAAGAAGTTGTTACACAATAACATTCAATCATAGTTTAGAAGTATAAGGGGATACTGATATAGTAAAATCACAAGCCTCGATCAAAGGTTGGACCTTTTAGAGTAGCTATTGTACACCGTTAATCAAGAGATTATGGCTCAAGCTAATGATGTATATGAGGCATTTTTTTCACACATAGAAAACTATATAAAAAAATTGCTTCGATACACTTAAGAACATGAATCAATTAGCTTAATTGATAACAATAAATATAATTTACTAATACTTTAATAGCTATTGCACATCTAAGACTATCATATCAATTAATACAAGAGAGAATTCATTGCGACTTTTACACACTAATAATTATTGAATCATATAACCAAAAGAAGATAAGCCTAATTACACATAAATTGGAGAGAGAATACACAAACACATTAGTTGACAATTGAAGTTGATGTTGCTCCTGTATATTGAAATTTTTTCTCCCTCTCTTATAAATAATGGATTATAATTATTTGAATAGATTGGATAAGGGGTTGTCTCATCATCTAAGTCCATGCAAATTTATTACATGTGATAGTCATAACTTGAGTTCTAACTATGGTCAAAAACTGTATAAGAGTCTACTTATAGTTATTAGTTTAAGTTAGACTTTTTAAATGTTATGCAACATGTGCATGTGTAAAGAAGGGCAACTTTTACAATTATAGTTTGAATTGTATGAAAACTAAATATATGCATTTAAATGACAATACCTTCTCTTATAGGTTGTGAGAACAACCTATTAGATATTTTAAATTAGCCATTTTCAAATAGAACTTAGACATGTATGAAGGACAAGTACCCCTTTACCAATACCTTAAAACCAATAACATTGTTTAACTATGACTAATATAATCATAATTGTGCATTACATGATGCCCCTGCCTTTACAGAATAGAATATTATTTCTCAAAATGTTATCCAAACTTAGTTAACAAAGGAATATTCCTTATCTAATTTAACTATGAAACCCAAAGGCTTAAGTTTCAAAAGATCCATGTATTCTATGAGTCAATTCCCATGCTAAACTATCCATTTGATTTGAAAAAGTGACCATTTTTGCCTTTGGACATGTGTCCTTACTTCATGCTCCCTCAGGCTGGATTTTTTTTGCATCATTGATCTTCATCTCTGAGCTCATGAAAATATGCCATGTGGTAGCTTCCTGTTAGTTTTAGGACCTTTGAAAAGTCTGTGTTGATCTCAAACCATTAATCCTAGTTACATAGATCAATGTGGTTCATTGATCTTGTGAACCCAGGATCAAGTTTGAACCATTGATTTACTATTGATTACTAAGATCTTGCCATCTATCAATCCCATATTAATTATCGACATCCTTAACTTGTTAACCCTACTTTTGCCCATGGGTCATTGGATCTCTATTAAGTACTCCCATGTTGGTGACACTTGTCACCACCACATTCACTTTTGAAAAGCCTTTGTTGCTTTTATCTTGATTACGCATCATTAGATCTTTGGTACATGAGTTAACATGAACTGTAGATCTTAGGTGCTTTACTTAATTAAATCCCATAAGATTTGACACTTGTCACTTCCTTAAGACTTTGTGTTATGTGCATGTGCCACTTAAGATCTCTATGAGGACTTTGATCTATTAACTTGTTGACCCTGGGGAAGTGCCTATAGACCATTAGATCTACCAATTGGTCTCCTGAGATGTTACCATTTGCCACTCTTGTGTTGCTTCATAGGGTCTTAGTTTATGAACTATGCCCCATGTCATTAGATATTTAGGATGCCCATCGAGATGGTGACAATTTTCACTCTCATGGGGATATTGAAACCTTTGACATTTCAACCCTAATCTCTCATTTTTAGATCTTTGGTGTACAAATTAAAGTGCACCATAGATTTTGGTGCTTGACCTTTTAACTTTAGACCTTCATTACGGGTCATTGATCTCCATTTGAGACACTGATATCACTCCACCTATTGCCTTTGGGTTTGTCTATTTTTTAAGTTAAAATTAAATTCATAAGTGTTTTGGATACTTTTAAAGGTCTTAGCATAAAGAATTTAGACTAAGGTTTTTTTGTCATGCCTAAAAAGCATGATTAAACTTTAATATATATGTTTAAGAGAAGTTCAAAACCTAATAAATGAGTCCCATTTTTAATTTAGTCCTTGTGAACCACAAGATATAAAGGACCTATCATAAATATCTTAGACTAAATTCTTTATTGTATTAATAAATATGATAAGGACCTAGGCTAAAATCTTAAACCAAGGCTATAATATAATAAAGTGCTCCCTAGTAATTTTGACCCTATGTAAATTTTGAATCTATTTCAAAAGGAATTTAGGCTAAATGCATTATGTTAAAGTTTTAAAATGATTTAAAACATAGATTCTATTTAATCAATAAGAGACCAATGGTTAATCAAAATTAAAGAGTCAGTTTAGCATTAGGGTGTAAAACCCTAAGTAGTGTCCACACCAATGAGACCCCATTAAACCTGCATCATGGAAATGTAAGAATCAAACATTAGCAACCTTAGGTGAAGTAAAATGAATATTATGTTCTAATATACCCATGTAAACTAGATAAACACAAGATATTCAAAAATAATTTGTGATCAAGTTGAATGTCAAATTTATAACACAAATTTGTAAAAATGGGTGTGTTGGGTGCAACAAAACCATGTGGAAAGAGGTAAGATAGAAGAAGAAGGAAGGGAGGAATTGAAAGAAAAATAATATTTGAAAGGAAAGGACATAAGGTAGAGAGGATAAGAAAAGTAATTAAGAGATTAAAAATGAATGAACAATGAATATAATTAAGATTGTGAATTTCTAAATCATTTTCATTCAGAGGAGCCCAATATTGAAAATAAAATAACACAAGATGAGGATGGATAACACAAGATTAATGTAAGGGGTTGGGTGTGACATAATATAATTGTTGAGGTGTGGAGCTAAAAGCTTCACCAGATGAGCAGATGCTGAAGTTGTTGGATTTACATAGTCACCGACGATGGCAAAGAGTCGACCAGTAACTGCTGACGTCGATTATGTATCATCCGATGTTGGTCATGTGTAGGCAAACAGGGACCGATGTCAGTCACCTGTGCATCCAGAAAGTCTATTTTCATGGATGGAACAGATTGTTTGCATGATAAGTTTAGCTATTAGTTGTAAGTCTGTGTTTCTATTTTTGGTAGGACTGTTTTAAGCCTTTGATTAGGAGGTGTATCTAATGGTTGTTAATACATAGCTCATGATCCCTAATTCTATATATAGGGATAGATCTTCATAGCTTGTGTGTGTATGAGAACAGTACAAGACATAATGTATATGTGTATCAATTTAGGTTGTTGGAATTGATTGAGAGAGAACTCTTGAGGGAATGAGATATGTACATCTGAGAGGTGTGAGAAGAAAGTATTTTTTTCATTGTATTTCCTTCTAGAAGATTTTAATACAAGTTTTTAGGGTGGTTTCTTGTATCTCTTATTCTTTGTTGTTTCTGATTCTAGTTGCTTTCAATTCTAGTTTAATTCCATGTTTAGTTGCTTGCATAAAAGTAATCAAGTTTGTTGGTTGATCCCCAACAAGTGGTATCAGAGCTCAGGTTGACTAACAGGTGTTTCAGATCTAGTTAGTGTTTGTTGATTACAGGTCACTCATAGGGGTTTCTATTTGAGTGGGAGAAGCAATGGTAGAAGAAAGTAAATTGAGAATGGAGAAGTTTAATGGAAAGAATTACCAATTATGGAGAATGCAGATAGAAGATTATCTGTATCAGAAAGATCTATACTTACCATTAGGTGGGGTTTCAAAGAAGCCCACAGACATGGAAGATGAAGAATGGAAAGTTCTTGATAGAAAGGCTCTTGGATCTATAAGATTAAGTCTGGCATCTACTGTGATATCTAATTTATCATAGGCAAAGTCAACGATAGAGTTAATGACTACTTTAGCAAATTTATGTGAAAAACCCTTAGCTTCAAATAAGGTATATCTTATGAAGTAGTTATTTAATTTGCAAATGCAGGAAGGTGGATCTGTATCTAATCATCTAAATGATTTCCATGGAATTTTAAATCAATTAAATTCAGTCAAAATAGTTTTTTATGATGAAATTAAAGCTCTATTAATCTTATGCTCTTTACCTGAAAGTTGGCATAGCTTGGTAATGACAGTTAGTAATACTACATCTGCTTCAAATATTTTATAAGTAGATGATGTTGTTAGTGTAATCTTGAATGAAGAAATTCACAAGAAAATCACAGAGGAAACATCAGGGAATGCTTTAAGTTTTGAAAGCAGGGGAAGGCAAAAAGAGAAGAGCAAGCATAGGAGATCAAGGTCTAAGTCAAAGGTGAGAGGTAGATCCAAATCCAAAAATGGTAGGAGGATAGCCTACTGGAATTGTGGAAAGATAGGGCATATAAGCAAAGACTGTTGGTCAAAACCTAAAGAAGACAATCAGCATGAAGGTAAAGAAGAAGCAAAATTTGTAGGTATTGTTGCACAAGATGCTCTTATATTCTATTTGCATAATAATATAGAATCTTGGGTTTTAGATTCTGGTGCCTCTTTCCATGCAACCCCAAATAGAGAATATCTCAGTGACTATGTCCATGGAGATTTTGGAATAGTTTATTTAGGGGATGATGAGCCTTGTAAAATTGTTGGCAAAGGAAAAGTGTAGCTGAAAATGTAGAATGGCAATACATGGGTGTTGAGGGACGTCATGCATGTACCCAACTTGAAGAGGAATCTGATTTCTACAAGAAAGTTAGGGGATGAGGGTTGCACAGTAACTCTCATAGCTGAATCTTGGAAGGTGACCAAGGGTGCACTTGTATTTTCCAAAGGTAAGAGAGTAGGTACTCTCTATTTATGTAATTATATTACTGATTATTCTCCTTCTGTATTATCTACTTCAGATGTGGATGCAAAGTTGTGGCACTGTAGGCTCGGCCACATGAGTGAGAAGGGAATGAAAATTCTTAAGTCAAAAGGTAAGCTTTCAGATTTGAAAAGCATAGATCTAGATTTCTGTGAGCATTATGTTTTTGGAAAATAGAAGAGAGTGAGTTTTCTCAAGACTGGGTCAACAAAGAAGAAGCACAAGTTGGAGCTTGTTCACACAGACATGTGGGGAATAGTGTAGGTTGCTTCTATTAGAGGATCATAGTATTTTGTTTCCTTCATTGATGATGCTACAAGAAAGGTATGGGTTTATTGCATAAGGAAGAAATCTGATGTTTTTGACACTTTTAAGATTTGAAAAGCTTTGGTTGAGAATGAAACAAGTAGGAGATTGAAGTGCCTTAGATCTGACAATGGTGGTGAGTTTTGTAGCTATAAGTTCAACTGGTATTGTTATATGAATGGAATATGTAGGCAAAGGATAGTTCCAAGGACTCCTCAGCAAAATGGAGTTGTTAAAAGGATGATTAGAACAATATTGGAGCGTGCACAGTGTATGAGATTGCATGCTAGTTTACCCTTATAGTTTTGGGCAGAAGCTATAGATACTGTAGTTTACCTGATTAACAAAGGACCCTCTACAACTTTGGATGGTGGAATTCCAAAAGAGGCATGGATAGGTAAAAAGGTAGATCTTTCATTTCTCAAATTTTTTGGTTCTGAAGCTTTTATGCATGTTGATAAGGAAAATAGAAAGAAGATGGATGCTAAGTCTATGAGGTACACATTTATTGGTTATGGCTCTAGAGATTTTGGGTTTCGGTTTTGGAATCTAGGAACTAAGAAAATAATTAAGAGCCATGATGTTGTTTTTAATGAAAAAGTGATGTATTGTGATCAACTCAAGAAGCTAAATCAATCTGAGCAGAGCAATGTTGAATTGGACGAGGTGACGGTCCAAAATAAGCTCGTGAGAAAGAATAATCACAGACAGGAAAACACAAAGACTGATGTCGGTCAAGCAGTAACCAATATTGGCAATACAGGAACCGATGTCAGTTAGACAGTGACCGACGTTGGTCAGGAAGGAACCGAGGTCGGTCATGTGGAACCGACGTCGATCAGTTACAGGCCTAGAGGTGACCGAGGTCGGTCACTGTTAGAGAATTTGGGTGGACAGCGTGTTGAGAATGAGTCTCAGATGCCCATCAAGAGGTTAGAACAAATTTGATATTCCCCTTCATTATTCTATTTATTTCTCACTGATGGTGGAGAACTAGAGAGCTTTGATGAAGCAATACAAGTGGAATCTAGGAATCAGTGGGAGCTTGGCATGAATGAAGATATTGATTCCTTAAAAGAGAACCAAACATGGGATTTGGTTGAGTTGCCAGCGGGAAAGAGAACACTAAAAAATAGATGGATCTACAGATTGAAGGAAGGAGAGAATAGACAGATGAGATATAAGGCTAGGTTGGTAGTGAAGGGATTTGCACAGAAACTAGGTATTGATTTTGGTGAAATTTTTTCTCCTGTAGTTAAAATGACTTCTATACGGACTGTATTGTCTTTAGTTACTATTGAGGATTTGCATCTTGAGTAGCTTGATGTTAAGACAATGTTTCTTCATGGAGATTTGGATGAAGAAATATATATGGATCAGCCAAAAGGATTTGAGGTCAAAGGTAAGGAGAAACTTGTGTGTAGATTGAAGAAAAGCTTGTATGGCCTCAAGCAAGCTCCTAGACAATGGTATTTGAAATTTGACAGGTTTATGACTGAGCATGGCTACAGTAGATGTCAATATGACCATTCTGTGTATTTTAAGAGATTGGATAATGGTAGATATATTATTCTATTGATGTATATAGATGATATGATGGTCGCAGGTTCACACATACATGATATTTTTGAGCTTAAGGTGAAATTAGCTCACACATTTACCATGAAGGATTTGGGAGCAGCAAATAAAATCCTTGGCATGAGTATTAAGAGAGACAGGAAAAATCACAGGTTGATTTTGTCTCAAGAGGATTATGTGAACAAGGTATTGGAGAGGTTCAATATGCAGGATGCCAAATCAGTGAGTACACCTATGGCTGGACACTTCAAGCTGAGTAAAGAATAGTGTCCTAATTCACATGATGAGGTAGAGTACATGAGTAGAGTTCCATATGCTTCCATAGTTGGGAGCTTAATGTATGCAATGGTATGTACTAGACCAGCTATTGCCCAAGCAGTGGGAGTTATCAGTAAGTATATGGCCAATCCAGGGAATGAACACTGGAAAGCAGTTCAATG
Organism: Torreya grandis; assembly: GCA_037957365.1. Taxonomy (NCBI): domain Eukaryota; kingdom Viridiplantae; phylum Streptophyta; class Pinopsida; order Cupressales; family Taxaceae; genus Torreya; species Torreya grandis. Next base: position 21,446 of record JARHVA010001893.1, on the reverse strand, counting down.
GATTCTAAGATATCTGAGAGGGACTAGTAGTAGGCATTTGTGCTATGGAGGGTCAAACACTTCTCTACATGGATATGTAGATGCAGATATGGTAGGTGACTTAGATGGCAGGAGAAGCACCATAGGATATGTTTTTACTATTGGTGGAATGGTGGTTAGTTGGATTTCAAAGTTGTAGAAGGTTGTTGCCTTGTCTACTATAGAGGTAGAATACATTGCAGTCCCAGAGGCTAGCAAAGAGATGATATGGATGACACGGTTCATGGAAGAGCTAGGAAAGGAGCAAGAGAGTTGCAGATTATACAGTGATAGTCAAAGTGCAATTCATTTGGCTAAGAACTCAGTCTTTCATTCAAGAACCAAACATATATAGCTTAGGTACCACTTCATTAGACAGGTATTGGAGGATGGTGAGTTGAAGCTGGAAAAGATCCATACAGATAAGAACCCTGCTAATATGTTAACCAAGATGGTAACAAAGGAGAAGTTGAATCTTCATTCAAACTTTGTTGGTCTTCAAGATTGAGTTTGAAGATGGAGAAGCTAGAAGATGTTGTTGTATAGGTACTGGTGCAACTGTTTATCTCTAAGTGGGAGATTTTTGAGGTGTGGAGCTAAAAGCTTCACCAGATGAGTGGATGCTAAACTTACTAGATTTACATAGTTGTCGACGATGGCAAGGAGTCAACCAGTAGCTATCGACATCGATTATGTATCGACCGATGTCAGTCATGTGAAAGAAAATAGGGACTGACGTCGGTCACCTGTGCGTCTAGAAATTCTATTTTCGTGGATGGAATAGATTGTTTGCATGATAAGTTTAGCTGTTAGTTGTAAGTTCATGTTTCTATTTTTGGCAGGACTATTTTAAGCCTTTGATTAAGAGGTGTATCTAATGGTTGTTAATACATAGCTCATGATCCCTAATTCTATATATAGGGATAGATCTTCATAGCTTGTGTGTGTATGAGAACAGTATAAGACATATTGTATATGTGTATCAATCCAGGTTGTTGGAATTGATTGAGAGAGAACTCTTGAGGGAAAGAGATCTGTACATCTGAGAGGTGTGAGAATAAAGTGTGGTTTTTCTTCATTGTATTTCCTTCTGGAAGAGTTTAATACAAGTTTTTAGGGTGGTTCCTTGTATCTCTTATTCTTTGCTATTTTTGATTCTAGTTGCTTTCAATTCTGGTTTAATTTCGTGTTTAGTTACTTGCATAAAAGTAATCAAGTTTGTTGGTTGATCCCCAACAATAATTGATGAATATTTATTTATGTGGGATAAAATCAAGGTTATGTTGCATCTTCTTAGACACACAAATGTGTATTGTTCTACTTCAATAACCATCTAGACAAACCATTCATTGAAACACATTTTGATTCTTTGGCAAACTGTGAAAATTATACCATGGATGGTGAATACACATTAGTGCACATGCTATCCACAAAAATCATAGAGTTATATTCTACTTGTGAACTTATGAAAATGGTTATGAAGGTCTCATGCAAAGTTTTTTGAAAATAACACAACCATGGAAATATATAAAAATTAATTAGAAGAAGTTGAAATAGAATGCCAATATTAGAGTAGAAGCTAGCTGAAATTGATTAGAAGGCTTTACAATATTGCAAAAAAATAATTATAAAACACCCAAACATAATTAATGGGGTATATCTATAAATTAATAAGGATGTGGATAAGATTACTTTCAAGGTTGACTAACTCATAGAGAAAACCAACAAGGGGAAGCAATTAGAGACAATGCCAAGAGAATTAGAGAAATCACAAATTGAATTTGATAAAAAAACTAAAAAGTTATGAGGACTTACTATAAAAATTCAAAGTTAAATTGGACAAGGATAAGAAATTTATTTAAAATTAAAAAGGAAAACACATGAAATTAATGTTCACTTTCTCAATGATCATCAAAAGCATAAAGAAGTGGAAACTCAAGTATATTAGATAAAGGATATATCTAAGATAATAAATAAATATCAAGTATATAAAAGAGTGTGGAGATAAAATAGATGGAAAGCACAAATAATTAGAAAAAAAGTTAAAAATTATGTAGTGAAATACTAATGATTAATAGGAAACCATTCAATAAGTGTTGTAAGGGGTTATCAAAGAGATTGATATGACCAAATTAAATTTCATCAAGCTACACAAAGAGAAATTGACACTTAAAGGATTATCTATGGAAGTAAAAACTACAATAAGTATAGTTGAATTTGCACTCTCTACGTGGAACAAATTTTAATTAGGAATCCAATGGGCCAAGCCCAAATTTGTATTTAAACAAGTAGCTTTGGAAATTTTGTCAAGAGATGTATCACCAATTTAGTGTGGGGTGATGTTGAACCCCAAATTTTAGATATGTATGGAATCACACACTTTTAAAGATAGGTTGGCATAAATAATGAGTGTATGTTGAATACCACACAATAGAATAAAGAATAGTAATGTGAAACATCATATGAGGATTAGGTCACATAGATGTACCTAAAAACCTAAGATCACTCAATGAAATCTTGACCAAGACCTAGAGTGCACATATGGTGGCATATTAGTCAGCATGAAATAAGGAGTGCCAAAATTAGGAAATAGGTTCCATAGACCATGGAGTGAAAGAAAAGGAATAACAAAAAAACCTTGCAGAGTTAGTCCAATGGATAAAATCATTAAGATAAAATAATTTTGAAGTGAATCTAACATAGTGTCATAGATATAGGGAGGACATAACACTTAGACATTCAATGAAAGAAATTTTGACTAATAAATATAGAAATTTATTTCATGTTTTTCATGCATAAATTTATGTAAATTAATTACAAGGTGGTGATTTTGTTCTATAAAATCCTCCTTGCCTTACTCTTAAGGGGGATATAGAATAGAGTTAGCATTATGATTTTGTAATTACAATCTATTGTTACTATTAGAATAATTAATGGTTAAGTGGTGTTATTTATGTACCCTTAATACATTAAATTAATTGGTTAAATAATAATATATTTTACTATTTATCATGATTTTATCTTTTTATAAATAAATAATAAAATATATTAAATGACCTTTGGAGAGGTTGGACCCATTAATGTGGTGGTTGGAAAGGGTCACATTATAATGGTCAGATTACCTTGTCTATATAATAAAGATTATATATTGTAAGATGTAATGAAAAAAAGGAGAGTTGACACAAGTGAAGAAATGTGGAGAACATATTTCCAAGTTATGTGAAGATTGACTAAGAAGAAGTGAGAGGAAGAAACACTGTATTGGGTACTTGTTAGTTTCTCATAATATGAATAATCTTGGTCAAATTTTTACCTCTTGGAAGTTTTCCCATGTATATATTATGCTAGTTTCCTTTATGCCTTTGGTTTTTTATCTCATATCTAGATCCATTGCTCGTATGAATTATTTTGCTTCATTTATCATGGTATCAAAGTAGAGTGACATGGTGATTAATTAGCAAGTTCATAGATCAAGTTTTTTGGCTTGTGTTCAAGCCAAATTTCATCCATTTTCAATCCATGATATGTTTTTTCAAATTTTTCAAAGTTTCTTCTTCAGTAAGAGTGTGATCTATGCACTAAAAGCATTCAAGTTACAGATCTGAGCAAATAGATGTAATTTTAAGGTAAAATTAATCTTGGGCACTATTTTTTGGTTTGTTAAAGGCCTAAATCTTGTAAAAATCAATAAGAATTTCTTTTTAAGTGTTTTTACATCTTGAAATTCATTTCTAAATGTTAGATCTCTATTTTTTTCCTACTAACACTCTTGCAAGAGTCTTTGAAGCTACCAGTTGAAGATCTAGAAATTGAAGTGAACTTAGGGTGACATTTTTTAGCATGAGAAAGATAAAAATAAGTAAAAAAATGTTTTAGGTTTTAAATATCTATTTTGATAACTCCAACTAATTAGTTTTATCATTTTTAAGCATTTTTGACCTTTACTTCACCTGATTTGGACCCCTATATCTAGTTTTTATTTTTCTCTCTCCTCCCAAGCATGTTTGTATGGCTTTGTACGGACCTTAAAAGAGAAAATTCAGAATTTTTTTGTCTCAGATCCTCTTCTCACTAGCTTTGGTCTTTGAAGGATTTATTATTAGTCCTTAATCCTCCCAACTCCTTCTAGGCCCTACAAACCCCTATTTGAACTTGTTCTATTTTTCTCAACCTCCATTGGTGCCTCTATATAGCTTGGTATGGCCTCCATAACAAAAAAAAGCATATTATGCATTTATTAATATTTTTCATATTGTAAAATGTATTTGATCAATTTTGGGGCCTTCCAAAGTTGTTAGGAAGGTCATTTGGAGGAGCAAAGAAGAGTTTCAAATTTTTACATCTATGTGGGCACCATAATGTGCCATAGCAGTAGAAAAAAACATTTAAAGATCATTTTGTAGTCAATAAAACCTAGATCTGAGTCTTTTGAATGCTTTGGAGGGTAGTTTTAAGGTGTTCTCAAGCTTTAAATCTTAAAAAATGGTTACTAGAAGCTCATTGCATACTTCCATCTCCTCCATCTGAGCCATTTCTCTACTCTATGTTTGTTGTTACATATTTTTAATGGTTAGTAATAGTTTTAAAATAAAGTATTTATTAAATATTTGATTTAATAATTAGCTAATTTTCCATCCAAGCACATGATGGACCCTTGGGTATTGACTTGTATTTTCTAGAAAGTGAAAAACATTTAATCATTTTATTTATATAGTCAATAAATACTTATTTTTCATGCATTTAATATTTTTACTTAAAAATTAGAATGAAATAAATATGCTTTAAAATCTATATTTTACATGTGTAAGTTTGTATTGGTCAAAGGGGCATTGGCTAGTCTAATTTTGGAGAACACTTGTAAAAATAAGGTCTTGAGTTCAAATCCCCATCCCAATATATATTTTTGATCAAATATAATTTATTTTGTTTAAAAAAAATTAGTTTAAATGATCTTTTGTTATCCGTCCAATCTCTCATGTGTGAAACTTGGAACAGTTTCGACACCCTTGACTTGTCATTTTTTTTTTTTAATATGATCATGTGACCAATTGATATTTAAGTTTTTACACCTTTCAGATGCATTGTGAAGGACTTTTATTTGATTTGAAGCTTCCTAATATGACTTTTAGTGTATAATTTATCTTTGCGACACTTTCAACTTTCACCCTTGCTGTGGTTATTTGTGTTTTTTTAATTATTTAGCAATCAACTAAGTGTCTAGTGTTATTTATTCACTATAATATTTGTTTTAATTAAAAAATAAAGTATAAAATACATTAAAAAAAATTTGTTATAAACTTTTTTTGTCAGTTTAGTATAAAATGAAAACTTGTAGTGTCAACTTTAAAAGGAAGAATAAATATTCATGACTCAAATTATAATATGAACTATTCCTAATAAGATATGTAATGTTTGTTAACTTAGTATTAGATAACTAGTGAATTTATTGTATATACATCACATAACCTGCTTGTGAATTTTAACATGCTTGATTTCAAGCTTACATATACTCCTATTGAAGGTTATGTTAAAGTTAGATCCAAAAAATGTGTATAATAAATCTAACCCCTCTTTATAAACATCTTGTGGGTAGTTTGATTTATCTAACCATTACTAAGATATATATTATATATGATGTGGGTGTTGTTTCTAGATTCATGTAGGATATCTACTTGGATCATTACAAATTAACAAAATAGATACTTCAATATATAAAAAGAACTATAAACTTTGGTTTATTTATTCTTCCTTTAATAATGCTAATTTGTTTGGTTATTGTGATGTTGACCATATAATGCTATTATGAGTCTATATATTTATATGTTTTTATGTTTGGTGTAGGTGTTATCACATTGAGAACTTCATGTGGAAGTTGTTAAGGAATCCTTATGGCTATGAATGATGACAGTGATATTTCTAGTTTAGATTTAAAAAAATAAACACTAAATAATTCTTTACATAAACCAAATAATAAACTTCAATTTCATATTATATTTTGGATGATATTATTCAATTATTTGAGAGGTATTTATACAAATGCTTGATCCTATGAAGTAAGATTCAAGTCTTATCCTTCACAATATTCTCTCCACTTATCTTTCATATTTTATTCTCTCACACACACATATTCTTTCTCACACCTATAATAACTATGTGAGTTGTGTTTATAACTCACTCACTATATATTACCTATCACACTATATTATTAATGAGTTATATAACAACTCATAAAAATATTAAAAATACATTAACCATAATGTGAACACTAATTTTAGGTTATTCTTAATAGATAAAATAACATCGTGTGGAAGTTCCTCATTGTAAAAACCTTCTTGGTGATATTCAAAGTTATATAGCTTTGGAAAAAATTCCAATGCAACACCAATAAACTAAAGCCTATTGGATTTCATTAAATGTTGGGTCTATCAAAGTTACCATTGAGAGGGAGTGTGCATGACAATGTCACTTCTTAATAGTCATGTGGATTATGTGTTTCTTTTTATCTCTCTATAATTATTGTCATTGCAAATCATTGTAATGTATCACTTTATGTTATTTTGCTAAAATTCATATAGAAGTCTACATTATACCTAATACATAGTAACATGGAGGTCATTATGTTATAAAAGACTCAAATATGCTTGATTGATTATTTATAATAAATTATGGGATGTATTCTCACTATGGGATGTAGTCTCACAATCATGCTAGCCTAAACTCACTCTAAGTGGTTTAGGGTAACATAGTGTAATTACTTTGAAGGTGCTATGGGGACATAGTGCAAAACCTTTAGGTATCTATGGGTATATAGCGTAATTCCTTTAAAGGTGACCATGTGATTGTGATTACAATGTTTAATAACTATGGGTATCTATAGTTGTATAGTGTAATTCCTTTAAAGGTGACTATGTCATTGTGGGTACATAGTGTAATACCTTTGGGTATCTATATTTAGATAGTGTAATACATGTTGACCAAATCTCTGCAGGTCAAATTGGTACCCCTATAGGAAAAAGATTCATTTTTAGAGATTTATTAGGGGTCTCATTTTATGTCATGAGGTGTATTATAGGCTAACTGATGTCATTTAATATTATATTATCCTTGGTCCTTAGTCATTTTAATCCTTTTAGTCCTAAGATTCATTTTGAGGTCAAAAAAGGAGTATTTAATGAGTTGTACAGCCTTATAGGGAAATGTGAAGGTTTCAAGGGATGATGTCATGACCCATGTGTCCCCTTATGTCTTAAATAACTATTACTAGCTGAAAAGTGGTAGGTTATTCATAAAAGAGGAAGTTTTCTTGAAAATATGAGCATTTAATGAGGTGTATAGACTTGTACGACCTCCCATATTTTAGGAAGTTTCATTAGTGTCCCTTGGTCTTTAACACACTTTTTTAGGTGATTAGTTTGATCAAAATCTCCAAGAAATGAATAAAACCACTTATCTCTCCTTTCACTAGGCTTGGTAAGTAAAAATAGTCTTCAAGTTTGCACTTGGTACAATCAGCAATGGAGGTTTCAAGAAAAATGATTTTGGGTGTGTATTATACACTTATTAAAATTCCATTTTATGTTTTGTTTTAGAATAATGGTGGTTTGAGATTTATGAACAATTCCTAAAAAGTTAGACTATCTAGTCTGCTTGTTAATCTATGAACCCTATAGTTTGTGCCTTAGTTTAAGCAAGTCCATACAACCTAGCTACTAGGATTGATTCCAGAGGTATTTTACTCTCCTCTCAAATTTTCCCCATCCTTTTTTTCAAGTTTGGATTTGATTTCAATATTCAATCACCTCAGGTTTATAGACTAGTCCCATTCTATGTTGTTGGCAAGTTTTCACCATTTTCAAGACCTTCATGTTTTGATGGTGACTTCAAGGGGTTGTGTTAGAATCATTCACATTTTTTAAATTCTCTCATGATTCCCTTTACCCATAAAATTCATTCTCCAAATCAATTTTCATAGTTACAGTCATATGCAAGAAACACAGTTAGGTATCTATGAAGGTATATTGTCAGCATCTTTATATAGGGATATCACATTGGAAATGGGGTGTGAAAAAGGTATTAAATGTTTTAAAACATCCTATTTTTCCATTTAAACATCATTATAATGATATTAATTGACTATGAAATCACAATCCTTGAATGCAAAGACCATTTCACTATCTACCTGCATACCTTTCAAAGTGCATCTATAGGTGTTCAATAGGAGAATACCACATTAAATATAGGTTTTTAAGATTGGTTTCAATAAATTAATGAATATAAAACATGTTTTGAGTATTTTAAAATATTACAAGTCTTCCAATGGGTTCGAAACATGCACATTTTCCACTTCCTCCTTTATTGCCTGTATACACTGAATAACTACCTACGGGCAACCTAACAAAGAGCTAAATATCCATTTCAAGAGTTTAATAATGTGATGAAACATTTTATTGAATTGTTATTATTGGTGTATAATCATGGTAGACTCATATTGAAAGCTATTTTGGAAAATTCAAGTGTAGATCACCTTCTAGGGTCAGGTGACAGTGTTCACAGATCAAATCCCAAAAAGTGCAAAACAAAGATCCTTGATGTTTTGTTGAGATCCTATAACAAGGTTACAATTTGTTTTGAAGCATATAAATGAGCATAACTTTTATTTACCATATATTTAAATATCTCCACAAAGTTATAGGAGAATATGATAAGTGGAGATTAGTTTTTAGGAAGCCCAAAGTTGTGATTCTATGCACTAAAACTAGGCAATGACATCTATAGTTGGATCTCCAAAGAGACTTTCAAACCCAAAATCATAATACAAATAATATTTTATGATTGGGTAAGTATTATATGGTTTAATAAATATTTCATGGCATATGGGTCATTTAAATGGAATATATGTTGTGTTTTGGTTCCCCAAACACACCTATAGGCCCTTTTCATCACCAAATGCTCACCTATAGCCAACCAACATATGGTGTAGATTTGAGAAAGTGTTTCTCTATTGTGGACCTAGAACATAGTAACCTAAAGTATGTTTTCAGCCTTTTTTAACATGAATAAAAAAAATAAGGGTTAATATATGGAGTTGTGATCATACAAACACTTATAGGTATCCCCTTAAGTGAAAACATGCACCTACAACCACTATGGATAACTATGAAAGATAGCGAGCATAAAAAGTGATGATTCTTAGGTTGGTTTTATACAAACATGATTGAATAGGTTAAAAAAATTGTTTAATGACCTTAAATCCTTCAAGGATATTTTGGATCACTACATTCAAGCTTAAATTATGTAAAGCCACCTATAAGGGTTATTCTTGAAGAAGAAACACAAAAAATACAGTCAGACTGCCTATGACTAGTTTTAGGTACAAGCCAATTTTAATGTGTGAGATGAGCATGGGAATGGATTAAATAAGTATTTAAATAATTTTAAAATTATTATACACTATTTTAAATTCCTAATCCATACATAATTACTTACAGGTGTATTATATTATAGCAAAGCATAATCTAATGATAAAACTCAATCTTGAGAGTTCAAGGTATATGAGAGGTATGTATGGAAAGTTGATATGGTGATTATACATATACATATTTAATTTTGACCATTAATTTATCTATAGGGGCTTAATATTTAAAACAATAATGGATAAGACCCTAAACATACAACACACTGTCCATATGTTAGGAACCCTACATAGTCTACCTCCTTCCTAGTCTATCTTGGTTTTTTTTGACTTTAAAAGGAATATTGACATGATAAATACCTTATTTTTGGTGAATAAGTTCCCAATAACTTGGGTAATCTTAACCATTACTTAGTTTTTATATACAAATAGGGGAAGTTCCCTCTATTTTGTCTCAGACAGAGGGCACTTCCCTTATGATCAAAACTTGTGTTCTTGACAAGAGGTGATAAAAGGATGACAAATTGGTTTTTTGTACATGTAAATGAGGTGTTTTCAGTGGTAATAAATATAATAAAAAATTATTAATCTTTGAAAAAAGTGGTAATTCCAACAAGATGTCCTAGGTGACTAGTTTTCCAAGCAAGCCTAAAAGGTAGAGTTTTGTTTAATGTCCAAATAGGAGGTCAGTGTTACTTCCAACCTTAGGTATTCCTTATAAATCATTTTTTAATATGTTTGGGTTCACTAAAAATTTATATATTATATTTATATGTGGCTTAATCCATAAAAAACTCATATTTAGCTTTAAGGTGTAGACATGCCTAATAAGCATGACGAGGCTTAAAAGCCAAAAGGAGAGTCCTGGTCACTTCCACATTGGGATGAGATTTATACCATATTTAAAAAAATTATAGGATGGATATATATGTGTGTGTTAAATATTTTTAAAGGCATATAAATTTCAATTGAATCCATTTTGGCCCAAAGATAACTCAGACTTATGTAAAATGTGAAAACAAGCTAGATAGGAGAGGTTTGGAAGCTCACATCTCTCTTGATGCTTTACATGGGGGCCAAATAAGTTTAAAATAGTTATAATAGGTCATAAAAAACCTTATTATGTAATTTTTTTTCAATTTTAATTTCCCATATTTATGAACAAATATTAAGAGGGTAAAATAGGCCTAAACCCTTGAAGTGACTAGTTTGAGGAAATGAGGTTGGAAAGATAATTTGATGGCATATTTTTCCTATGATTATGATTAAATATTGTAGTATAATCTCTAAAGATACTCCCCATATTTTTTAAATGTATGGAATTGTATAGACATGGTATAAAATAAGGTAATTTTGATTTTTTTTGTGTTTTACAGGTTCTATAAGGAGTCTGAAGATGAAATCAAGTTTGGGGGAAATATTAGGAGTTGTAATAACTAAATATTTTAATTTTTTAATTTATTAAAAATCATAAGTTTTCAAACAATAGCTCTCATCTCATCTAGTCAAAATTGACATAGTGACCAAGCTAATGAGAAGTGTGAAAACTCCAAGTGGAGGTGATTTTAAGGTGTCCCTGATGCTTCTAAGGCCATGGAAGATCTTGAAAAGTGTCATATACTCCATTATACATATTTTCATGGGAAAATAAATCCAAATTTTAATCCAAGTGTGAAAGGTGTGGGAAAGAGGATTTTTTTAGACTATAGATGGTGATAGCTCACTTTGAGAATATTCTAGATGATCAGGACTACAATCAATGCATGGAGGGGCATGTCTAAAATCCTTCCCTTTCATTTCAATTATTATACCTATCTTTTTATGATCCATACTTATAATATATACAAAAAATGAATAATATAATGTATATGAACTCAACACAATAGATATGGGTGGACCAAGATGTCCAAATAATCAATATATGAAGAAATATAATACCCTTAAGGTAGGGAAACACCATACAATACTCCTTTAGGAAGTAATAACTCCAAAATATCTCTTCAATGGGTCAACCTCTAATATAATATTACAATAGAATATGCAATGCTTACTTGATACCTTTATAATGATAATCATCTCCTTTATATAGACCTCTATCTAACTAACAATGGATGGGTAACCTCCTAATCCCAATGTAGGCTGACCATTACCCAATTCACTAATTCCATTATTTACTCCATTATCCTAATATATTGGACCCATATAAATAACTAAGGGGATGCATGCCACATGTCATCATCTCCATCAACCCATAGACATTAATATATCATGTCCCTAGATACATATCATTAATTCCTTCCTTGACATGTTTCATCCCTAAAATGTAAGAAGAAACAAAATAATGAGTGTGCTTCAAATCATTACACACTTTTCTCTAATCTTGATCATCTAGACATCCATATGTGATCCTAGTAGATGATAGCTCTCCAAGCTTGTTTCCAAACTCCCTTGTGCTCCTCTGATTCCATTCATGATCATAATTGTACTTCTTTGGTGTCCATGCATAATTATTCCTCTTGTGATTTTATGTACCATATTCTATTGTACTACTTTGATTCCATCCATGACCATATAAGGTATTCTTTGGCTTCTATGCATAGCCATAGTTATCAGAACTCTGATTTCTTATATAGCCAAAGTGTTTGTTATCATGACACTCCCTCAAATGGCTCCATGATGTTTTCCTCTCATGATGATGTGGGTGTCTATATACCTCAAATTTTTTTGATACTTTGACCTTATCAACCTTTTCTTCTACCTCTTCCACCTTTTGATTTGGAGGTTCCTTTGTCTCTTGAGTAGATAAAGTGTTTTACTTTGATTGTATTATTTCTTCATCTATGTCTTTATATGAATCTTTCGCATGTTCTTCATCACCTATTTCAATCTCATCCTTATGATCTACCTTAACTATTATTGGTGTCTTTCCCACTATGATATCCTATAAAGTGGCATTCTTTTTCCTATACCAAAACTTCACGAACTTCTTATAAACATTAATATTGATTGTTCCCAAAGTATCTAACCATGGATATCCAAGAACCACATCCACATCATCCATATCCAAAGCATAAAAATATGAATGTAAAACATATTTTTCCACAATGAGCTTCAAATATTCAAGCACTTGAATATTCATACCATCTATTTGAACCTCCTTGATATTCTTTACTTGAACATGTAGATGCTTGGTGAAATTCATGTTGATGAATTTATATATGTTGGTAGGGTTTATGGATATAAAAACATTCTTATTTTGAATGCATCCATGAAATTAAAAAATTGACTTAGATTTTTTTAGAGCTAGATTATTTGAACCCTTATCATCCAATTCTTCTTTTTCTTCTTCACTTGCATGTTTTTCCTCATTGTCATTATTTTCTTCCACTAATTTTTATTCTTTGGCATCTTAATTCCCTTCTTCATTACCATTATTATTTTTTTCCTCTTCTTCATCCTCTTTTTATTTTATATCCCATTGATCTAGGAATACATGTTCCATTTTTTCCCATGAATAATTTTATGCAAAGCTCAACTAATTAAACCAATGTTGTGCAAGCCCAAACAAAGAAAGAGACAATTTTGTTTGCCACAAAATTATTTGAGTATTATTCTCTTTAAAAAGGAGCCACTATTCTCTAGCATCAATATCATTCTCCCCTAAAAATACTTGTAACTTCATGATCCACAAAATAAATTAGGGTTCACAAAACCCTAAAATGTCAATAACTCATTAAAAACTAATCAAAATAGTCCAAAATTTTGATTTTAGCTTCACCTTATTATATTATAACTACAGTAAAAATTTTGTGAAAACATTCCACAAATCTTAGTCTATAGAGAAAATATATTAAAAATCCTAAAATTACAATAACTCACTCCAAACATATCAAAAAATCTAACATTTTGTCCTTAGTTTTCCTATATTATGATACAACATCATTAAAACTTTCACCAAAAATTACTTATATTTTGAAAGATATGATGAAATGAGTAAAAACCCTAAAATAGGAATAACTCCCTCAAAATTGATCAAAAAGGATCAATTTTTTTTACTAAGACTTCCTTGAAATATTATTCATATCTAGTAAATAATTTGTGCAAAAATTTGTAACTGATTTAAAGATATAGATAATTCCAAAAAACTAGGGTTTCACTCCAAACAAATTATCCAAATTGAAGCTTTGATACCACATGTTATTATCCACACTTATAATATCTGAAAATAATGTAGAATATAATGTATATAAACTCAATATAATAGATATGGGTGGACCAAGATGGTCCAAATAATCAATATATGTAGAAATAGAAAACCCTTAAGGTAGGGCAACACCATACAATAGTCCTTTAGGAAGGAATAAGTCCATAATGTCTCTTCAAGAGGACAACGTCCAATATCCTCTTAAAATAGAAGACTCAATGCTTACTTGATACCTTTATAATAATAGCCATCTCCTTTATATATACCTCTATCTAACTAACAATGGATGGGTAACCTCCTAATCCTAATGTAGGCCGACCATTACCCAATGCACTAATTCCATAAGTTACTCCATTATCCTAATATATTGGACCCATATAACTAAGGGGATGTATGCCATATTTCAACATCTCCATCAACCCATATACATTAATATATCATGTCCCTAGAAACATAACATATCCCTAATCAATTTTGGGATGTTCAAATAGGTCCAAATCATGAAGGCAATTTTTTGAGCTAGAATGAGAACTTTCATGCCACTTTACTAGATTTTTAGGACTTGGAGAGCCACTTGTTCCTTCTAACCTTACATGGTTCATCCCACATCCTCTTCTCATACACCATTAACTCCTTTTCTTATCTTTACAAATTTCATTATGACCCTTAGACTTCTCTCTTCTCCTCTCTCTCTCAAGTTCTATAATAACTAGCCATTTTGGCCTTTGTAGCTTATGCTCCACATGAGTATGGCAAAACTCTACTGATTTTCATACCATTTGATCAATAAGACTATTAATTTTTACCTTTTCATAACTATTAATAGTGTGTTTACTTGGATGATTGATCTTGTTTAGTGATAAATATGATTTCTTTAGCATGTCTCATTATTTCATCTTATCTATAGTTTGAAAGCTTCTTCTTATAGGTATGTGAAGTGTAATATGAAGTGTCAAGGTTGAGTGAGTTAGTCTACTCACTAGTGTCATTCAAGGCCTCTTGTCTAGTCCTCCTAGACTAAACATTAATATATAACCTTGTAATGTAATTTTGATGTGAGAAGATGAAGATTGGAGAAGTGTATGTTTGGTTAGTATCTTGGTTTCATGTGTAACATGCATCTATTTGGAAGTTATCATCTTATTTGGTGTATCACCTCCCTTAGGATAGTTTGCTTTTAGTTTTTTCTCTCTCTTTCCCCCCTTAAAATTTTAGGTGTATTAGTGATCCAAATTTGTACATCAAAGAAGTTATTCATACCTAAAGATTCACCTCATTCTTAGTCTCACCCACAAGCTAGATTTTTTTCAATTGTGCCACTTGGATGAGGAGAGTTGAGACATCTCCCCAAAGGGTGTAAATCCAAGTGACATTAATTTTTGGTATGCTCGATAGGACTCTTGGTATAAGGAGTTAAATGATTTTTGGTGTTGTATTTCAACAATTATCCTTTGGAGGAATCTATCGAAGCATCAATGGTGAATCCAAAGTTACATCATTTGTTCAAATAGCCTAGGTATTCCTTTTGAATATTATTGATTACCATTTCTTATGTTCTCGCTTTTTGATGAAGTTCCATGGCTGACCTTGGTGTTGAGTACTATTTTAAACAAGTTGGTGAGGTATATTTAGCATATGTCATTCCATATCAGCCTTGTTATGATCCATACCAATTCAAATATGACACTTATCAGCCTGGTAATGAAGTGTATCAGCCCTAGAATCAACCTTCTCCATATCTTTCTCCTAGACAACCTAGCTACTTCTCAAGTCAATCTATTTCCACCTTCAAGCAAACACTATTGGCCTATGAGAATCACATGTTATATCTTGATACACTAAGGGTATGTGGTCAAGATGTTCCTACCTATCTCATTCATAATGTGAGAGATACATTAGAATTGATCAAAAGAGAGTGGGTACCTATTGAGAGAGCCAATTGGTAAAGGGTTACAAGTGATATGTTAGATGTGAGTGGAATTATTTCATCCTTAGAGGATAGGCTAATAATTCATGAAAGGTAACCTCAAAAAACCTATTATACTTCATATCCACTTCCCTAATATTTCTATCATTCTTACTTAACTCCTACTCATGATCCCAATCAAGCTTGTCAAAGTCATCCTTTTTCCAATCAATTGGAAGAGAGAGTTGGAAAAAAAAACCTTGTTTTTAAATCAAATCTTGATAGGTGTATTGAGTAGGATAATATGAATATGTACAAGTCCATTTCATAATAAAAATAAGTGGAATCTAAATCCTCATTTCCCTCTCCAATTACATCCCTGCCTCAAGAAGTGACCTATAGATATGAAATTCCAAGTTGGAGACAAGGTGGAGAATCCAAGCCTAAAGAGATCCCAAGATTCTTAAAAAAATCATCCACTCCTCAAGTTACACCACTACCTCAAAAATATACTCCTAATCCCAACATTATAAGTTATAATAAGGTATTGGAATCATTGGGAAAGAAAGAGGACAAAAGCCTTGATAAGGAGTGTGAAGTTGAGAAAGAGCTTGATTCTATGTAAGTCCCTCCTACCCTTCCTCAAGAAACTTCTTATGTTTGATTTCAGACCTCTTTTACTCCTCATCCTCATGAATATGACTATGAAATTCAAGATATATTTTCCAAGAGAACCTAGCCAAGTAAATTGAATAGCTAGAGTCAAGGATGAAATTATTGAGTCAAGGTGTGATGGAAGGTTTAGACCCAAAAGAAGATCTTATGCCTAAACACACCCCATCTAACCTCCCTAAAGAGAATGATCAAGATAAATCAGATGTCAATGAAGTGATTTTCAAGTGTGAAGAATAAAACAAAGCCATTTTAACCTAAGGTCTGCCTCGCCTTCCTCAAGAGCTTCCAAAAGAATCCCCTACATTTCGCTCTCAATTTGATTTTAAATTATATGTGCCTCCTCCACCAAATAATTCATCTTGTCCACACCCCATCATCATTTGCCTTGATGGACCTATTATATGGGAACATAAATAAGATTATTTGGTTGATAAAAAATCATAACTCTTGCTTAAGAAACTTTAGCTCCTTGGAAGCCTCATTAGACTAAGTCACATGAATTCAAGATGCCTAGTCTCAGAGTCACAAAGAAGGAGATTGAAGATCTTATAGTCCTTGAGGAGAAAAGTTAGGATAGGATAGTTGAGATGAAACTTGAGATACCTCAATAGGTTATAAATTCCAAATAAGAGGTGGTATCTTGTGTTGAATCTTCATATTGGGTTGATATGAAAGAATGTCTTCCTTTTGTGAAAGAGGAAAAAATAGTCCGTGGTTCTTCCATCACTATGCAGGATAACATAGATGGGAAAAAACAAGTTCCTAATCAAATTTTTGATGGATTTTTTTAGTAATTATATCATGTTATACTCCTCTTCAAGGAGGCTATGATCTATAAAAGAATGGAGAAGGCAGCCTTGGCACTCAAGTTAGTATGTAAAGGAAAAGCAATCTTTCAAATATGTCCTTCAAGATGAATATGCATCTCATGATGACATGTTTAAAATCATAAAGATGGGATATCATCATCTCAACCAGATATTATAAACACATCAACTCTTGAAGGAAGGAACAAACTCTTATTGGCCTTGATCTTATAAGGAACAAGAAACCAATCCTCTTGAAGCCATGCCTACAAATAAGATGCAAGTTGACTATGAGATGAAGAGTGGACAGCAGTATGAGGTATGTGTACAAGTTTAAGAGGAATATATATACATTGGAGACCTATTTAAATATTATTTTCTTGATATTAGATCAATTTAAGTGCTAAGGAATAGGTCTAATCTACAAAACATCTAATTCAAGGATAAACATGCTTGGCACTATGACTCATCTCATGAAGAAGAAGTTTCAAGAAAATTTCCTTTTGATATTAGAATGGAGGTCTACTTATTTTTTAGTTGTGCATAATAGTTTGTTTTCTAATTCCCCTAAGTGACGTGAGCACATGTGTGTGTGTGTGTGTGTCTTGTTAGTTTGTTTGCTTTATTTTGTGTGTGTCCTTTGCTTTGTGTGGTTGAGGTAGTCAAGTGATCTTGTCTTGATCAAATATTATTGTCAATGGTAAAAATCATATTATAGTATCTTATATTTTATATGATTCCCTAAGCCTAATGGACTGATAAGGCTACTAGTTTAGTTAGTATAATAGGCATACTACCCCTATGAGTCACCAATTTATTGACCAAATTTGACTCCACAGGTTAAATTGGGACCCTTATATGAAAAAGATTCATCTTTATAGATTTATTATGGGTATAATTTTATTTCATGAGGTTTATTATAAGCTAATTGATGTCATTTAATGTTATATTAGCCTTGGCCCTTAGTTATTTTAATCTTTTTAGTCCTATGAGTCATTTTAAGGTCAAAAAAGGGGCATTTAATGAGTTATACAGCCTATTATAGAAATGTGAAGATTTTAAAGGATTATTTCATGTCCCATGTGTCCTATTATGTTTTAATTAACTATTAATAATTGAAAAGTGGAAAGTTATTTATAAAAAGAGGTAGTTTTCTTGAAAACATGAGCATCTAATGAGGTGTATAAACTTGTACAGCCTCCCATAGATGAGGAAATTTTAGGATTTTCCCTTGGTATTCTACACACTTTTTAAATTTATCATTTTGATCATAATCTCCAAGAATTGAATAAAAACTCTTATCTCTCCTTCCACTAGGCTTGTCAAGCAAAAATGGTCTTTAGGTTTATACTTGGTACGGTCAACAATGGAGGTTTCAAGAGAAATGCTCTTGGGATTATATTATACATTCAGTAAATTTCCATTTTATGTTTTTCTTTAGAGTAATGATGGTCTGAGCTTTATGAACCATTCCTAATAAGTTAGATTATCTAGTTTGCTTGCTAATCTATGCACCCTATAATTTTTTCCTTGGTTTGAGAAATTTCATACAACCTAGCTACTAAGAATGATTTAAATTGTATTTTAATATCCTCTCACATGTTACCAATCCTTTGTTTTAATTTTAGAGTTGATTCGAAGAGCCCATCACCTCAGGTTTGTAGACTGGTCCCATTCTATGTTATTGGCACCCTATAATTTTTTCCTTGGTTTGAGAAAGTTCATACAACCTAGCTACTAAGAATGATTTAAATTGTATTTTAATATCCTCTCACATGTTACCAATCCTTTGTTTTAATTTTAGAGTTGATTCGAAGAGCCCATCACCTCAAGTTTGTAGACTGGTCCCATTCTATGTTATTAGTAGGTTTCCACCATTTTCAAGACCTTCATGTTTTTATGGTGACTTCAAGGGGTTGTGTTAGAAACATACATATGTTATCAATTCCCTCATGATTCCTTTTACCCATAAAATTCATTCTTTAAATCAATATTCATAGTTGTGATCATATGCAAGAAACATAGTTAGGCAACTATGAAGGTACATTACAGACATCTTTATATAGGGATATCATGTTGGAAATTGGGTGTGAAGTCTTTATTGAAGGTTTTAAAACATCCTATTGTTCCATTACAATATCATGATAAATATATCAAGTGACTATGAAATCACATTCCTTAAATGTATAGACCTTTTCACTATCTACATACATACCTTTCAAAGTGCATCTACAAGTGTTCAAAAGGAGAATACCACATTGAATAGAGGTTTTTAAGATTGGTTTCAAGAACTTCATGAATATAAACACCTTTTTGGATTATTTTAAAATATTCAAAGTTTTCAAATGGGGTTAAAAGATGCACATTATCCACTTTCTCCTTTACTAACTATATACACTGAATGACCACCTATAGGCAGCCTAACAAAGAACTAAATATCCATTTTAAGTGTTAAATCATGTGATGGAGAATTTTATTGAAGTAATATCATTGGTTTAGAATCATGGTAGACTCATATGGGAAGATATATTGGAAAATTAAATTGTAGATCACCTTCTAGGGTCAGGTAACAGTGTTCAAGGATCAAATCCCAAAAAGTGTAAAACAAAGATCCTTGATGTTTTGTTGAGATCCTATAACAAGGTTACAATTTGTTTTTAATAATATAAATGAGAATACATTGTATTTACCATATAGGATAAGAGATCCAAAATTTTATATGGGTAGATGACAAGTGGAGATTAGTTTTTAGGAAGCCCAAAGTTATGTTTTTATGAACTAAAACCAAGCAATGACATCTACAGTTAGACCTCCAAAGAGACTTTCAAACCCAAAGTTGTAATACAAACCATGTTTAATGAATGGGTAAGTATTATATGTTTTATTAAATCTCTCATGACCTATGGGTAATTTGAAGGGAAGATATGTTTTTTTTTGGCTCCCCAAACACACCTATAGGCCCTTTTTATCACCAAATGATCACCTATAGCCAACCAACATAAGGTACAAATTTGAGAAAATGTTTCTCTTATAAACCTAGAACATAGTAACCTAAATCATGGTTTGATCATTTTTGAACATGAAGACAAAAAATATGTGTTATTATGTGGATTTTTTATCATAAAAACACCTACATGTGTTCCCTCAAGTGAAAATATGCACCTACAACCACTATGGATGATTGTGAAAGATAGTGAGCATAAAAGGTGATGATTCTTAGGTTGGTTTTGTAAAAATAGGAGTGAATAGGTAAAAAAAAAATTTAATGACCTTAAAACCTTAAATGAGGTTTTGGATCACTAAATTCAAGTTCAAATTATGCAAAGCCACCTATAGGGGTTACTCTTGAAGAAGAAACATAGAAAATATAATCATACTACCTATGACTAGTTTTAGGGACATGCTAATTTCAATGTGTGAGATGAGAAAAATCATGGATGAAATAAGTATTTAAATAATTTTATAATTATTATACACTATTTTCAATTCCTAATCCATACATAATTACCTACAATTATAGTATATTAGATCAAAGCACAATCCAATGATAGAACTCGGTCTTGAGAGGTCAAGGTATATGAGAGGTATGTATGGAAAGTTAAGATGGTTATTATACCTATAAATCTTTCATGATGACAATTTTTTTATCTATAGGGTCTTAATATGTAAAATAATAAGATATTTAACCCTAAACATACAGAACATAGTCCACATGTTAAGAACCCTACATAGTATGCCTTTGTAGTATGTTTTGGTCTTTTGTGCATTTGAGGGGCCTATTGACATCATAAAAAGATGATTTTTTTGAATAATTTCCCCATAACTTGGGTAATCTAATTAATTAATTATTTTATCTATAAAAATAGGGTAATTGCCCTCTATTTTGGCTTAGATAGAGGGCACTTCCCTTATGAATAAACCCTGCATTCTTGACAAGAGGTGATAAAAGGATGACCAAGGGGATATTTAGAAATGTCAAGGAGGTGTGTTAAGTTTGAATAAATCTAATAAAACATGAGTAATATTTCAAAAAATTAGGAAACCCAACAAGGTGGCTTAGGTGATTAGGTTTGCAAGTAGGCCTAAAAGGCAGAGTTTTATTTAGTGTCCAAATGGGAGGTCAGTGTTACTTCCAGCCTTAGGTATGAATTATAAATAATTTATACATGTTTTTTGGATAAATATATCAGTATATGGGATATTTATACGTATTTTAATCCATAAAAAACACATTTTGGGCTTTAAGGTGCAAACAGGACTACTAAGCAAGATTAGGCCTAGAAGCGAAAAGAAGAGTCATGGTCACTTCCACATTGAGATGAGATTTATACCATATTTTAAAAAAATTATATTATGGATAAATATGTGTTAAATATTTTTAAATTCATATAAATTTTATGGGAATCCATTTTTGGCCCAAAGACA